>JAVLUE010000066.1:0-262064 GCA_034190945.1 Octodonta nipae | reverse complement strand
AAAACTTCGCGTCAAATAATTTCAAATTGATAGTTTTGTCATTGATTTTACACGGCAGAACTATATCACCAGAACCGACAACTTTCAGAGACGTTTTTGACGCACTAGTCACGCGTGAATTGCAACATCCAATGTTCACAAAGGTTGCCCGATTGCAGATATGATGATCACTAGCTCCGCTATCTAGAACCCACAGATTATTAAAGCTTTCTGAGTGATGACACACTGCGTTGGCAAGATCAAATTTAGTAGACAGTAGATAATCTTCAGAAAATTTATTTTCACAGCCAGAATCATTTTTATCAGAAGATACAGAAACAAGGTTTGTATTTACTTTTGCTGACGGACACACCGCTGCAAGGTGCCCAACACCATTGCAGTTGAAACATCTACGACGGTCTTGTCTTTTCGAAGAAAACTTTTTTTTCTGCATAACAGCTAAAACTCTGTCATTTGTTGACGTCATTTTTTCACCTACATAGCCCACATCTTTTGCAATAATCGATTTTTTGACATCTTCAAAACGTAGTTGATCTTGTCTCGAGGTGACAAGGTTTTGAGTAAGGCCATCGAACTGATCGGGAAGCTTGCTAAGTAACCAACTGCTGACGAAGGCGTCTGACAGCACGCATCCAGTCGTAGTTTTAAGGTTCTCAATCAAGTTTGAAAATTCTTGAACACCATCCTTTGCATTTCCAAATTCAATCGACATTTTTTCAAGTCGTTTGAAAGAACTAAGCGTAGTTATTCCAGATACACTCTCATAGTCAGATTTCAGCACATTCCAAGCTTGAAAAGCTGAAACACAATCACGAATTTGAAAGAAATCTTTGGTGTCCAGATTTTGAGCTATGATATGAAGAGCTTCACCATTTTTCTTTTTCTGGTCAACCGTACCATTGGCCCAATCACGCTCGATTGCACCGACCACATTCTTGGACCGCATATACACTTTAAGTCTTGATGTCCATTCCAAATAATTGTTATCCAGCTTAAACTTAAAACTATCCATGATGGCAGAGTTATCGTGCTGATAACGTGAGATAAGTTTATTTAGAATATGGTATAACAATTGTAATATAATAATAAAGGACCTACTCGGTCAGCTCTGAGGAGACTAATAATCATAATGTCCACTTAGTGAGCAGCACTCACTCAGCTAACACGCGGTCCTAACAAGAGCTTGTTCATAGAGTGCGGTCACACACTCACGACAAAACAATAAAAAACATTAATAAATTTTCATTTAGTGTTTTTTCTATTTTGAAAAACTGATTAAAAATTTATTTTTCCCAAAAAAGCGGATTTAAAGCTTAATAGTCTCCATGTTCATCATTTATTAAATAAACAAAAAATTTATTTTATTTTTTTAGAACTATAATTAAGATTTGAGTTTTTTTTCAAGATTATAATTTATTTTTTGAAATTCTACTAATTAATAAACCTCCGCATTGAGAAATTTCTAGGAAAAATACTAAGCAACTAAAAAACGGCTATTCTCAAAAGGGTTGAAAGTATTTAAGAAGCCAAGTTTCGGGAAGAAAGTTTTTTAGTTTTTCAAGAATCATTAAAAGCTTGTTTTAAAAAAAATATTCATCAAACAAGTTGTTTCGTCTAGTTTTTGAAAGTCAAGAGAAATTGTTTTCTCTTAAACTTTTCGATATAAAAAATTTTATTTTTACAAGTTTTGTTTGCGTTTAATGTTTTATCTGTTCAAAACCATTTTATTCTGTGAAAAAAAACGTTTCTCATGTTCTCAAAATGAAATTTTTTAAATATTTTAACTATTCGGATAACCAAGAAAAGTTTCATCATCAACAGAATAGAAAAAATATGCATTTTTGTTCTTTGTTATTGGTTGTTGATTTTATGCTTCTTTTAATGTTAGCCACCACAATAATGGCACAGCAAACATCGGCAGACAATCAAAATGTTCGTTTACCAGCTCGATTTGGCAAAGATTTGGACAAAACAAGAACTTGATTCCGGAATGCATCAACAATGTTAGCCACCACATTGGAGCAAACACAACAATCATTCTTCCAATGGCAAAAGACTACTTTCGATGGCAAACACTGCATGATATGAATGATAGATACGAATTGAATCAAAGACATGTGAATTTTCTCGAAAGAAAGAACAACGATAATGATCAATATAGTCAATGGCTCAATGTATCTCCAATGATGTATTTACTGACTACTGACTTGCAAAAACCAGACTCTTGGGGCAAAAAATAGCCGAACAATTTATTCAAAAGCTTTTGAGCCAATTTCTATTTTTAAAAAGCTGGTGTTTTTCGATCATAAAGATCTTGATGATTCATCAAAAAAATAAAATTTTCATTAACAAAAATTCAGTAAATTCTCTTCAACTCATTTTAAAGAATTTATCGTAAACTTGTTTCATTATCGGTTATTGATACCCAACAAACAGCAACAAACAAAATTTAGCCAATCAAATCAAAAAAAAGTAGCGATGTTTTTGAATTCTTGTATTCAAAAATAAACCATTAAACTTTGATTTTAATAAAAAAAAACTTTTGTTGAAAACAAAAAATTTATTTACTATTATTAATTAATTAAAGTATACAAAAATAAATGAATAAAACAAAGTATTTTTTGTTTGTTTGATTGTATTTAGTAATTTTTCAATTATTATGATGACGTCTATATTTGTTTATTGAAATAAGTTTCTATAGAAAAAAAACTTGCAAATTTTAAAGTTTTGTTCTATAATAACAATAATAATATAATTTTTCAAAAAGACCCAAATTTTTTTTATTATGAATATTTTTGACACGAATTCGTATTTCATGGCTTGATGCCACAATTTTATATTTACTAACAGAGAACAAATTTGCTTAATCATTTCAGTGATTTTTTTATTTATTTAAACAGCTTTATCACTGTTGATAAATTAAAACAGCTTAAAAAAATTAGTGTTTTCATTTTCTAGTATTGAATTTTGTTTTTAATTTTTTTTTTTTCAGAGAAAGTATTTTTTTTTGTCAAAAAAAAAAAAAATGATTACCAAAAAAATTGATATACAATAAAGATTGAAGTTTTACATTCATTTTTAATTAGTTGCGTAGATTAAAATTGAAAAATTAAGAATTAAAAATAACAAAAACTAATAACATAAAAAAATGCAAAATACAAACAAGAGTAATGTTTTTTTCTCTAAAAGATATAAAATTTTGAGAGAATTACAAATTATTTCAATTTTTAGTTACTAAATGCGAACTCAATTTTTCAAATTTCTATTAACATTTTGATTTTATTATTTTTTTTGTATATAGCCAGACTAATACAAGAAAGTTTTTAAAAACATGATATTTAAAAGTTTCCGAATAACATTTCAAAATTTTAATTAAATTTATTTTAAATCAAAGTTTACAAAAAAAGTTGAATAAAACTGATTAGGTTTATGAATTTAATTGAGAAATAAAATAGAACTTTCTACCTAAAAATGTTATGATAAATTAAAAGAGCTAAAAAAGTTTGTTTTATTGATGAAAAAAATTTGATAATAGTTTATTTGTTTTAAAAATTAATACCAAATCATTGTTCGATAGAAAAAATTATCTCACAGCTTAGCTTTTTGGAAATATTTTTCAAGAAAAAAACAGCGAAATTTTCTATCAAATTGAAATTATGAAATTGAAAAATTAAAAACAAAAAATCTCAGCAATAGCAAATAATAGGCTTTTGTTCAAGTAAAAAAATAGTTTTGAAATCTTCAAAATTTCCAAACTGCCTAGATTTGGCTAGTTAAATTTTTCAAGTTGTTAAAGAAAAGGATTGTTTTGAAATTTTTTTTCATTTTATCAAACTATTTTCCGGAGATTAAACTTAATCAAATTGTTTTCACAAAACTCATCAATTTTTCAAGTTTTTCTGTTTTTTTTTAAACAATCAAAAAATGCGTTATTATCAATTATTATAAATTGAAATTTTTTTCAAGATCTCAAAAATATGAGCTTAGGGTGAAAAAAAAACAAAAATAATGAAACTTTGAAAAAAAATCATATTAATCATGTTTCAATTTATTAAATTTATTTATTTTTTATTTGATCATTGAGATCCGTTCAATCTGAAAGTTCTTTTATTTTAAGCTTGAAAACTTTCAATTTAAATAAAGCATTTTTTTCTAGAAGAAAAAAACTGTTATTCATTTATTTTAGAAAATATTCAGAAAGTTTTTCCTCAATGATTAATGAACTGTTTTCTAAATAGCTTTTAGAGTTTTTTTTCTAGAATGGCAACAAAGTTTAAATAATATTTATAACATAAAAAATCTCAAAAATAACATTTTTCAAAATATTGATCAAAAAATACATTGATAATATTTTAGTGTATAAATTTTCACAAATAAATAAAAAAAGATAGAGCATGTTTTAAAGTTTAAAATTTAAACATTAGTTTTGGTAGTTTTTGAAAAATAGAAAATTCTGAATTCTATAATCATCAGATGAAAAAAAACAATTTTCAATTGTCTGAGAAACAATTTATTATTACAAAAAATTATTTTCTATAAAAACTCAGTTTGATCCTATTTTCTAAGTTGAAATTAATTAAAAACAAGTTCAAACAAATTTGGTTTCAAAGATTGAAAGTTTTCAAAACAAAAAACTTTTTGAATTGAACAAACAAACGGATTTTAATGATGCAATTTTTAACTATCAAACTTTATTTTGTTCTGAAATCTATTGAATATTTTTAATTGAAGTGATTTTTTAAATAATCTCTCCTCAAAAAAATCGATGATCCGTTTCAAAATCGATATGAAAAATTAAAGTTCATTAAATGATTTGTTCCTTTTTTTGTTTTTTTTTATGAAAATTCCGAACTCTCATCTTTTTAATTTTTTAAAATAATTTTAATTTCCCCAATTTCAAATTGATTTTTTCATCTCATCAGAAAAAAAAAAAAAACCTTTTAGCTATATTTTATTTTTTTAGAATGCTGAACTTATGGAACTAGTAAAAGATGAAAATAATTTATTAATGAAATTTTTAAACTTGAAGCAAGAAAAAACAATTTTTTTTTAAAGTGACTAAAGATATACTGATATTGCAATGTTTATTCAAATTCTTGGAATTTCAAGTTTACTAAAATCGTTATTATTAATATTAATATTATACTTCCAATTAATTAACTAGAAATCAAACAAGTTTTTTTCATGGTAGTTTTACTATCATTCTTCTATAACTATTTTTATTAATTGAGTTTTTTTTTGTAGAATAATCTTTCATAAAAATATTTTTCGTTTTGTTCGGCAATGTTTAAAACAACTGTAATGTTTAGAAACATCTCGTAGAGAAAATTTTTTCTCGTATAAAAATAGATAATAGTTGATGCATTTTGATTCAACTTGAAATTAATTCAAAGTGCATACTTGATACGTGCCTTACTGACTAAAATTAGTTTTCTTTCTCCTTAGTTGCCGCTTGAATTGAAGAATCAAATCAGTGAATTGTAATTCAGTGTCTTCGATGTCGTCGTTATTCGACATCCTTGACAGTGAATTTCTTCCTTCTTTTTATGTTTTCTCAATGTTAAACTTTTTTTCTTCTTTATTCTTCATAGTCATAGTATTCCGAAATAAACGAAAGTTTGAATCAAATCTTAAAAAACAAAAACAAAATGCCTATTTCGTTACGGAAAAAAAATTAATGATAAATCAAAAAAAAAACAATGCATTTGCTAAACATTTGAAGCGCTTTATCAGAGAAAAAAAACAATTCTGACTTTTCAGTTAATTTCTTAGACAAGCAAATTGTTTGAGTGATGAATATTCAATAGATAAAAAAAAATGCTTTGCTAGATAGCATTTGTAGATGTAATTATTATTATATTCTTCAATGATTTTCTTCAGAAAAAAAACAGCAACAACATTGTTAGGCGTGGGTTGTTCTTCAACTCAAGCAAACGGCTTATTATAGAAATTATTAAAATAATATTAAATTTTATTCAGATGATAATTTTTTTCTACTAAATTTTATGAATACAGGGTTTTTCTATTCATTGACATCATCGTACAATATGGATATGTGAAGGTTGACATAAAAAAACAGAAATTATTAAAATGAAATAGAAGGAGATTTGAAAAAAAAGCAAGAATAGCATAGAGGTTTTGAGCATAGTGTTTTAAAATTCATCATAGCAGAATAAGTCAATTTTTTTCAACTTTTTTCATTCCACTAAAAAATTTAAACAAAATTTTTTTTTTTTTTCAAGTGAGAGTATGTACAGTTTCAAATCAAATTGTACTCTTCTGGCTTGTTTTTCTTATTTATTTCTTGACTTTCTATTTTTTTCCATAGTTCAAAACAGAAAAACAAAACTGAATTAATTTGATATGTTTTGTTCATATTGAATTTTCTTTTTTCATTTGTTTGTGTGTGATATTTTATACTGGTGACTTTGATATTTAAAGTTTTGCAAAAGAAAATATCATGCCTTATCACGAACGTTCGATAAAATATTAAAAATTATCATCATTATTTTTCTATTAATCATGATCATCCATTTGATTTTTTTTCATTTTTTTTAATATTAAATCAATCAATCTATTGATTTGGCTTTGTTGTATGCAAGTAAACTGGCAAACACCGTCTGTAACAAGTCAAATACACGCTTGCCATTGATATTGGTTTCTTCATTTTGTTGGTGTTTTTTTTGTCATTGTAATACTTTTTAGAAAAAACAACAATAATATCAATGATTGAATGAGACAACGACGAGTTTTTCTCAATACCAAAAATATCCAAAACAAACAACAGTTATATTTTATGTCATTAACAAATACTCTGCTTGCCAATATTGGCATTGTCAAATCATGTTTTCTCTCGCTTCTAAAACGTTATAATTGAGGAAAAAGATCAGATAAATTGTTCACTAAAAAAAAGAAAACCCCAAAACCTAAAAACCAGACTGATCGAATGCCAGGAGAAAAAAAATCTAAACATTGGAAAAATAATAAACCGTGAAACAACAGAACAGGCCGGCCAAATTCACAACAAAAAAACAAACGTATAATACCAATATTTTGGTTGTTTTTTTCTGGTTGCTTGTTGTCGTTGTGTATATGGTGTATGTTGTGCTTCTATGGAAAAAATGTATAAATAACATACAGACATTATTTTCTACTTGATGGCTGACTTAACACGACAGAAGGAAGAAAAAAAAAATCAACGTCGAAGACCTTTTGCCGCCACCACTATCACTAGTACAACTCTTGAGCATCATCATCACTATCACTCTGGTGCAGTGAATAAAAACCAATGCATTCGTTGGCACCAAACGGTCAGTTGAAGCGATATACACTTGTTTTTTTCTCTTCTGGTGATGATGCTCAAGATAACAGTGATATTGATTTATTTGGAAAAATATTTTTTTTTCTTTCAGAAGTGATTTTAGTTTTGATGAAGAACGATCGTTTTTTTCTTTTTCTCTGTTCGTGTTCATTTTAAAAACGATTTTTTTCTCAACAAAAAAAATTACCAATATTTGGCGTTAAAAAAGACCTTAATTTAGTTAAAATAATCTTAATTGACGAAAAAGAACTTTATTCCATATAAAAAAAAAGCAACCTTTAAAATAAAAAAAAACTTCTGTTATTTTTTTGAATTTAGAATAAAACAACCGACAATACCAAAATCGGTATATGTTCTGTATTTTAACAATTGTAATATATTATTTTCTCAAATTAGTAATAAAATATTGAATACAAATTTTGTCATCAAAAATATTGATTTGGTCCAAATTCAAAAAGATGTCTTCATTAATTTTATTCCAATTTTTTGTTCTCATGTTTTATTCTCATATTGGTGAGTAAATGTATTTTTTTTAAATGTGACGTTAAGAGAAAAAATATCTTAATGCTTTATTTAAAAATTTTAACCTGTCAGTTCCAAAAAAATTATTATTAATGCTTGATATTTTTTTAAAAATTGAAATAAATACTTTATTCGATGATCATATTGGTTTAAGTTATTTATTCTTTTTGGCTTGTGTAATCTGTTGTTTGATTCAAGATCAAGATTCAAATTATTGAGCTTGACATTGAAAATATAAAGATATGAGTTCAAATAAAGAATCAAAGCAATAAGGTGATACATATTGAAAATTTTATAAATACAGAAAATTATACATTTAGTTATGTGATAGTTAATAACAATTAATTGAAAGAATAAATGATGGATAATTTTTCAAAAGTTATCAAACTCGTTTTTTTTTAAACAATCTAGAGAATTTTTCAACGACTTTTTGAAAACATTTGATATAAAACTTTTTTAGATTCTTAAACACATTCAATGTCCTACTTAAACTAAATATAATTTTTTCATTTTTATCAATATTTTTACCAAAGTTTTGTAATTTCTTGGTGAAAGCACATATGCATACTATCATTCATAATCATTTGAGGTCTTAAAAACAAAAATGATTATCGCTGTCATCGGCAATGGAAACAACTGAACTCGATATTTTTTTCTGTTAGTTGAAGTTTAAACTAAGCCGAGACTTTTTCCTTGGCAACGAATGGGTTTAATTCTACAATTCTTACATTCTACTTGAAATGTAGTCGTGAAAATATTTGAAAATCAACCTTTTTCTGCTTTGGGCTTTTAAGCTCATATTTGATTCAATCTTGAAAAGTGAATCGCTGTGCAATAGATTTTTTAAGATCTTAAAAAAATATATTTTTTTTTTTTGAAAACATGGAGTGTAATATGAAGTATTTCTGTATTGAAAAATATTATAATAATACTCATATTAAAAAAAATATCTAATAAAACCTCAATATATTTCTAAAATAAATGAAATAATCAATGCGCTTTTTTTCGTAATATAAATTTTTTCATTCAGATCAAGGAAATGCAATTCACAAAAAAAAAATGTTTCATTATCAAATAACTCAACCATAATAAATGTAATATAAGTTTGAATGAATACACGTTTTCAATGAACTCTGATCAAAAAAATAAAACAAGATGTTTATTATTAATACATGATATTTTTTTAAAAATTGAATAACTTTAATTTGGCAAATTAATGCTAAAAAACAGAAAAAGTCAAAATAACAGTTAACAAGTGGCTCATTATAATTACCCTATCATATTGATTTATGATTTGAAATAAAAAATGACGTTAAAAACTTGAATTAGTCTTTGATTTGAATACTTTTAGTAAATAAGATGTCAAATAAATAAAGTTTGAGAAAACTTCTAAAAATAAAATAAAACAATATAAATATGTTATTTGGAGTTTTTTTAGAAATATAAGAAAGTTTCATGAAAACTGATTAAAATTTAATAAAATACAAAATTCATCAAATATAGAACAAACCTTCGACAAATCATTCCAGAATCAATTTAGGAAAAAAAACTAAAAACTTGTATATTGTTAAAAATTCTAAAACAAATTCTTGAGAAAAATATTATCTTAACAATTATGCTCGAAAGTACAATAAGAACTCAGTATATTTCGTTTCTTTTATAAAAAAAATTCTGCAACAAAATTTATTAAACTAATATGTTTAAAAAGTATATTTAATTGCATTGAACCAAAAAACCAGGAAGACAAGATAATAAAGTTTTTTTTTTGGTTAAATCTCCTAACAATAATGACATGATAGTCGTTCTATTTTTTTACTTGAAATTCTAGAAAGTTTAAAAACCAGAGAAAAAACTCAACACTATATTTCCATCCGTTTCGAATTTTAGAAAGAAAATACAAATAACAAGAAAAGGCTTAAGGCTAAAGATAATTTTTTTTCACCAGAAAAAATAAAATCATATTTCAAAAAAAGATTGAATTTTTTTTAAGATAAAATTAACAACAAAGAAAATTAAGGTTGAACATTAGCGAAATGTAATAAAATGTGCTCAACGGCTTTGAAAAAAGTAATAATTAATAATGTTGGTGAATATTATACGAGGAAGTTAAATAAGCAACCATACATATTTTGGGTGCCCTTGATGTCAAAGAACTGTTTTTTTCTTGAGAAAATTAATGATTATCATTAATATAATTGCTTTGCTTGTGTAACGAATGTCAAGTTTTGTCAAAGTTTGATTGCATTCGTTTTTTTTAATTATTGGTAAAGATAATACAAACAAACAAAAAACAATTATTCAGTATTGAAATTTATAAATTTTAGCTTTTTTTTTGTTGAAAAAATCGATCAAAAATAAAGATTGGTCTGTGAGAAATTCTTTTCTCATTTGGATAGTAATTTCAAAAACTTTTTTCTTTCTTTTTTTGTTTCATTTTGTTTCCATAGAAAGTAGTTAATTAATAACGATTGAAATTCAGTTTGACATCAAATTTGACAGCTATAATACCAACATAGTAAATTAAATGAAATTTTAATTTTAAACCATACATTACAGATGTATTTAGTTTAGCCACAGCAACCAGTTAGATAAATTTTAACCAAAGCTACATTTATGCGAAAATGCTTCCGATTAATAAATGATTTTTTTTTAAATTTTGATTTGGAAATTTTGAAATAAAAAAATACAATCCAATAGTAACAAATGACGAAATCGAGCACAAAAAAAAAGAAAATTGAAAAATAGAAATCTTCTATAATAGGATAGTTTGCGTTTTTTTTTCATATCTAAGTTATTTCTAAAATCAATAAAATCAAATTAAATATTATTATTGTTATGAGTATAACTTTTGTTCAACGTGGCAACTTTGAACGGATCTACGATTTCTTCCACTTTAATTTGATTGAATTTGCGTTTCCAAAACAAAAAAAGTTTGCCAAATGTTACAAAATCTATGAAATATAAAGCTCTCATTGTGGTGATTAATAGGTTCTTGTTTTTTCGGTTCTATCAAAAAGTTTTAGTTGTTTTTGTAGTTTTTTAAAAACAGGTTAAATTATAGTTAAGTTTTTTTATATAATTAATAAATACTTATATTAAAAAAACCGTTTATAATGAAAAATCGTTTTTTTTGCATGCTCTAACTTTTTATAAACAGATAATATTTTTACATTCAATTCAGTGTAAAACTAAACTTTAATTTTTAAATGAATTCTGCTGATAAACATTCTGATCTAACGAATTGTTAATTGAGTTATATTTTCATAGAAAATCATTTGGTTCACTCTTAAAAAAAATTGACGATTCTAAAAAATTTTAAAAATTGTTTATGGTTTATGGTTCATCAATTTACTTATTATCAAATCATCAATTCGAAAAAAAAACAAATGCTCAATTAATTTTCTGGAATTTCTACTAATTGTTTAAAATAATATGTTTTGAGATTCAATTACTGAGAATAATTTAAAAAAAAAACTTTTTAAACAGAATAAATGTTCTTGTTTTTCCACATAAATAGTTGTGATTTCCTTTATAAAATTTATAGAACTGATAGTATTTAATTTTTTTTCAGATACGATTTATTAAATTTAGCGATAAAATTTTTGTATTAAAAATCGTCAATTTTCGATAACTAAATTTTTGACAAAATTCTGAAACATTTTTTTGTTCAAATGATTTGATCAAGTTTTTTCCATGAGTTTCAAATAAATTCAAAAGAATTTGAGAACTTTTAAAATTTCTTTAATGTTTTATTTATTTAACTAATTTTATAGTTTTTGATTTAGTTTTTCTTTTGAATTCTTTTCTTAAAAGTGGCCGATCGATACAATAAAAAAATATTAATCAACCTAGAAAATAAAATTTCGAATAGTTGTGAATTCAATTCAATTAATGAAGTTGATTGATCAAATTTTCTGCTTAGCGATTTACTTGTTTCCAGCTGAATTCTTTTTTTCTCCTGAATCAAATTGAAAAAATCGAATTAAGTTTTATTATTTATTACTAAGAAAAACATTTTTGGTTTAGTGAATTTGGAAAATTTTTTCCAAAGAACCGACAAGCTCAACACATAAAAGTTGATCTCAACAACTATAAAACTTGTCTTTGCAATTGCTTTCAAATTTAATTGAAGTGTACTAGTCAAGATTCTAAAACTAACTTGACTCTGTTTTTTTTTTTGACGGTTTGAGCTCGAGAATTTTTTTTGTAATACTTGAATTTATTACTAATGCTAATTCCTCTGGTGCTAAAAAAAATTTTCTTCAGATAATTGATTTATACAAAACTAACAAAAAATAACCAAAAAAGGATTCATTTTTCTATAAAATGAAACAAATTTTATTGCTTTTTTTGTTAAATAATTTCAAACACTTTAAAATAACAGTTCAAAAAAAAAAATCTAATAGCTTTGAAACAAAATTGACATTTTTTTTTGTTTCAGTATTTATTATTATCCATTTATTTTTATTAGAGAAAAAAACCATTAAGAAACAAAAATATTTTGCTAAATTCTCAAGGCATGTTTGTCAAATTTTTAGAAAAAAAATTTCTAAGAATTTATATTTTTTCCGTTTTATAGTAACAATTTTTTATTTAAAACATTTTTTTGAAACTAGAAATTTATTATGTTTACAAGATTTCTAGTTTTCATGATGCCATTTGTAAGCTATTTAATGGTGGAACTTTTTTTTTGAACCAATCTTTTTTGAAACAAATTTTATCAAGTTTCAAACATGTTACAGTTTATCAGAAAAAAATTTCGATTTTGCGCAGTGAATTTTTTCAAAATACTTGTATTTAACCCTAATTCTTCAAAATATTTGTTCTTTTTTAATTTTAGAAATTGAAAGTATTAATAAATTATTTTATTTATAAAGGTCATGCAGCGGAGTGGAATTACAATGGTAAACTAAAGTTGTTTTTTCTTAAGTTGTTTAATTCAAATTTAATAATTTGTTCTTTGAAAAAAAAGATCAATTAGCTTGGTCTCACATTAGTAACGAGTGTAGTGGGCTAAAACAATCACCAGTCAACATTATCACTAAGAATGTTGTTTTCAATTCATCTTTGAATCTCGTATATCGGAATTATGAAAAACCCAGCCTTAGCTATAAAGTAACTAATAATGGACATTCAAGTAATTGTTGAATTTTTTTTTGTTGAAAAACGCTCTATTTATCAGTGAAATATTATTGCAGTTCAATTTGATTACATCGGAGATATGGGAGATGAGTCTGTACCATCATTGACCGGAAAAGCGTTGAAAGATCAACAATTCGCTTTGGCCCAATTTCATTTTCATTGGGGTCTCAAGCGAGGAATTGGTTCAGAGCACAAAATTAATGGGAAACAATACACCATTGAAATCCATTTAGTCCATTACAATCATAAGCTATTCTCTACACTAAGTGAAGCCTTGAAGTCAGAAGACAATTCTGTCGCCGTTTTAGGATTTTTCATTGAGGTTTAATTTAATATTTAAATACAAAGAATTAGTTTTTTAATTTTGTTTCGTTTGAAGATTCAAAGAGAAAATAACCTGGCATTCAATTCAATCATGCAGGCAATTCAAAAAGTTGAAGCCACACCCGAAACTTATCATTACAATTTGGAAGAACCTATCGTTTTAAAAGATTTGTTACCTGAAAATACAAAAGATTTCTATCGATATTCTGGTTCACTAACCACCCCACCATGCACCGAAAGTTTAATTTGGCTTGTTTTGAACACACCCAGCCGAATCGGAATCAAACAAGTTTGTTAAAAATAATTTTTTTTTTTTTTGTTTAAATTATATCTCATTATGACAACATTTAGTATGAACAACTTTTGAATGTTGCCAGCGCTAAGAACAATGAATTGTTGGGCAACAATTATCGTGATATACAGAATTTACGTGGACGTACGATCGAATCTTCATTCAAGGTGCATGAAGATGCTACAAATGGCGGAGAGTCAATGTCAATAAATGTGATAAATCTTATCAAACTTTTCTCAATTACTTTTTCCATGCTCAGAATGTTAACTTTTTGGCTAATGAAACTTTAGAAACAACGGTTATTTGATTTATGTGATTTTAATTGATTAATATATTAACTTTATTATTATAAATCTAAATGAATTTGATTAAATCTTTTGAGTTTTATTAAATAAAACTATAGTTTCAAAACGTTTAGATCTAATAGGTTTCAAAAAATGATAAATGTTTTCAAGTCAAATTACATTATCAATGTAAAAATAAAGCTGTTTTAACCAATTATAACTGTGACATTCTAACAAAAGTATGGAAAAAAAATTATAAAACTCATTTAATTGTAACTAAACATGTTTTCGTAAAATCAAATGATAATTGAAAAAAAATTAATAATTTTCAAACTAAATTGTTTTCCAATAAAACTATTTCGACGTGTTTTTATCGAATATTAAAATTAATTTTGAAACAGATTTTTTCTTGAAATAAGTTTTTTTCCACAAGTCATGTACTTTTAAAAATATTCGGTCAATATAATGAGTTTGAGAACCATTCTAAATTGATTCGAGTCACAATTTTAATTTTCGAAAAGTTTTTCTATAAAACAAAGTTTGTTTAATTAACAAGGTCTTTTTGAATAAAATTTTTCATTACTGTTTTCATTTGTTTATCTAAAAAAAACAATAATGGATACAACTGAGAATACAACTTGGATCGGTTTTACTCCGGCCAAATCTATTGAAGGTTTACATCAATTCAACTTGATTCTTGAAGAGGTTTTAAGCCGAGAAAAACAGAAACCCCTTCAAAACATAAAGTTTGTTGACCGGACTATTATGGAATACAATAAAATTATTGATATTTTGCTGAGCTATTTCCAACAGAGCATTAACGAAAAGGCTTTCATTGCCCTTCAAAATAATATCAAGAATTTTTATGAAGAATCTCAAATTTGTGAGTTAATATTTGAACTAATCAATCATTGCGAAGAAGAATTGGATAAACATTCTCGTTTTTTCAATGATGTTTTGCAAGTTATTTCAAAACTGCAAATTATGGAGCCAACAAATCAAGAAAACTTTATTCTATCAGCCATCGATAAATGTTGTTTGTTAATTTATGATTCTTTTCAGATTTTACGTTTGATGAGAAAAAAACTGATGGAAATCAGTAAAGTATATCACATACCATATTTTTATGATTATGAAAGCCAACATGTACGTCTTCGGTCAAGTGTATTGACTACTTTCAAAAATATAGAAACTGTGATGAACGATTATTCTATTCTCAATGAAACGCTTTGGTTTGTTCGGCATTATGACTTTATCCAAAAGCACTTAAATTTTAAAAAAGTTTAATGCTTTGTTTCATTTTTCGAGAAAAATAACTTTTATTTGAAAAAAAAATTAAAATTAGTAAACATGCTAACAATTTGAACGAAAAACAAACCATATTTTAGTTTTCAAACTAACGTTGATGACCAACAGATTGTGCTGCCGAGCTGAGGTCTATACTTTTTTTAAGAACGCATACTTGGTTTAACGACTTTACGCATTTGCCCGAACTCAGTTCGGGCATGCATAGCGTGCAAATTTGCGATTGCCCGAACCCAGTTCGGGCATGAATAGGTATTTAATAATAATAAGTAATTTTTAAAATAATTTTAAAATAAAATAATAGGTGCTTTAAGTGGTTAAAGTTGTTTTGACTGATTTGGCGTTTTTATAACTCTTTTAGCAAATATACTGTGTGGCCGAAATAAAACCTATTTTTGAATCATGATAAAGAGAATTGTCAATCAATCCTACTGTCGGTGAATACTTTTCAATTGATCAAGTTTTGCTGCCAAAAACTTAATTTAGATTTTGAACAATATCATTGGATATGGTGAAGTAAAGTTGATATTCATATTTTTAATTTTTTTTGATTAGATATGTTGATCATTAGCCGATAATTTCAGATTTTTTTATTTGATTATTGAAAAAAAATTGATTATAACTTCAGAAACAATCCGATTTCAGAAGCATGAATTTATGAAATTCTTCTAATTAAGAGACTGGTATTGAAGAAACTTGAGAAAAATCTCATCACTTAACCCAAACTTTTTTAGAATCAAAGTTTTGAAAAATGAACATTGAATAAATGAAAGTTACCGTATACTTGAGAAAACTAATCAGCGATTAATGTTTTTTATGCTTTAAGTTTTCGGATTCAATCTCAGCGTGAAATACTTATTCTGCCATCTAGCTTTCAAAATAGAAGTCTAATAAATTACAGAAATGAAGCTAAGGTTTTATTCTGATACCAGTTTTGGTTTTCCTAAATGATCATGACTTCATAATGAATATCTGAATAAATAAAAAGGTATTTTGTGTTTTTTTTCAATCTGTAATTTAATGTTTTTGTTTTTGAACAATACTTTTCGTAATCAATCACTATCATAAAAAAAAATGAATAAGAATGCTCTTCCATTTTATTTCACTCATTTTTATGTCGAACAAGTGTGATGATAATATCAATGAATTGCAATGGCTATTACTATCATAAAAAAACCGAAACTACTTGAAATTATAAATAACTTAAATTCAGTGAATTTTTTCCCTTCATAGAAAAACAAAAATACCTTACTGAGTTTGTTGTTTCACTTTTCTAAAAACAATTCTTTGATTTAGTTTTGATATCTTGAAGGTTCGTTTACACTTGGCCCTAAAAAGATGATAGTCTGACTGAAACCGATCATAAATCTCGAAAAATTTTTTTTCATTGTTCAGAATTTAAAAAATAACTGTTGTCTATATAATCGAAAGTTTGACCACCGTCGTTAACGTACTCCAACAAAAACATGTAGAGCAATTTTTGGTTTCAATTTCGAAAACGCCATCAGATATCAATCAAGTTTTCTTTCTTTTCGTTATTGTTTTTCATGAGAAAAAAAATAGAAATCGGGTTGAAAAAAAGAAAGTTGAAATTCAAATCTACTTGAATCAAACAATGTATTTTTATTGATGATGTTTTTTTTTTAGAAAGCTTCTGCTTCTTTTAAAAAAGATTAGTATAAAGAGTTTAACACCATTCTTAAAGTCCAGTTGAGAATAGAATGATTTCTAAAATGTCTTCTATATAATCAATTGAAAGGTGTGCTATGCTTTCCTGCTGGGTCCAACTTGTTAGATGGATCAACAACTACTGATTACTTTTTTTTCAAACAAATAATACCATTAAACTTCATTGTTCATAGGTTTTTTTCTGGGTTAAATGCTAAAGCTAATCTTCAACGAAAATGCAATCAGACAAAGCGAGCTTCTTCTTTTGATTTTTGTTGCTCATCTTTTGATAATTCATTTTCATTTCAAACCTTGATTTAAAAATAAATTCAGATTTAAGGTTAGCATCAAAAAGAAGTTTGTAAAAAATTTTAATTTATTCTCAGGCATTCAAGATTCGAAGAAAGATTTTTTGTTGCTATAATTTAATTTAAAGTTAATGAAAATTTTTAATTTTTGTAACACTGTTATTTCAAATCAAATAAATCAGAAAAAAATCTTTTTGAACAGTTTTTTTATTAAAATTGAGTGAAAAATCAAATTTCTTGAGTTATTTTAATATGCTTGAAACAAATAGTTTTATTCATTCTTGTAATTTTAAAAAGTCATCTGCATCAAATTACAAACTTATTTTTCACTTGAATTCTTCTCACACACAAATAAACTTTTTCATTAAAATTGAAAAAAAAACAATTTTTTCTTCATAGTTCCCAAGATGCTTATTTGAGGTTTTTATTTCAGAGAGAAAAAATTTTTCAAATATTTGTAATATGCAGGCAAATAGCGAGGCGTTTTAATTTGATACAAATTATAATAATTTCCTAATGATTATTTCAACTATTGTAACACCAAAACTATTCAACAACAGGCATTTATATAAAAAGTTTTTTGTTGTAATTTTTTCAAAAGATGATCGTTTAATGAGATGGTTGAACTAAGTTATCGGTCTCTATCCATATTATTATTAATAGTACCAGAAACTATCTATTATTTGCGTCACTAGAAATAGGTTTGAAATTTTAGTGAACAATTTCCTTGAATGAGTGAAAAAAAGGAATATTCAAATGAGGATCCGGTTTTTTGAATAATAAATTCTCATGATATTTTTTTTTGATTATATTGATTTTTAAAATTGAAAAAAAATAAAATTTCAGAGTATTTATTGGTTCAAAAAAAAGAAAGACATATAGACACAAGTTTTTGTTTTATTTGTATTTGATTCAAATAAATAAAAGATAAAAATAAAACCTAGTTCTTAGTAATTTATGATAATATTTGTTCTGATTTTAGCAATAAATTAGAATAAATTAATTTGCCATAAACCATAATGTTTTTCAATTGAATCAAAAAAATTAACATGAACAAATATTTGATCAATTTTGAATTCCAAATATTAAAAAATATCAAACTTTTTTAGTTTTTATTATTTTTTTTAAATTTTAATAAAAAAAGAATAAAATAACTTTATTATTTAAGAAGGAAATTTTGTAAAAAAAACTTTTCATTTTAAATTATCAATTTTCTAATCTAGTATTCTCGGTTAATATAAAACCAATTCTACTGTGTTTTAACACATTTGAAGGAAACTTTTAATGATTGTTGCAATGTTCTTTTTTTCAATCTTCTTGATGGTAGATTTTGTTTTTTTTTCTTCATTTTGTTCTATTTTGATGAGGCAAAAACGATCAATTTTCTTTTAAGCAAAGAATAACTCTATTTGTTGCTAATAATACATGATAGTTTCAAGTTCTGTTTGTGCTTTGTTTGAAAAAAAACTGTCTCTCTTTTGAAAGAGAGAAAGAGTGGAGGAACTTTTTTTTTCAAAGTAAATTTGTTGTTCGTGACATTTCCACAATGTTTTCTTTTTTTTGAAGCTTCACTTTTCTCGTCTACGAAACTTGAAGTGTTTTTTTCTTGAATTTAATTTGCATCTCTGTTTTTTCTTCATCAAACAGGAATGCATTGATTTTATCCATCAGATTTTGACAATAAAGTTTTTTCTTTCAATTTTTTAAACAACAATAAAAAAAACATTCTTCAAACTTAAAAACGAAAAGAAAGTTGTGTTCTACGATTTTACCAATGATGGTTCTAACCTTTGATAAATTATTTAATAACCACTTTATTTTAGAAAAAAAACTTATTGTTCTTTGAAACGATGATCCTCAATTATTTTCAAATATTTTATTCAATTCTAATTAACACAATGGATTGTTGAATTTTGTAAATTTGTTTTAATTAAAAGTGGATTTATTTATTCTCTCACCAAACCCAATAACTCAATGCGAGAGAAAAAAACAGATAAAAAACTTGAATTTTTTTCTTACTAGTTGATAAACTTAGTTTTCAGTTTCATTTGATTATGAGAAAACCGAATGCTTAAATCAACCAATATAAACAGCAGAATCCTAAAACTAGATTCACTTTTTATAGCTTCCTTTAAGTGATAAATTTTTTTTCATTAATATCATCTTTTTTTATTGAATTGTTCACGAAAAAAAAATGCCGAGAAACACCCTTTCGAAATTTTGAAAACTTACTTTTTTTAATTGAAGTTTAAAACAAAAATAAGTTTTTAACCACTCAAAAACAACGCTAAAAAAAATAATAAAACTCGTCTGGTTCGTGAGAAATTCTATTCTTTTTTTTTAGTGAAAAGAGAAAAAAAATCTCAATGAATTTATAAGAAGATTTAGTTTGAAATGAACAATTAGTTTTTAAATTATGATTTCAATTAGTTAGATTAAAAATTTTTATATAGAAACAGAAAAAAATAGTTCAACTAGTTTATTATCTTGTTGCTAAAATTTTAAAAGTGAAAACTCATTCTAAAATTCAAGTTGAGTTTAGTTGTTTTTTTTGTGAGAAAAAAAACGGTTTTTCTATTGTTTCACTCAATTTTTTTTGTTTTGATGAAACTTCAGTTTGGTGCAACAACAAAAGAAAAAAAAATTAAGTTTTCAAATAATACTAATAACAGTCTCATGAATGACTTCATTAAAATAAATTTGGGTTGTTGTTGTTGTTGATCACACGCCATGCAATTAAAAACCTTTTATTAATGAAAAATATTTTAAAATCAATGAAATTAAATGATAAATGGAAAAAAAATCACTGTCGAAACACTCGCCATGAGGTAACAGGTATTATTAGTCAAAAAAAATATTAGAATAAACTCCATTCTGGTTTTTATTATTATTAGCCATTAGTTAAATTTTCATTTATTCTCATCTAGAAATTTGAAATAAAATTTCATTGGAGGAAAAAATTTTTTATTTATTTGTTTCTTGCTCTATTTTCACTGAAATCAAAAAAGTTTTTGTTTCTGTCTGATTTTTTTTCTTAAATTTTTTTGTCGAAAAGACTTTTGATTTTATTCTTTCAGAGCGCAAACCTTCACATTCAAACTTTCAAAGATTCTATTCAAGGCTTAAGTCTGATTAAAATGACTTCATTCTTTTCAAACGATTATCCTTCTTTTTTTTCAAGTTTTTGTATTGAAATCAAAAAAAAAAGACCACCAGAGTACAAAAAATTGATGGATTTTTCGAGAAGAAAAAGATTTGGTGACAGTGAACGTTGTCGAACAGCAAATGTTGAATGTTTATCATCATCATCATTATAAATAGAAAGCTTTCTTTCAAAACTTAATGAACGACGGCGCGCCAACCTGAGATTGTTCTCAAATTTTTAAAAAAAACTCAATTACTGAGTATATGGTAGTTGACAGCATCAAAAAAAAAAAACTGGTAAATATCATCTAGAATGATGGAAAAAAAAAATCCTTTAGAACACACACTGCTTATTATTGCTCAGCCTAAACTTTTTCTTTCTGCCATCAAGAATGATATACTTTCAGTTTTCATTATTTTTTTTTTCTACTCGACCACACCATATCCTACAATTGAAGAATGGATGAAAAACTTGAAAAAGATATTTGAGATGTCATTGTATTGGTTGTTGCGTTTTTATTATGGAAGAGTTTGTTTGAAAGAGTGTTTTGCCACCAAAAAACAAAAAAAAATCTAACAAGATCATTTTTTTTTTTTTGGCTTGTTCTCTCAGATATTTTAGTAAAGACAATAGAAGTTTTTAACGATTCTTATTTAATATAGTTAGTTGATGTTTTTTTTCTGGTTGAATAGAAAACGATTAAATCGGTTGCAATATTGATGGTATCGGTGTTTTTTTTTTCATTATAATAGACAAATTTATAATTT
This sequence comes from Octodonta nipae, assembly GCA_034190945.1. Lineage (NCBI taxonomy): Eukaryota > Metazoa > Arthropoda > Insecta > Coleoptera > Chrysomelidae > Octodonta > Octodonta nipae. Next base: position 240,986 of record JAVLUE010000066.1, on the reverse strand, counting down.
ATCATATACCCGAATACAATATTATTATAATATACAATATCTTCGTTTTGTTGTTGTTTTTTTTTCTTGTTTTCTTTTTGGTAAGCTTGATGGCAAATTTTTTTCTGCTCAGCAACAATGTGTCTATGTTTCGCTTTCACTGACCTGGTAACTGACTGGTGGTGGATTGTGTTTAGCATCCATTAGTTAAGTTTTACGTTCGTGTGTGTTTGTATGAAAACGAATACCGTTATCGGTACAATAACAGCAACAACAACGAAAAAAAAACTTTATGGTAAAGAGCATCAAACCAAAGTTACTCTTTTTCGCACACACACACACACTCTGTCTCTTTTATTTTTTTCGGGAAACTCTTTGTTGAAATGTTGTTGAACATTTTTTTTCAATGCAGTATATGTTTATCTGTTGCTGCTTTGTTTAGCCGAGACCGAGACTTTTCATAGATTCTTGTCGTATCACAAAAATGGTTTCTCTCTCGGAAAAAAAAAAAAAAAAAATTTAGAAAAAATACTCTTACTCTTTACTCTGTTTGTTTTCTATTCCATTCATGTATATGAAGAAATACAATGACAACCACAATAATTCATCTATAATTTTTTTTTTCTGTTGCTGTTTTTCCTGGATATAGCATACACTTTTACTCTTTACCAAGAAAATATCGCATCATCAACAACAAAATGGGCAAAAGTTGGACTACCTAAAAAAATTGAAAACTTTCTGCCAGTTTAAACTTCAAAAATCATTCTGAGGATTTATTTTAAAAGGGAGGTTTTTAGAAAAAAATTTTCCATTATATGTCACTTCAATGTTAATTTTTTTTCAAACCAATCGATTCAAATTGTCGAGCTATATTACCAAAATCTGATCTCAATCTACCAAAAAAAAAAATTTCTTTTGTTTCACCTGTTCATTAATTCTTTTGTTTGTTTGCTACAATTATCAACCGCCATCGAAATATTCAAATATTGTCTAAAAAATTTGGTCAACTGTTGTTGTTTGTTTCAACAACAACAACAAAAAAACAGAGAAAACGTGCTTTCCCAAAAAAGTTTCTTGCTTTTTTTTCTTGAATTTTATTTTTGGTCATTTCGTCAATCACCAACATCCAAATCATAACCCAAAACAACAAAAACCCATGTGAATATCAAAGAAAAATTATTTTTATCTTTATGCTAAAAAAAAAATGCGTTTCAAGCACAGCCAACAAGAAATACATTTATAAATTTTCTTTTTCATTTTATCAATTACATCGAGACTGAATTTCCTCGTGTTGTTTTCTTTCCATCACCACACGTCCATCATTGTCGCCAAGTATTATATTATACTTTAATCATCAAAACTCTCTATTTTTGTCCCAAACCAAATAAAAAAAAAATCTGAACAAATATTTCTTGTGATAATCGTCTTGAAAACTTTTTTGATCATTTTCGACATTTCTTCCAGTGTATAAGATTTTTGTTGTTGTTGTTTTTTTTTTTCAATAAATACTTTTCTGACTTTTATGTGTTTGTGCAAAGAGTGAAAAAATGCTACCGATAAAAAATGGACAAACATTAATGTGTCTGGCGATGTCGAATAATAATAATATTATCACAATGATCAGATGTTAAACTTGGTTCTTTTTTTTCTTGGTTATTGTTGATGATGATTGAATTTGTTGCTCAGTGTTTTACTAGTCTATTACTTTTTTGTTTGTGTCATTTATGTGAAAAGATTTATACTAGAAAAAATATAAATATCATTCGTAAAATTCTATCCTTATTTTTCTACTTTTTCTAGTGTTTCTCAGACTTAATTTGACCGAAATTTGTACGGTGTATATTTTTTTTTTAAATATTTAATGGCTTCGCCCCAGACAAGACAACACACCCAAATGTCATCGAAATTTTGAGTCGAATAATAAAATTTGAAATAAAAAAAATTGTTGTTTGTCATCATTGTTCTTGTTAAATGAGGTTCAAACGTATTCTCATCGTACACTCCATTAAACATTACTTTCAACCATCGGAAAAAATTCAAAATGGCTTATGGTTTGAATCTTTTGGTTGCATCATTGCCTGCCATCATTCCGATGACTGCATTCTGGCTTTACAGTATCTCACATCCACCGGTTTCGAGACGATATTGGGATAGTGTTAGTATCATTGTTTATTCATTTTACTGATTTGCTGAAAATATTTGCATTTAATTGCTCGGGAATATTATTAAAACAAACGATGATATATCATATCAAAACAACATAAAAACAAATCAAATGTTGAATGTATTGTTACCAAAGCTAAGAAAAACGTTTTTCCTCTTTGTTGTTATCGTGTTTGTGTGCAAGTTTTGATTTTGGAAGGTTGTTTTGTTTTTTTTTTCTAATAATAAACAACCAGATAGCTTGAAAAATTTTCATGTAAAATTTAAAAATCTTTGTTTTTCTTTTTTAAGGATTCATCGATATCGATAAGCGTTAAGCGGACAGAGCTAGAAAAAAAAAGAGTTTAGAGTTCAAAGTTTTCAATTTTTAGTTTAAAAATTAAAATAGAAATTATCAATGGATTCTCTGCTTTGATGATGATGATAGCCTATAAACAATATTTTTGCTTCGCACTTGGCTTCTTTTTTCTGTTTTTTTTTTTTTACTTCTTTTTCGCTTTTGTTGTTTTAATTGCTTTTTATAACTTTATTGGCCATAAATACCAAGATTTTTTGTTTGACATTAACTGTTAGAGAAATTATAAAAAACAAAAACAAGAAAACTCGACTACCGTTGAAAAGATTGTGTCGGTTTTTAAGATCTAAAAACAAAAATAGTAGCTTTCTCAAATGTCAACAAATTTTATTTACTTTGAATAAGTCATGAGGATAGATATAATAATAGTTACAAGATATTTTATTATTTTTTCAATAATTTTTTCTTTCATTTAATATTGCTGTGTTTTTTTTTGTATTCTATTAAGTTTAGTCTTTCTTTTGAATTTTTTTCTATGTCTAAATTTTTTAATATTAAATTTTATATTTTCTAAAAAAATTAAATCTCATAAGATTTTTTTGGTAGTATTGTAAAGGAACTTTTTTTACTTCAAAGAAATGACCAAAAACTTGATAGAAAAAAAATCTTCATTTTGTAACAGCAAAAAAACGACTAGAGTTGTTAAATCATTAAATAGGTCAATTGATTGAAATGAAAAGAAATCAATCGACCATGTGCTTGTATTTTATCAATCAATATTCTGCATCCTTCTTCATTTGTTTTGTTTTTCGATATAAAAACAAATTCTTTTGAAATCTAAAAAATATGTTCAATCAATGAATGAATAAGACTTCCTTTCTCGTGTAAAATGGAAAATAATTTTAGCCATTTAAGGAAGACTTTTTATAGAATAAAAAAACTTTTGAAAAAAAATCAGTGTAAAACATGTTTGATTGATGTTTGGCATTAAACTTTCTATTTTTTTTCCATAGAAACAAGAAAAAATTCTCAATTTTTAAATACAAAAATTGTCAAGAATAGTTTTGAATTCTTTGAAATGATAGCTTTAGATGTTGAAATTTCTATTTTAAATAACAATGAAACACTATTCTAGTTAAATTTTTTTCTACTCTAAATTTTCAACAGTAAAAATTTTTAATTGTCATTTCAAATTTAACCAGAAAAAATAAAAGAACAAATAATACAAACACGACTGTTGTTTGTTTTTTGTTTTTTTTGAATTGATATGAAAAAAAGCACTTGTTCTCGTGACCTGATAAATGGATGTAATGAAATGATTTATTGGAGTGTGTGTGGTAAACAAATAACACAACGTTTTTTTTTTTTTTTGTTCAGCTCAAAGATTTTTTTCTTTTTTTGGTTTGTTTATTCTAAACATAGTTAATTGTCTTAACTTGGCCTACTATTTACCATTCGGCTTGATACAACTTAAATAAATATAGAAATACTTTAATACTTTTTGTTATTGACATCGAATCGACATTATTATTGTCATGTCCGTCTTGTTGCATCTTGCAGAAAAATTTCTCGAAAATTCAGTCCATTCATTTATTATTGAAAACTTATTAAATTTTTCAACAGCAAAAAAATTCAGGTAATTTATTCAATGCACTCTTGATCAAAAAAAAAAATTTCAAGTCTCTTTGATTTCTAGTAGGATATTTTGTTTTGAATGCACTTCAATATTTCTAAAGCCGATCGATTCAAAAATCTTTAACTCAATAGAAACATCTTTTTTTATCATTGAACGTTTTAATAGATTTGTAGAATATAAAATTTAATAATTTCTACAACTATGGTGGTGAAATATGTTGATATAAGCTGATGAACAGTATTCAAATAAAACCTTCAAGATCTCTTGATTGGGTTTTTCTGGTCTAAAAGAAAAATAATAAAATGATGAAAATAATTTGAGGTCAATTTATTAAAAAAAAAAACTAAAAAACAAATATACTTTTTCCTCATATATTGACATTCTATTTTTATTCATGTTTAACCTGATGTGGAGATAGTGAGTTGGAGAATGACAAAACCACCTTAACACCTTCACATTCGGCATTCTTCCGTCGATCGACTTAGCTCTCTTGACAAAGAACATTATTTCAAACAGATAGACAAAAATTGGCAAGTGCTAATGAAATGTTTTAGTGTTGACCAGAAAGTGTTTTGTGTGTGTACCATCTCTCAACTTAAGAAATTAAATCTAGATTTTGTTAGACAGGTTCTTTTGTTTTTTTTCAAATCTTCTAAAAAAATTCAAACAAAGAAATGTTTGCTTAGAAAAAGCAAAGAGAACAAGATTAATTGTTTTAGAGTATTTAATATGTGTGTTAAAAAGTCCTGCAAGTTGATTAATTTTTCAAAAATGCATTTCGTTACTGAAAACTAAAAAAATTTTGGTTCTTTTTTAGAATCAATTTTAAAAAATTTGAAAACAAATTTAAGAAGTTTTATTAAAATTTTAACCAGTTGATTTAACAGTATTTAAAGCTCAATCAACAAGTTTATTGCAAACTGTATTATTAAATAAACTACCCATTTACATTGAAAAAGATTTTTTGGTCATTTTTTTTTCTTCAAATATTTCCATATAATAAGATTTCAAATTTTTAAATATCAAATTTAATTATTTTATTATCATTTAGATTATAATCTGAGTATATAAATCATTTTTGCTACACGTATACTAAGCGTAAAAACACCATTTACATTCAAGTATTACTCTCAGCTTATTGTGTGGAATAATGTTTTCAAAAAAAAAAAAATTATTACATTATAATCACCAAACAACAAGTTAATTATTTTTCTGTAATGATTTTATAAGATTATACTAAGAATAAACTTTCACAAATTTTCTTTTTTTTTTTGAAATAACCATCAAGTTTTCTGGTTTACTCATCATCAATGGTGAAACCAGACAAAAACAATTTTCAAAAACTGAAATTGTACTTTCACATTCATTGAGGCGTACAGAGAGAGAGAGATAGTTAAAACAGAAAGAAAAAATAATTTTTTTTTCCAGTTATCCCAGAGAAAGTTTTTGAACTTTGAATTGAATGGCATTAAGAATAAGAAGTAAGGCTATTACCTAGTCATCATCAGTTGTTTTTTTCATTATTATTTATATATCGAGCCTATCGACGCCAAAAAAAAACAAATACCTGAACCTAAAAAAAAATACTACTACTCATTGTTTAGCAGAAGAAAAAATGAAATAAAAACATCCATTTTGTTGTTTTTTACCTATCAATGGTTGTTGTTGTTTCAGTGATGGTCAAGCGTATCTAATTCAATTTATCTTTGATAAAATAGAATCATCGAAAAAGTTGAACACTGTGTGCGTGTATTGTGTTTACAGACATTTCATTCATCAGAAGAAGAAAAAATTATTTCGCCAAAAATATTTGCGTATATAATACAAAACAAAACAAAAAAAACTTTATTTTCTAAAAATATGTTCGAATCGAAGAAAGGCTGGTTTTTTCAATGTTTGTATGTATTGTCTTAAAAAAATATTCACAAGTCTGTATGATTCATTGTTAATGTGTTACCTATGGATTCACTCGGCTGGTGGTGATCAACCTTAGTATGCCTACCTACACACTCACTCACAAACACACCAACAGAATTCCCACAGCCACCACACCAAACAATCAAATCATTTATTTTAAAAATTGAAAATCTTTTCCATTTCTATAATATCATTGTTGTTGTTGTATGAAAGATGAAAATATTGAAAGTTAAGTTCAATAGAAACCGAATCATTGTCATTGTTACGCTATGATTCGATTGGTTCGACTGATCCATCAATTAAAATTCAAAACTGGATTTTTTTTTTCGATGAAATGAAATTTCAATCAAATTAGATTAAGTTGACGTAGATTTTTTGAAATTATAAAAATAAGATTGAAATTGACCTTAATTTAGCAATGATGCTTGAAATTAGAGCAGAAGCGTTAAAAAATTTTATCTCTTTAAACAAATTTTCTGAAAAGATTACTTATTTAATCGAAGAGTTTATTTGAAATTTTTTAATAATTCATTTTTTCTTCTCTATGCTAAAGGAATACGATTATATTGTGGTTGGAGCGGGATCTGCTGGTTGTGTGGTGGCCAGTCGTTTATCAGAGAACCCAAAAAATAAAGTTTTACTGTTGGAAGCAGGCGGCTCAGAAAACTTAGTTTCTGATATTCCTCAAATACCGGTCATGTTACAGGGAACACCTGTTGATTGGCAATACGAAACAGTGCCACAAAAGAAAGCCTGCTATGGTTTGAAAGGGAGAAAATCGAAATGGCCACGAGGAAAAATGCTTGGTGGATCGTCGGCCATAAAACTACATGATGTATGTTCGAGGTGAGTGTTTTTCCCGTATCAAGTTTTTTTTTTGCACAAATTTTATTGACACAAACAACAACAAAACAATGATAAACAATAATAAAGGTACAACGTTGAAAGAAAAATTATTTTCCTGCCGTTTAGGTATTGTTAACTGCTTAGTTATATAATATTTACTGTTCGACTAACAATGTTTAACCAAATTTTTTTTTCAATTAATAGAAGAAAAATATTTTTATGTTTATTCATTCTCTTTTTCAACATCTAATAATTGACTATCATCTCTGTATGGTATATTTGTGAGTTGTTCTAATGTTTGTTGTTTTTCCCTCCATGTTTGAATGTCTTCCAACATTTTGTGCTCAATTATTATTCACATTGTTTCTTATTGCTCACAAAAACACCGAAAAAAAAAATCAGGAAATCGACACGATTTTGATGATTGGGCAGCTCGTGGCGCCACAGGATGGTCCTACAATGAAGTTTTACCTTATTTCATTAGAGCTGAAGACAATCAAGATCCTGACATAGCTTATAATGGCTACCATGGACGAGGTGGTCCTTTGACTGTACAAAGAAGCAAATCAATTAGTCCTTTAGCTTATACGTTTGTTGAATCAGGAAAATATTTTGGTAATTAAAATATTCTAAACTGTTTTTTTTTGGAATTGAAACTAAATGTATAATTTTCAACAGGTTATCCAAGCATCGATGTCAATGGGAAATCTCAGTTCGGTTTCACAATTCCTCAGGCAACGATTCGGCGTGGAGGAAGATGCTCGACAGCAAAAGCCTATCTTCTTGGGCCAGCACGGTATCGGGCTAATTTACACGTAGTGGTATTCGCTTTTGTCATAAAAATTTTATTTAACAATATGAATGAGGCTACTGGTGTGGTTTTCGACCGACTCGGTGTTCGGCATAGAGTTTATGCCCGAAAAGAAATCATCCTTTCAGCCGGTTCAATAAATTCACCTCAATTGTTGATGCTTTCAGGTTAGAAGTTCAAAAATACAGAACAAAATTTAAATTTAAAAAAATTCCGCTTTAATTTAAAATTATCTTCAAATCATTTTATAGTTTAATGAAAATTTAATCATCATTTATTATCATAATAATGAATCTCAGGCTTAATTAAGATTTTACCTGACTTGATAAGCTTTTTTAGTTTTTTTCTCAACGATTGATCTTTTTAACGACATCTTGTGAAGATAATTTAAACCAAAACATTACAGCAACAGGATTTTGTTTCCAAAAAAATTAATCTAAATTGTATTTTTTCTCAAAAACTTAGGCATCGGACCACGTTATGAATTGCAACGTCATAAAATACCAGTGCGAGTAGATTTACCTGTAGGCATGAACCTTCAAGATCACATATATCCTTTGGGATTAAACTTTATTGCTGATGAAAGCCTCAAACCGAAAGGTGTAACTTGGACATATTTACAGTCTCGTGTGCACACTGCGCCAAACATTGCTCGTTATTATGCAACTGGACGCGGTATTGTTGCTTCTATCGGAGCTCTTGAAGGATTAGGTTTCATACGTACCACTTATGCTAACCGGTCTTATCCCGATTGGCCGACTTTCAAATTCATTTTTTATCCGGTTGTTTATCTTCTGGTAATCGGTTTTAAATTTTTTGTTTTGTTTTAATGAGTTTTAATTTTTACGTTTTACAGATGACGGGCAAACCTTCAAAGATAGAATTGGTTTAACCGATAAACAATGGACCGAGGTTTTTTATCCGTTTGTTCAAAGAGAATGTTTCACATTGTTACCTGTGATGCTGAAGCCAAGAAGTACCGGCTTCATAAAACTTCGTAGCTCAAATCCATATCATAAACCGATCATCGATCCACGATATCTGACTCATCCTGATGATTTAGAATCAATGGCTGACGCAATGAAAATTTCTTTTAAAATTGCAAACGCTCCTCCTTTTAAGAAAAAATTCAATGCTAAACCAAGTGGTCGCATCATACCTGGTACGATTTTTTTAAAAAGTTTTTAAAATAAATTGAATTAATTTTTAATTGTAGGTTGCGAAAGATATAAACTGTATAGTAGAAATTACATGAAATGTATGGCGCGAACATTTACGACAACAATCTATCATCCTGTCGGTACTTGTAAAATGGGAAATCCCTATGATCCAACCACAGTTGTCGATCCTCAACTGAGGGTGAAAGGAGTTAAACGGTTACGAGTCGCTGATGGTTCGGTAATGCCTCGAATCACCAGCGGCAATACTAATGCACCAATCATAATGATTGGGGAAAAAGTCTCTGATATGATCAAAGGAATGTACGGAACGCCAAGATTAAAATTCAAAAGTGCCATGAATTTTTGGAGTAAAGCCAAAGTTTTCGGTTGATTTTCTTATTTGATAAGATCAATTTGAAAAAAAATTTTTAATCAACGGAAATTCTCATTTAAATATTGAATATAAATTTTTAGTCAATTTTCATCAGAAACTCACATTTTTATTTATTTTTCATTGCCAGTTTTATTTTTTTTATTTTTAGAACAAATCTCATTTTGCTTTGTGTAATGTAATATTTGTAAATAATTTTTTTTCTTTTTTTGTATTTAATAAGTTTTTTATTGGAATTTTTGATTATTAATTTTTTTTTTAATCAATTCATTTTTTGATTCAACAGGTTTTTTTAAATGTAAATCTTTAATAATATTTTCTAAAATTAAAGCAGTTTTTACAAAATTATTTTATTCAGAGTTTGATTAAATTTTTTACGATTATAAAATAATTTTTAAATAAACCTGCAGATTCGATAACTTATGGTGAAAACTGATTGTTTCGGCAAATGCTTTTATGCACAGGCCATAATCAAAAAATGGAGTTATAATTATAACCTAAGTTTTTGCTGATGAACCGCGACTCTAATATTAATTAATTATTAGATGGTGACGCAGCTGTGTGTATTGGATCGAACCAAAAAGAGATAGGAACCGATATTATAAAAAATATCAATAAAAAAAATTTAGAAAGACGGTTTTAAATTTATAAATTTTTTAAAACAAGTGAAACTTTAATAGAACAATTCAGATATCAGGTTTGTGTGTCCTTTAAAGTTAAAAAAAGATTATTTTTAGTTTAACAATTAAACGATGTGTTTTCTCATTTGATTAAAACTCACAAAAAAACGGATAAGTTATTTTAATGTTTTTTTTACTGATGTTTTTGTTTTAAAATTTCAAGTTGATTTAATTTAGAAACAAGATTTTATCGATCGTTTTTTTATTTCTTTTTTTTAGTGACAAAAACAAATCAGAAAAACTTATACAATGTATTTATTTATAAATAAAAATAGTAGTAAAAAAAAATCTTCATTTTAATAATAAATTTATATCAAAATGTTACCTGGAAAAAAACTCAATAATAAAAACTGTTAAAATAAAGAGAAAAATTTAATCGTTAAGGTTTTTCTTTTCAAGTTTTTATAAAAATAAAATTTTTAAAAGAAAAAAGTTCAAGAGATTTTGATGGTATTGATTTCAAGATTTAAACTTTATTTGAATTTTGGAAAGCTTTTGGTCATTTGATCAATTTTTGGTGAGTTGAATTATTATTTTATGAACTGATAATCAATTTTTGTTTTTTTATTGAAAAAACTTCTGTCTTGAATGTTTTATAATCAAATATTTTCTGTTTTTTTTTCTCCTGAAACATTATTTTTTGAAACAAAGTTACTCTTTTTATTAAAAACTATAGTTCACCTAAGTTTTTGATGTCATTTAGTAGAAACAGAAAAGTAAAGTAAAAGGTAGTTGGTTTAACACCAAGTGTTATAAATTTGAACACTTTGCCTCTGTTTCTAGGGTGATTTGGGATTCTGAATCGAGCTGAAATTGATTCGTGAACATGAACAAACTCGTTTTCTTTATCATTCAATTCGGGGTGACCCTGGCAGATTTTTTTGATTACTTGACTTGTATCCACTTGTATCATAACTACAGTGAAGAGAAAAAAACGCCAATCATTCTAGTTGCAAAAAAATATAAACTCAATATTTTATGTCTATCGAATCGATCTTGTGTTATTACGTTTCCGTTTAAAAAAACTATCTGTGTAAAGCTAGAATAAATTTTTCTAAACTGAATTCAAGAGTTATTAGAGAATGGTTGAATTTCAGATAATATTCAATTAATTATTTATAATTTATTTTAGAAATGATTACCAAAATCTTTTCTCCATCAATCAAACGAATTCAGTTTTGTTTTGGCTGTTGTGTTATTAGTTTTTTTAATAGAAGCTCAAATCATTAAAAAATTATCAAAATTTTTGTTAATTGAAAAATTGTCAATCAAAATGTGGTTCAACTTGGGATTGAATGTTCCATTGCCCAGTGTTCAAGTTAACACCTCTCAATATATGACAGTTTGCACTTGTTTTGGCCCACCTCAAACACGATGTTGCCAACGTTGTTATTCAATTTCGATGGGCGTTTCATCAGTTCCAATCATAACTCCAGCTGTAGCAACCTACGTTCCTGTTCCCATTGCTGCTGTTCCATGTGTTCCGAGAACAAGTATTTCGATAGTATCTACTACCAACGTGCCAGTTCGCCGATGTCATCGTAGATCTCCGTATCCATGTCGTCGCTAGTAGATGGAGCTTAAAAATAAATTTTTGAAAAACAAGCAAGCAATTATTTAACAACATCCTTATTGAAATAACAATACCATATAAATTGAGTTATTTAATGAGCACAAAAACAAAAAGCACAATGGAGGAAACAGCGTAATCATCGTTTCTAGTTTTTGGCGTTGCATACATTTGATAACTAACTAAAAAACATAACAGTTTGTTTTGAAAACTTGTTTGAGAAAAACAAAAAATTTTCTAGTTTTTTCTTTCTATTTTGATTTGATTTCATTTATTAATCTAAAAGTTTTTTAGTTCAATTAAATCTTGAAAAATGTTCATCTATACTGGAATGCCAACACCTGTGTATCAATACTACACGTCTCCGTGTTATTTGCGAACCTATTATGTGACGACAGTAGCACCTCCACCGATCACAACTAACTATTATTGGCTAAATCAGACAGCATACCCAGTTTTGAAAACTCCAAGGCATGCTACTGTGATGACGGCTCCGCTCGGACCGTGCTACATTAAACCAGATCGTCGCAAGTTTGGATGCTGCAGAAAAAGATGAAACTATCAATAATACAGTGATGAAAGATTTTTGATAATTTAATATTGAGTTTTTGATGTTTAAAGTTCAAGAATACAAAGTGTCTTTTGATTTTTTTTTAAATTCATAGTTTGATTATTTTTTGCTGTTAAATAAAGTTATTAAAATTTCTATCAAACTTGCAACCAAATTTTGTGAAGCATCAAATGATCTTGATAATGTTTCAATCATTTTCCTTATTAACTTGTAAAAATGTCGATAAACTTTATTTTATTTTCTTCAAAATATTATTGATTTTGCAAACTTCAAAAAAAAAAATAAATTTAGTTTTTTAAAAATATTAATAAATACTAATATTTAAAATTACTTCATAATTTTAGTTTTGAATCAAATCACTAGATGTCCTAAAATACACCAACATATTTATCTTGATTTGAAAATTTGAATTGGTATTTTTTGAACCGTCGAGCGATTTTAGTTTTAGGGAAAAAATTAAAAGATAATATAGAAAAATTTTACAAAATTATTTTTTTTTCTCAATTAAATGTTTTTAAAAGTTTTTCTCAAAAAAAACTCAAAAAATAAATTTCATAAAACGAAATTTAGAATTAAAAAAATGAAATTAAAAACATTTTTTTTAGTAAATTGAAACTTTTCAAATAGTGAGCATTTCTAGATGAAAAATATAAAAGAATAGACAGAAAAAATAATCAAAATACTTTATTGATCAATAAAAAAAAAACTTTTTTTTTCTTGACAACCGCATCAGATAAAATTTTCATGAACAATTTTTTTCTAAATACATTTATAGTTTTAAATGTGGCTTATTATTGAAAAAAAGTAAAAGAATGTTTTTCGAATCACTCAATTGACGAACCCGATAATAAATTTTTAAATAAATTTGAAAACAATTAAAATTTTATTATTATTTGACATCTATCAAACATTTTTATTCGAAATAATTCCAAAAAAAACAAAATAAATTAAAAATAAATGCATATGAAAACTTGATGACAAAACAAATGTATAGTTTTAGTTGTGATTGAGAAAAAATATAAACATAAATATAAAACGTCCTAAATCATTTTTTTACCGATCTTGGTCACTGACACTCACGAAGAGTTTTTCCATTTTCAGGTCATTCGTAAATTTTTCATCAAAAAAAACGTAAAAATTAAAGCATTAACTTTTTAAGAATCAATAATGATTAAAACAATTTTTGATTACAATTTTGAAAAATATCACTGAATACAAAACTTCATAAAAGTTGATCATATTTTTGGCTTTTGGTTTTCGTTTTTTTTAACATTATTTTTTCTAATCGCAAACTGGTCGATAAAGTTATGAATTTTACAAGTTTGTTTCCGACTCAGAAAGTTGCTTAAAATCTAACTAACTTTTAATTCAAAATTGATTGTAAATTTTTTTAATATTAAAAATTTAATAATCTGATGTTGCAAATAAAAAATAATTTGATTAAAATGTACTGAATGGTCAATGTTACTTTTAATTGTTGAAAAATTGAAGAAATTTGTAAAAAGTTTTTTTTTGAATATTTAATCCGAAAACTTGACTTTTTTAAGTTTTTTTTCAAAAAATTAAAAAAGTAGCAAAAAAACAATATTATCAAAATTAATAGCTTGATCATATCAAAAGTTTATTTCTGAAAAAAAAACAAAGAAAAACTTTCATTTTTATGAAGAATTTCTTTTGGGAGATTTATTATGAGAAACTTATTGTTTTTCAATATTTTAAAAAAATCGTTTACTTTTATTTTCAAATTTATTTTTGAAAATATATCAATGAGTTAATAATTTAATGATATAAGATCTTCTCTCTTTCATTGCGGAGTAAAAAGTTTTGTTTTTAAAAATAAGTTTTAGGTGAAAGAAAAAGAAACAAAACAAAACTATGATTGTATTTTGTTTATTCAAACGAGAAAAAAAATTTATTATTGAAGTTATAATCTAAAAAAAAACAAAACAATAGAATAGAATAGTGTGTTTTGAAGGAAAAAAATCAGATAAGATAATGATCTTTGAAAAAAATGATATTCCATATACAAAAATAAAACTTATTTTCGATCTTTCTTTTTTTCACTAATTGAATTTCAAGTCTCAAGTTTAACTCTCTCTCTCTCTCTCTCTCTCTTTTTGTCTATTCTATATTTTTCTAATAGAAGTATATCCCTTGTTTTTTTTTATCTACCATCGTTCAATTCCAAATATATAATGATCATAAATATCTTATTTAGATAATTCTGAGAACCCAAAGAACAATTTTTTTCAAAAACAGTGAAATATAAGAAAATGTTTTTTTTCTAAAGAAGTTGATAATGAAAATTGAGATGAAGTAGAGAGAAAAATTTTGTTTTTCTCAAGCTCAGATAAATTTCAATTTTTTTTTAAGTTGAAGCTTATTTTAAATTAATTTTATTAGAAGACGTCAATATATTTTAGCCAAATAAATTTGTTAGATTGTTTACTTCAAAAAAAAAATTAATATTTCTAGAGAATAAAATGAAAAATTGAAAATAATTGTTAATTTATATTTATTTTAACTATTCGCCAACAGAATTTTTTTCTTCAATTGACAGTTATAATAATAGTAATTGAATAATTCATTTAAGAAAAAAATTTTGAAATTAAATTCAAAAAATTTGTACAAATCATTGTTTACAAAGTTGTTGAACAAGAAAAATTTATTTATTTATCTATTTACTTGATGGTTGAAATTGAAATGAACCATGTTTTCTAAATTTATTTAGAAAAAAATAGCATAAGTTTTTTTTTAAAAATTCTACCTGTAAGTATTCTCGATTTTAATAATAAAACAAATTACTGTTTAATTGTATTTTCAATAAATTTCATGTTTTAATATTAAAAGAAAAATAGTTCAAAAATAAAACTGAAAATCATATTGATCTGAAAATTTTCTGTATATTAAATTAAATCTTTTTCTACTAAAAATATTTATTTTTTTTTAAACAAATAAATTGATTTAATATTTTTTTTTAATTTGAAAAAAAAATTGTTCGTGTGAACAGAAGCCTTAAGTTTCACAAATCAAAAATTTCTATTCAAAAAAACCAAAATAATTTATTGTTTCTCTTTTTTTTAGTTCAATAGTAAAATCATCAAAACTCAAAAGCTTGTTGCCAAAAGAAATGCTGAAACTTTCATCTTTTTTGTATTGTTAGTCAAATAAAAAAAACGTGAAGTGATAACTAGTCAATTAGAGTCATGAATTGTCCTAAAAAAAAATTTAAATCTAATTTAAATTATCAATTGGATTTCCTCCGAAATT
Organism: Octodonta nipae; assembly: GCA_034190945.1. Lineage (NCBI taxonomy): Eukaryota > Metazoa > Arthropoda > Insecta > Coleoptera > Chrysomelidae > Octodonta > Octodonta nipae. The sequence continues at coordinate 225,697 of JAVLUE010000066.1, read as the reverse complement.
TCTTTTGTTGATAACATTTTTTAAAGCTTGGAACACTCAAAAATCATTTCTGGTTTTTTTTAATGGACTTGCTGGACCGTGTTTGAATGTGTTGACTTTCATTAATCTAAAAAAACTTCGGATTAAATGCATTAGTATTGTCACACAAGACACGCGCTGAGTAGAAAAAAAAATTCAAAGCTAGATTTTTATATTTAAAAAATTATTCCAAATTATTTTAAATATTCAAATCAAGCGTAAGCATACAAACTTTACCAGTATTTTAAGGCTGATCAAACGGTGAAATAAATATTATAATAGAGTATTTAAAGAGATTGATTATATTTTTCTATATTCTCTAATAAGTTTCTTTATCATCATGTTATATCTCATCGATGTGAAAGAAAAAAACAAGCCTTTATCAGACAATAAATAGAACATCATCATCCTTCACCAGGAAGAAGAAGTAGAAGATGATCCAAGTGAAATGCCAAGCTGCAGCAACAGCAAAAAAAAAACCACGAAAAATGACAAGCCAGTTAGTTAAGTGAATTTTTTTCTTAAAATAAAAGAGAAGAAAAAATCATAAACAAAATGAAGACAGCTGTCTAATTACGAAAAAAAAAGAAGCTTCATCATGCTTCTCCTAAACTCTTCTATATTTAGTTGGTTTCTCTTAAATTTTGTTTGATTTTCTAAGATAATATTGCACAGGCATGTAAAAAAAAGTTTCAATCAAAAGAAAAAATAGAAAAGAAAAACGTGAAAATGTTCGATGAATATCAGCTTAGTATTGAAATTGGAAACAAAAAACTGGACAGTGGAAGATGCTCGGATGTTCGGATGTTAGAAGCTCTCGCTCTCTAGCACGGTAAATTTATTTTCACATACGGAAAAATTAACGTTATTTAAATTTTTTTTTTTTTTTAATTCGATTTCCGTTTCTTTTTTTTTCTCCCGTTCTTCATCAGCGTTCATTTAATCTGTTATTCTTTTGAAAAAAATAAAAAATATATCAAGTGTGCTTTTCTTTCTTTTTGTTCGGGATAATCTGAGAAAAAAAATTTGGTATTCAATCAAACTTTTTTTTTTTTTTAAACCAACAAAATAACTCTCACATTTCATCATCTTTGGCATATTCGAGACATCATAATCATCTAGACAACAACGAATGGAAAGTGAAAATGAAATGTAGTTTCATTTCTTAAATCTTCTGATTCATCAACCATCATCATCATCATCATTATCAGTCGTTCAATTGATATTATTATTTAACTCAATTATTCAAAGCAACAATACAACATTTTCATTTAAAATGATTTTATTATATCAAAAAAAAGAAGAACAAGAAATGATAGAATGAGAAACAAAGCCAAAAAACCCAGGATATTCGTCAATAGAAAAATTCTAAGAAGAAAAAAAAAACTTGTGAAACTTTTTTTTCTAGTTGTTCCTAGTTTTATTTTTCTATATTAATCATAATGGTTATGTTCTCTATTATTTCGAAATTATTTAAGTTTTAAACTTTTTTATTTTCTTCTATGCTTAACGTCAAAAAACGTTTTAGTTTGCATTAAGTGTGTGTTTGGGCTCAAATGAATATGCAAACTAATGTTAGTAAAGGATGCAGGCATCTCCGAACTCAACAACTCATATACTGTTTCTGTTAAGTAAGCCTTGTTTTCTAATTTTTAATTTAACTTATTCTTAACAATGTGTTGGCTATTGACCAAAGCTTTAACACTTTTTTTTCAATGATTATGTTAAGATATTTTGTGATATTTTTTAAACTAAAAAAATTAGTTTAGTTCTACAGCTTATTATTTTAATAATTTGATTTTTTTTGAAAAAAAAATAGAGAGAACAGTGTAAATTTTGCTAAGAACAACAAATTTTTTTTAGTGGTTTGGTGTTCAATGAATGTTTTCGAGTTTTTTGGGAACTTGAAAATTTCTCTATGAATTCAAAGTTTTTTCAATTGAATCCAATTTTTTTTATCGATAATAGATTTCATTCGCTAATTTATTTAATTTTATTTCCTGAACATTATTTTCTCAACACCATGATTTTGTTCAATTGTCATTTCTTTGATTGATGATGAAAAAAAAAATTTTTTCTATCACTAGAATATGCTGAATATACTGATGTTTTTACTGTATAAAAATTTTGATCAAACTTTTGCTTATAACCTAGATAATTATTCTATACATTACAGATGCTTCTTTTAAATCATGAATTTGGGTTGAAACTAGACAAAATCAATCAAATAATAAGACAAAATTCATTGTTTTGTATTGAAATGAATCGATGATTTAAGAAAATCAATTTCAAATAATGATCCTGAAATTCGTTTCTCTTTCCCTACTGTTGCTGTAATTTAATATAAAAAAATTCAAAGCATAATAGTGATGATGAATTCGATTGTTTTTCTTTGTCTGAATTCATTGACTCCTGCAATAAATCATTGTCATGAAGACCGATCAGATAAAACAAAAAATTCATAATGTTGTTGGCTAGAGTTTTCTGAATATGGCCGAAAACAACAATCTTAAATCGGTCATCGTAGTGTCACTTACCTACAATGTTTGTGTCATGTAAGACAAAGGCAGAAACCTAAAAAAAAAAAAAAAGTGTACAACTAAATCACCGAATCAATGAATGTGAAGAAAGACAAAACAAAGTAGAAAAATGGTTTTTTTTTTTGGTTATGTACATGGTGGGACAGCCATGTTAATACATGATGATTGTCTATACGGGTGTGTGCGTGTGTGTGTGTTGGCCAATGTCAGTAAGGCAGTCGGTCGGTAGATCGATCGTTCGGTTGTTGATCGTCATCCTTTTTTCTTTCTTTCTTCTTCCAAACAACATTCTTTTTTGGTCATAGAAATTTTTTTTTTTTAAAATAAAGTAAAGCTCTTTATTGTTGTCTTTTTCTTCTGTTTAAAAAATTTCTCATCTGTTTGCAGTTTGTGAGTCAGTGAAGTTGGTTAGTTGGTTGGTTGGTTGCTGTGAAGTCTTTCGAAGTCATCCAAAACGAATAAAAAATTTCTATTTCTCTACTTTTTTTGTTGCTGAATGCTCGAAATATTTACTTCGAAAAAAAATTCTCTTTCTATTTCTTTTTGTTATTTTCGATGATGATGATGATGATGTTATATTGTGTGTTCTCAAATCTTGTCACATCTTTTTTATATCATTCAAAAGTGTGTTTTACATTTGATGTTATATATTCGATGGAAAAAATTGTCTAGCTGTGTCAGAACATTTTTTATTTCAAATAGTGTTAACGAATAGTGGAACAAGACAAATTTTATTCGGCTACTCAAAAATAATTTAAATTTTTCGAGTTTCAAATTTAAAGTTTTCAACAACAAAAAAAAAAGTGATAAATCTCAATGCTTGTATGTGTGTAATGTGATGTGATATTTTCAAATAATTTTAAAAAAAGCAAAAAACACATTGGGTTGTTTAATTTTTTTTTCCATGAAAAAATGGCTTCAACTTGAGTAGCTTTTGTTTTTAATTCTTGATACAACCCTTTTGCTTGTTAGTTTTTTTTCCTCAAAATTTGATTTGCTACAAAATTTTTGTTTTAGTGTTTTAATAAATTCTTGTTTGATTTTTAGAAAATTTTATTGTTTGATTATCATTAGTTTTATTTATTTTTATCTGTCAATTATTTTTTTTTTCAGTTTCCGTCAATTTCTCATAATAATCATTACATTGGCAAACAATAGTAATGAGGAATGTCTTGTTCTTACAACTTTAATTTCAAATTCTTTTCATACTGAAAAAATTTTTTTTGATACTTATTTGTCAAAAAAAATTCGACTGACTGGAAAGTGAATCTGAATAATTCATAGCAAAAAATCGCGTTGTTGAAAAGAAGATGATTGTCAAAGCAAGGTTCAAAACAATCGGTAAGTGGATTCGAAAAGTGTAATAATTAGGCTTTCAACATAAACGAAAAATTTAAACTGTTACTAGTGACTATTTTTAATTTTACTTACTTTTCCAAATCGTTTCAAACACAATTTTTTCCCATGTTCATGAGCTTAGTTTACTTCCGAAAAATTACTTATCCTCTTAAGATCTCTAAGTCAAATAAATTTTGAGATTAATCAATTAGATTTAGCGAAAAAAAAACTAATATTCTAATAAAAAATTTATTTTTTATTAATGATTATTTAGTCCTTCAAATGGCGATTGCTTTGAATGTTTTTCATTTCAATAAAGGCTTTGAGGTTAGTATCTCATATCTTAAACTTGTAATTAAAGTTTAAAAAAAAAACATTTTTTTCTAATGTATAGCCAAATCCAAAAGTATCAAACGGCTCTGAAACTCTCAGAGATGATTTGGTTTTTTATTTAAGCAAAAATGGTTTCGAACCAAAGCTCACTAATCGATCGTCATTGGTGACCTATCTCAATTCTAATTTTCAAGACTTTTCCAGCACTTATAAACAGCCAACTCCAACACAGTCTTCATATTCTTCATATAAAATACCGAATTCTTCATTGTTATCTTCGAGGATAACATTCGATGACAACGTGGAAGAGGAATCTCAATCTAATTTATTTTCTATTAAAGCGAAATCAAGTAAGAGATTTAATTTGTTTCCTTCTTGTACTCAAAAAAGTCTTAAGCTTTCAATAGTTTTTTCTCTTGTTTAACATAGGATTGAGAAAATGAAAATTTTATAATTTATTGAACCTTTCAGGGATTTACTTTCATTGAAACTAGTCAAATAAAAACAGATCATGTTCTGATATGTATTGATACACTACCTATGAGTACAACTAGTTATGAGCAAATGAATGATATAAATCATTTCAAAAAGCAAGCTGAGACTCAACCTAAAGACTTTTTTTTCTCGGCAAATGTTGAAAGTTGTTAGCGAAATTGCATCAATTATTTTCTAAATGCACAATAGATCACATAGAAAAAATTTTGTAACAAAAAACTAAAATAAAAGTTTAAAATACTTATTGATGCTATGAGATCACCATGAGGCTTGACAATGAGAATCAATTTGGCTGTCAATTCAATTTTGATATGTGTTTGGCGCTGTTATTAAACAGCAAAAAAAATCAAATTGATGATAATTTTTGGTTTCAATTGGAAGACAACCGTGTTTTCCAGACAAACACAATGGGGAAGTGAAGAAGAAGAAAAAAAAAATATTAAATAAACAACGAGTTGAATTCATTTTCGAAACAGAGGTCAAAATTAATTTGACAGCAAAAAACACGTGAAACCATCGAAACAGGGAAGTTTCAATTGAACAAATGTGATTTATGAAAATTTATTTTTATTAGAATTAGAAAAATCGTTCTTATAATTTCACAGGTTTTTATAATTTTATCAAATTTAAAAAAAAAAAAAATTTAAAATTTTATTGATTGCAATCACTTTTTGAGATTAGAATTTAATAAATTGTCTAATGGAACTGTTCAACAATTCTTTCAAATTAAGTTTAATGTCGAATAAATACTTCAAAATATGCAATTATGAAATAATGATAGCTTTTAAAACGGAAACTAGGTGTTTATGCTTATCAAATTTAGTTAGATCAAACTCAACTTGAAGCAAACCATTTGATGATTGTTTTTTACTCATTGTGTTTTTCCTTTTTCAACGACATGTAATAATTGTTGGATCAAGATTTTGTCGTTTCCTCAGATCTAAAAAGGCCAGAAAAATTTCGAGTTATGCCATCAATGCCAGATCGTTTGAATCATTTTGTTTTTTTTTCTCTGAGCGAGATATTAAAATTATTCGCGGAAAATTTTGATAATATCGCCTTAACCCTTTAAAATGCCATATCTCATTGATGAAATTGGATTACTTGTATCATTGAAAAAAAATAAGTAAAACTATTTTCTGAGACATGTTTTCTCTTTTTTTTTTTTTTGATGACAAAAAAAAAATATTGCACTTTTTTAAAAATAAAAAGAATAATGATGTTACCCATATTGTAGATCATTATGAATATGTTCATCTTTAGATGTTTCTAGTTTTTGAATGTCAAAAAAAACTTAAATTCTTTCTAAAAACATTATTTGCGAGCAACAATATATTTTTTCAAAAAAAATATAACACTTTCTTCATTTTTTCAAAAAATTCATTGTGATATATAGATTTCTTGAATCCAAATGATGTTGTTGGCGGCGGTAACAAAGCTCACAATAAAACATTTCACCTACAACCAAAATTTGATAATTCGAAAAATCAAAGTAAGTCACAGAGCATTATAATAAAGAAATATGGCACATATTTTTTTTTTCCTCTGGATATAATCCAGTTTTGCTATCCATCATTAAAAAAAAAAAAAAAATACTGAAAATTTTTTTTATATAATATTTCATTTCTATTTTTATTTATATGAATAGATAATAACAAACCATTAAATTGGGAGAATCAAACGAGATTCAAACCGTTGTCGAAATCGTCGATATTATCATCATCATTACCTTTATCATCACCATCATCGTCATTATCATCATCTTCTTCTTCATCATCTTCTCTTTCGTCTGTGGTCAATGAGAAAACATTCGACAATTCTAAAGTATTTGGTTGGAGAAAAAATCCAAAGCTAACAACAAAATCTGGTCTGTCATCATCATTACTGTTGCCATTATCGAATTTAACTGTTAGCGGTGGTAGCAGTAATAATATTATTGATGATAGTAGGCCACTACCATCTTCTTCGATATTTTATTCACCATCATTAGTAACATCGAAAAAATTTGGCACTGATTCGCAGCCAGTATACACTATTGATGTTCAAAACAGCAACGACAGTGGCCATAATGTAAAAACAATTCTAACACAACGACAACCAACACAATTGACAGCTCCGATCGCCAAGAGATTCGATGCCGATGCCGATGCTGTGATAAAAAACATGTCTAATTTTAGCATCAACAAATACAACTATGTCAATAAAAGTAAAAAGAATAATGTTTCATGGAGTCCATGGTATAGCATCGACAGCAATGCTACATCGTCAACGACAACAACATCAACACCAACAATGACAATGTCATTGGATGACATTGATTCACCTGTCGATGTCGATTATTTAGATGATGTTGAAGATCAACCACCAACATCAGCCAACACAATCATCAACTACAATAATCACAGCAATAATAGTTCCTTCAATGTTAATCAAACATTTAATTTCAAAGCTGCCGAACCATTGGCTACGGAAAGTTTTTGGTCTGATGAAAGTGATCCAGTGGAAAGCGGTACATTCAATGATTTTAAATTTTTTTCAATATAATTCATTTTTTTTTTTAATAGTGGCAAAACTCAATGATTCATCCAAGGCATCAAAACCCAGTGATGAGAAGGAATTGCATCTCAAACTGGATAAGACTTCAACAATGAGTGGTGAGAAATATTTTATTGAAAAATTTTTAAACAAACAAATAAATTTTTTAAAATAATTTTCTTTATAAATAGCATTGGATTATAAATCAATATTCGGTGAATACAAAAGTCCTAATCTCACTTTCGATCCTTTCACACTGTTTGAAGGGAATATGCAAAGTAATCAAGCTAAAAAAGCCGAAAACAATGAAAACATTTACGGTAAATTTAAATGACTGAAATTGAGTAACAAAACTTTCTGATTTATCACCAGTTTATTGATTTCAAATATTCAATTTTAAAAATTTTATTTTCTGTTTAGTTTACACACTTTGTATATTTTGGTTTACTAATATTTTGATTTATCATTATTGTTATTCAAATATTTGAACAGAGACTATTCAAAAACCTTTGAAATTTTCCAAAGTGATTGTAAACAAATTGGTTAACGAAAAAGATGGATCGGTAATATCGGCCAGTCAACCTATTATCGATAAAGGTACAAACAAACATGAGAAAAATCTATTCGATTGAGCATTTTTTTTCAAGATCGAGGTTAAATATTTAAAGACCTATTGATTGAATGAATTGACTATGGTTATTGTATTTGAGTTTTTTTTTTCAAGAAAAATAAGATTTATTTATTTTTTCCACTGTTCGATAAATTGACAGCAATTATTATTGGTAGCCAAAAAGCATTGTTCATTTATTGTTTTTTTTTTTTGTCACGTTTTATTAAGTTGATAGAAGATTTTGCGATTCGGTTTTAATCCAAAAATTTCTTCAACAGCTTTTAGCACTTTTCTGTTTGCATGATTGATGAATTTTATTTATTAGAAAAAAAACTTTTGTTTATTAAAGCATAAACACTGTTTTTATTTTTAAACATCTCACATCTTTAACACCAATTCATTTATTCCAACAACAACACAGACAATAATGAGGACTCAATTCAAGTGGCATACCCTGGTGAAATTGGTCCGGCTAATAACAATTTTCCAATGAATGGATTGTCCAGACAACAGCCAACTTATTCTCAAAACTCTCCATTGTTTGTCAGCAAAATGAGAGCCGAAGAGCTGATTGGAAATATCAAGGCAAATAATAAACAACAAATTACAGCAATTAACAAGAAAAAGTCAACCTCTTCTAACAATTGGATTGGAGTTGAAGAGCCATCAAAAATCAACATTAATGACAATGAAAAAAAGCCATCTTATATTCATTATTCTCCTCATAATCAAAAAAGCAGTAGTTACAAAAACGATGCGGCAAATGATTATGATTCCGAATCGGACGCTTATGACCGCAACAAAGCCTTTGAATACATGAATAGTGTTGTCAAAGAAGAAGGTGGGTGATTATCTTTCTATCTATATTTATATAGACCATTTGCAAAGATTACCATTTAATTTAAACTTTCAATTTTTACTATTTTATTTTTTAAGTTTAAAAATAATCTCAATATTTGAGTTCTATGAATTATTATGAGTTCCAATCAAATTTCAATTGATTATTAAAATATAGCAAATAGATTTTTTTAAAATTTTTATTAGCATAATAACTGAATCTACTTCAGTAAAAGGTTTTTTGTTTGAAAAAAATTTAAGCTTTTTTCTTTCAGTCAACGACAATCCTTTAATGACAAGCTTTTTTTTTTGTTGAGCACCTCAAGAAAGAGAGAAAAAAACAACAGCTTTTTATGTTTTCTAATAGTTTCGAATCCGAAATAAGACTTTTGACTGAAATTAAAAAAATGCTTCTAATATGTTTATGACATCTCTGGGTTCAAAAAAAAACTTAATTATAAATCTAAAGGTTTGAAGGAAACAACTTTTCAAGAAAATTCTTCTTAAATTCATAAATTAAATTTAATTAGTGAAATAAATTTCTGCTGATAGAATAATAATTTTATGTTATCATTATGATATTTTAGAATATAAATTATTTTGATTGTGTTTATCATTTTTAATCTAAACTCAAGTTTACGTCAACGTTGTTTTTGTTTTATAAATAGTTAAACTAGAAATACAAATTTCATAGAGTATCAAAAAAACTAATAAAACATAAACATAAGACAACTCAAAAATACCTTCCTGTAGTTCTATTGAAATTCCATTAATAATCAGGAAATCCGAAACCTTTCAATAAAACTAACGAAAAAAAAAACAAACCTTTACTTATTTTGAAAACTTATTCAATTTTTTTTTACAATCAGAAATTCACTTGAGACTCGAAAACATGAAGAAACAAACAAAGTGCTTAAAGACAAATAAAAAAATTTTCAACTACGACACTTGCGACAAACAAAATTTTGGAACTTGAAAAAAAGTGTAAAGTGAAAATAATGACAAGCAACGCACAACTTTACACAGCTTCAATTTCAACAAGAAAAGAGAAAATGACCACCATATTATTTTCAATTTTGAACAAGTCTTAGCACAAGAAAAAAAACAGAAATAAAGAAAACAGTTAAGAAGCATGAGAAAAAATGATAAAATAGAAAAAAATTGCTGAATAAATAATAAAACAAAAAATCTTTAATTTGTTAAAAATCAGCTAAAATACGGGCCCTTTTCCTTTTAACTCCGTTTTTTTCGTTCCAACATAATGATTGAGACAAAATATTTCAGTCAATGTTCAAGTTTTTTTTTTGTTTGTTTCACAAATGGCTCTGTATCCGCGAGTTTGTGAGACTTTTGACGTTAATCAGTTGTGCACTGCGTGCGTGAGATCTTAGATTTTTTTCTTGTTGACCATTATTAGTGTTCCAACAGCCGCAGCAGCAGCCTCTTCACTAAAATGTTAATGTCTGAATTAATGTTTTTTTATTTGTTAGCTCGGTTTGACTGAGAATATGGCAGTATTGTCTCAGTCAAGATGTTGACCTAAACAGCCAACACCATTTGATTTGTTTGTGTTCCTGTGTGTTTGTGTATGTGTGTGTGGTTTTTTCAATAAAATTATTTATCATCCGCATTCTGGTCATTTTTTTAAATGATAATGATCAAAATGTTTTTAGTTTTTTTAATCGTTCTAATCGGATGTCCATCATCAAAACCTCAGCAAACTAATGGGTTTATTTTCAACCAATATTCTGGTTTTCCGAATAATCCAGAGAAGAATTCTGGTCCTACAAATTTTTTCAATAACGATAAAGATACGGTGTTCAATTTTTTTCAAGAACAACCACAATCTATCCATTCTTTTGATTATGATATTAAACACCGGTATATGAGTGTTTACGATCATATTGGTCGTTACGTACCGGAAAAAAACGTGACCAAACAAAATTCAGATCTTCTGGAAAAATATCAAAAAAGCTCAGCAATGCAAGAAAAATCTTGGTCAAGTAGAATTTTATCACCAAAGCTTTCAAAAATGGGTTCAGTTTATTATCTCAATTTTTTTTATAATGTTTTATTCTGTTTTTAATTTAAGAAATTTTATCTATTTCTTGATTACTTAATTATTATAAGATTTGGAAGACAAAAAAAACAACTAATTATCTTTAACCTTTGAAACAAATTTTTTTAAAAAAAAACTTGTTTTTTTTACATTGTTAATGTTTTTGTTTTGTTTTTGTTTATAGATGATAAAGATCAAACTAAATTAAACAAAAAACCTAGTTTAGCAGCGACAAGTCAAGATCTTCTTCAAGACGATTATGGATATAACACAGGAGACGATCATATATTGTCAGATGATGATAACTCAAAATCGAGGTTCGATGATAACAGATCGAAAGTTTACTTCAATGATAATTATAAACCAAGTAAGTCAATGATTTTCTTATCGATCCTTATTTGAAAAAAAAATTGACACGGTTTTTTTTGTTTTCGGTAAACTTTCGATTGTAAAAAAATTCAAATTAACTAGTTTTTCCCATCTATTGATACATCTTTCTGATAGAAAAAAATATTTCATTGATTTTTTTTTAAAAATGATTTTTGAATTAGAAAACAAAAGAAATATAATATTTTTAATTGATTAAAACAAAAAATTTATTTATTAACTTTTTTATAGACTGTTGAATTTAAAAAAAATTTCTTAATATGTTTTACTAGGAGTACACATCTGCTAAATTAATTAATCACAATCTTAATAAAATAAATAATTCAAAACATTGATTTTCATTTTTTTTATATAGACAAAAGACAGTTTATTTTCAAGTTTAATATTATTTTCAAAAATTCTAGGTAAAAACATGTTTTTCAAAAAACTAAATCACCTTGAAATATTATAAATTTTATGATAAGAAAAATTATTAAATATTGAAATCATAGCTTGTAATTAGAATAAATATATGTCAAATAATTTAATTTAATTTTTCTAATAAAATTTTCTGTTTTTTTCAGTTGAATTAATTTTTTGAGCGATTCTTTTAAAAGTTTATTGACATTAGTGTTTGAAGTGTTAGTGAAATTTTGAGTGTGTCAGTTCGTCTCGTCAGACTCACCTTGAAGATATCTTTGAAAATTTATTCAAACTAATTTAGTTAACTAAGTTAGTTCTGTTTTAAAAGATTGAAGGTTGAATGAAGTGAAACAGTTTATTGATTAGTTTATTAAAGATCAAGGATTTTCATTAGTTATCCAAGTTTGTTTCTCTTTTTTTTCTCTTGCTGATTAGTGATATCTTTTTTTTAAGTTTTATTTTGATAGCAAGTGCAACGATTTTATTATCAGAAAATAAACCTTTTAACTTTCTTTACAAATAAAAAATTAATTACTTTTTCTGATTGATAGGCAGCGATTTTTATCAATCTAAAAGAATTCCGGAACGCTACCTGAGGAAACCAATGTTTCACGATTCAGAAAGCTTTTCAAATAAAAAAAAATCAACTTCATCGTCAATTAACTTGGATAAAAATCCAAACCATGGTGATCATGATAATGCACCAAAATTTAATTATGGTTTGTTTTTGTAAAAGAACTGTAGTTTTATTTTGAAAAAAATTTAATTTTAGGAACAGGAACTTGGCGAGGAATCGATAATTCCAACACCGATAACAACAATAACAAAAATTCCATTGTTCCGTTGGGTATGATGATCAGCAGTTTATCAACAAAAAAATAATTGATAAATTTTTTTTAATTTTTCTAGTTACAATCAACAAAGCCAATTCGATTTACTTGAATGAAAATGATACTTCATTGACTAACATCAACGAGTTGAATCCAAATCGGTACGTTTGATACCTAAAGCCAGTGTCGAAAGAATTCCATTGCCACCGACTAGTGAATATGATACGCCAGAAGATTCTTACGGAGATTATGTGGTCAAAGTAGAAAAAGTTCCGTTAAAAAATTTGGATGATACATACTACAATACAGATATACCGGATAGTGCTCCCTACTCAGCGGTTGAAGATAAAGCCTCGGCTTCAAACAACTCTGTCAGAACAGTTATGTTGCCATCGTCAAAATTTGGTGATAGAAATAAATTGGAAAAAACTCGAAGTAGAAATGGAGGCTTATCGAATAGTAAGGGTAGCAATGGAAGAAAATCAAAGAATAGAAAATCAAAGAAAAGAAAAAGTAGAAAATCTAAAAACAAGAAATTGTCCAAAAGCAAAAAAGAAAATCTCAGTTCAGAATCAGAAGAGAATTTTAATGAAGAGATTTTCAAACAAGATGAACGTCGAGATAGAGAATTTAGATCGAGATCTAGGAAAATTTCTAAAAGCCAAAAGCAAAAAGAAGATGAAGAAGAAGAGGAAGATGAACCAACCACCACAACAACAACAACAACGGCATCTAGTGCTGAAGACGAAGATTCAGAACAAGAAACTACAACAGAAAGAGATGAGACAACCACTGAAGAATCTGAGAATAACAACGACAATGACGAGGCAGAAGAAAATTCCTCTTCTGATGACCAAAGAGATGATTCTGTTACTACAACGACCACAACAACCACAACCACACCTAAACCAGAAGTTTCTTCAACAACAACAACCAAACCGCCTTATAATCCATACTTTTTTCCTCCGCCAATGTTTCCACCTTTCATGTTTCCCGGAATGTTTCCAATGCCTCCGATGCCTTTTCCACCGTCATTTCCACCTCCATACATGCAATCAAACATGTTCAACAAGCCTGGCTATCCACCAAAAGTCAATCAATACAAAGCCCCATCTCCACCTTCATCAGCAACTTACTCTAACATGGCTAGTACTCGATATCAAAATTCTCCTGTACCTCATCCAAAACCGGCATATCCAGCACCAAACGTTTACTATCAACCTAATTCAGCTTATCCAGCACAATCTTATTCTTTGCAACCTTATCCTCCTCCATCAACATCAATGGGTGCATCTCCAGTATCTTATGGATCGCATCCTCCAGCATCGATTCCTCAAGCTCCTTATCCTCCAGCTTCCCATCCCCCAGCTTCTCATCCTCCGGCATCAATTCCTCAAGCTCCTTATCCTCCAACTTCTCATTCTTCAGCATCAATTTCTCAAGCTCCTTATCTTCCAGCTCCTCACTCTCCGGGATCACTTCCTCAAACTCCCTTTCCTCCAGCTCCTCATCCTCCGGGATCAGTTCCTCAAGCTCTCTACCCTCCAGCTCCTCATCCTCCGGCATCAATCCCTCAACCACCTTATCCTCCAGCTCCTAATCCTCCGGCTTCCATTCCTCAAGCTCCTCGTTCTCCAAATCCACATCCTTCTGTCGTCTCTCAACAACAGTATAGTGGACATCCTGGGTCTCCTGTATCTTATCCAGCTCCAGTTCAATCTCAATATTCTCCGCCAGGAGCTCCTAACAGTTACAAAGCACCTCAACCTATTTCACCTCAGTTCGGAAACCCAAATGTACAACCAGCTCAACCTGCTAAGCCTTATAACTATGCTCGATATAACAATATGGCTCCTAGTTATGCACCACCAAAACCATCTTATTACTATCAAAACCAAGCTAGAAACGACATGGTTGAAACTTCTCCCAATGATGAAAACAAAAACAATTATTATCAATTTTATCGAAATGATGATAAACAAGCGATTCCTAATTACATTCCATCATTATATAGAAGAAATTCTTATTCAAAGCCTACCAATGAAATTAAGACCGAGGTTTTTGTTGAAGATTCAACATACAAAAATAACTATGGCATGCCTGGTTCTCAAGGTTCTTTTGTAAAAAAAAGTTCCTTACCTAACACGCCTACTACTCCTTCACCACCAGCCTCTTCGAATGCAGCATCCAGTTACGGAATTGTTCCAAAGAAAAATTCAGCGCCCAACACCTCTAAACAAATGAAATTTCAAGCTCCGTTGAATGACAATTTAAATTATATGAGCCCGCCTGCCATGTATGCACCGAAAAATCCTTCAGATGTATATCACACAGCACAAGTTGAGTCTATCACTTTCTATCCACAACCAACTCCAGAATATCTTCCACATCAAACCTCATCAACATTAGATCTATCCAATCAAAAAGTAAATATTAAATTTATCAACGCATTTTTTTAATAAGAATTTTTTTTTGAAGAAACTCTCAATAGAAAATTTGAAAAAAGGTTGGAAAAGAATGTTCCCGAAGCTTCGTTATTCGTCTGGTGATCCGTTTCCACCTAATTTAGATGCTCATTACAGACTAGTTAATGATTCTTCAGAAAACAATTCTTGGCCTAATAATGTAAAAAACGAAAACACTCAAAATCATGCAAACTATAACTGTGATCAAAATGGTAAATGTTTGATACCGTCGCAAATCGTTCCTAGTGTTGAAAATAGTTTACCTGTAAAAATTCATTCCAACATTCATGAAACTTCACATTTATCCCATACGCCAGTTTCTCATGACATTTACAACTATCAACAAACTCCGATGTACATGGAAAACTCAAACATACTTACAGCCATGGTTAAATGATGAAATGAATTTGTAGAATTTATATATATATTTTATATATATTAATAGTTATTTCAATAATTTTCTATATATATGATTGCTACAAATAAATAAATAATTTATTTTATAAATTGATAAATAAATAACTTTTTGTAAAGCTATTTTTAAGTTATTCATTCACTTTCCATAAATTTCCATCAAGTGTTTTTAAACAGCTTTCAAACTTTATTTAAGCAAATAAGTGATTATAAAATTTCGGTAAATTAAAAACTAATTTTTAAAATTTTAGAAAAGTTTTCGAAGATTTTATTTTATAAACTTGATCGAACTCGGATGGCTGTAATTTCTTCTTATTTTTTTTTTATAATAGAGTTGTATTATTTTCATGATGGCGCAAATAACGTGAGTTTGTCGAATCTGCCCATTTGAGAAAATCAATTTGCATCGTTGTCAAGAGAAAAAAAAAAACCAAACAGAAATTGGTTGATGGAATGCCGACATTTTTGGCATCATGAAATGGTTAATCAAACCAGAAAGCTTTTCTCATACTGTTCTGGGCATATAGTCTGATCTCTCTGACAGAACAAAAAAAAACAACAATCTGATAGACATCTCAATCAGAAATCGATAAAATCTCAAATCTTTTGTTTTGTACGAGTTAAAAAAAAAAATTTAATAGTTCACATGATGTAGGAAAGATATTCATGAAAACCTAATGGTTTTTTTTCTGTTCATTTTAATAGATTTTATGTTATTTGGAAAATTTTCCATTATTAGAATTGAATAATGTACTAAAAAAAAAAGTTGAAACAAATCAAGTCTTTTATTCATAAAATAAAATATGCGAAAAACCTCATTCGATAATTTTATTTTTCAATTTTCAAAACTCGTAAAAATACGAGTTTCTGTGAATTATTTAAAAGAAAAAAATTTTTTTTTTAAGAACCCAATGAATGAATGATAATGAAAATTTTTTAAATCTTAAAACAATAATTTTTTTTTATTTTACCAAATTCTAATAATTAATTAATAATTAACAATTATGTCGTCACTTTTACGATGTCAACCATGATAGATATTTAAATATTTTTCAAGATAATAATTATTTTAAAAAATAAAAGTTACAAAGAAATTATAAACAACAAGAAAAACACAAACACAGTCTATCGCCACAAACTTGATTTAGTTGGTAACTTTTTTTTTTAATATTCATATTTTTTTTATTTATATAATTATAAGCTATTTACAAAAAAACAGAAAAAAAATAAGAAAATGATTTCATGAATGTTGATGATCAATTGAGTGAGTTGATGGAACAATCGATAAAACAAACAAACAAACAGACAAAAAAATGATGATGAAAATATAACTTAAGGTTTTTTTTTTTTGTTGTTCTGTTATGTTCTGTTCATGATGGCAGTTTGTGTGTTTGGAAAAATGTCAAAGAGAGAAATGTGGTAGAGACAGAAAAAAAAAAAATTGGTACAATTGGCACACACGAACTCACAGTTTCTTTCGTTTTACTAAACAAACAACAACAGATCCATTATTGCCACAACAACATTCCATTTAAGCAGAATCTGATTGTTTAGAAACTTCGACAACAAATGGATCCACCTCTGAATCATGTAGATTCTGCCCGTAAGATGGTGTAGTCGATTCCACAAAAGAAGCATCAGTGGTGGGAGGCATCATGGTGGATGTGGTGGTTTCCTCAAAACTTTCCAACAGCCTTGCCAATTGTTCTTGGTCGATAAGATCAGGTCGAGCGTATTCGATGAATTGTTGTGATTCTTCTGGTTGATGAGAGTATCCACTCTCGTCGGAATGATTTCGGACAATTTCATCAACTTTTTTCCTATAGGTTCCAGTCATCAAAAAAGTTTTTGTTTTTTTATTATCAGATCCTGTTTCTTCTGTCAAAGGATGAACTTGCTCCGAGTCCATGTTGGCCGAATTGTAAAGGGGATCATCGTTTGGGCTTAAATACTCATAATTAGGATCGTATTGCGGTGCTTTGGTAGGAAATTTATGAATATCGTTATTATTGTTCAAATCAGATTCCTCAGATTTTGAATCATTTGTGTCATAGTTTTCGGAGCTAGAAAACTTTCTGTTGCTAGAGGAAGCGTCATGATCTGTTCTTGAGCCACCACTATTCTTTTGATAGTTATCATTATCCATTTGCATCTGAGATTGAAATTTTGATTTAAATTTTTCATCTTCACTGGGGAATTGTTTCAAATATTTTTCTGGTATTTTTCCAGTTGAATGCCTTTGTTCAACAACGGCATCTTTATCTTCGAAATTCAACCGATGTCTTTTTCCAGGAGTGGCCATCATATTTTTCAAAGTTTTCATCAATTGATTATCATAATTGTTTTTTTCACCTTCTTGATTTGGTCCTTGATTTTGACCAGCAGTTCTTTCTGGCTTATTGTTATTATTGTTTAGTTCAATGTTTAAATCTTCATCCTCTTTTGGTTGATCGCGTCGAAACACTGAACCAAAATCCATATTTCGATTATCAGAACTCTGAGAAAAACTTTGTTTTTTAAAATAGTTTGGTCTATTGGATGTTTGCGAATCATCATTTGACAAATGATTCATTTTTGGTTCCGAGTTTTCATTTTGATAATTGTTCTCTGACTGTAATCGTTCGAGTATCGAGTGTCTGCCGAATTTTCATCATTATTTTTGTAAATAGGAAAATCTTTGAAATATTTTTCCGGAATGTTGTTTTGTTTTGGTGCTGGTGGTGAGTCGGTGTATCCATTGTTTGTAGGATAATCATTCGTTAAGCTTTTTGAAGGATTAGAGTTAGTGTTTGCATTACTATTTTGTTGAAAATTTTCTTTATTTTTATCATTATGTTTAATGGTTGGCTGTGTTCGAACGTGACGTTCAGGTTTAAGTTTTATTTGCCCAACAGAATTGATTCGTATTGGAGGTCCTTCAGGCCTAATTTTGATAACAGGTCTTTTTCGTTTTTTAACCGGTGGAGTTGTTGGCTGTTGATTTTGTAAGTCTGCAGATGGATTATTTTGTTGATGATTGTTTTCTGTTGGCTGATGGTATTGCGGAGTGACACGTTGGTTTTCTCGTTCAGACGTCAAATAAGATTCAGTTGTCGATCCGGTGTTAAAAAGCCTGATGAATGTTGATTTTGTGATGGATTGAAATTTGATTGAGTATTAGATTGTGAGTTTTTCGAAACAAACGTTGACTGATGATTTTGTTGGTTGAAGTTTGATTGAACATTTGGGGAATTATAATTTCCGCCTGATGAATCATAATTTGAAGACATAAATGCTGGTTTTGAATTAAGATTATGACCCAAGTTTGACAGATTGGAATCCTCATCTGGCGAGGAAGTTGATTTTGAAGATGAAAATGACGAGCTGACCATTACCGATTTATGCATAACATCATTGTAACCTTTTTGTGGTTTGACATTTTCTGGATGAATTTTTTCTATTTCATTTCGATTAGGTTTATCGGCTTGAGTAAGTTTTGGTGCTGGAATTATTTTCATTGCTTCGGCTTTCGTGTCAGTATTCACAGGAGGGGAGGTTGGCTGTGAAATAAAAATTTTAAATTAATAAAAAAATTAATTTATTGAATTCATTCTTCAAATTAGTCTTTTCTTTTTTTAAATTTTTTTTTGAAAAGAAATTCAAAAGAAATATTGTTAGATTTTTTTTTCAGAAAAATTTTATCGGAAAATTTTTTTAGCATTATTTTTTTTTTAGGAAATTTATTCCTTGATTTTTTTTTTCTATTGTTTCTATTTTGTGTCACATTAGTATTGTTAGTATTGTGTTGCAGTTTAAGTATTTATGGCTCAAAAAAATTGTTCAAAAGAGTTCAAACAAACAAAAAAGTATTCTAAACTTTCTATTGATGTCAAAAACAAAACAATATATCAGAAAACATCTTTTAAAATTTCTATGATGAAATTTAAAAGATAGAAACTTGATACTTTTTAATTTTATTGTATTTTATACAAACCTTTGAATAGGTTTTTAAAATTGAAAAAAAAATAAAACAGCTTTCTATTTCTTTTCTTTTTTTTTGTTTTTGATTTCATATAGATATTATCAATAAAAAAAAATGGCAAACTTTTTCAAATTTTTCAATTCTAAAAATTTATTTGTTTTTTTGTGAACTATTATTCTAAAATCAAGATAAAACTGAAAAACTTGAATTCAAGTTTCACAACTTTAAAATCAGAAAACAAATATTAAAAATTTTTCTCTTATAGTTTTACTATGATTTTCAACCATATTTAAAGTTTTTTTTTCAAATATTTGCTACTATTTGAGACCATTCCTGGTAGTTTTTTGTTTCAAAAAAAAGTTTTAATTTGATAGAACTTTTTTAAACTAATAGCAGTTTTGCTGTAAGTTTTTATCACATTTTTGAGTGAATTAAATTTTCTCAAGACATATAAAAAAAAGTTTACTTACACAGAGATTAGTTTTTTGTTAAAACTTCAAGTAGAATAACAAACCATCAAACTATTTTATCTTCTTTTTTTTTTAAGTTCTCAACATATACTTTCTGATTTTTATTATCTATCCCTTATATGTATGTAAAATATATGATTTGTTAACAAATTTCAGAAGACCAACGAGAAAAATTAAGATTTATCTCCTCATCACACCTCATCTGTCTAAATTTATTTCACTTACCTGTCACAGGTAACATCAAATTCAAAAAATTTTTTTCTTTAAAATAAAACATTCAAACAACTTTGAGGAGAGGAACAATACAGTTTCTAGTGTTTTCCCTTGTTGTCACCTTTGTCAGAAGCAAGAACCCATTTCACGAGGAGAAAGTTAAATTAATTAAATTTTCAAATGGTTTTTTCTAATGACAACAATGACGTTTTAATGTGTTGTCATCGGAGGTCTGGGCAAGATCTGTTCTATTTATTATGGCATTGGGAAAAAAAACACGCACATAGAGAGCAAAAAATCTATAAAATTTTTCTAGAAAACTATTTATTTCTTATTTTTCCATACGATTCCGTATGAAAAATTTCTAAAAATAAAACTTTTAAGAAAAAAAATTCCTAGAATTCAAAAACAAAAAATGAAAAATTTTTTAGTTTTGTTAAGAAGAGAAAATTAAGTAAGTTTAATCAAATCATGGAAGGGCTTACAAGATAATTGATAAATAAATTTTTGATTGAATAAAAATTGAAGAAAGACAACAATCTTGAGATTTTTCTCCATCAACAATAAATGACATCAAATTTATTTTGCTTTAGCATAAGAAAATTTTTTGAAAAAATTGTTGTTTTCTCAGGCATCTAATACAATCATGGGACGAGAAATTTTTCAAGTATAATTCAATTATTTGTTAGCGCTCACACAGTGAAAAAAATCTAATACAAAAAGATTTTTTTTTTCAATCGACCTGAATGTTTTGACCACCATCACACATCGTTACACAAAATAGTCAAATAATAAAAGGAAAAAATCGATATGAGATGATCAATCACATTCACACATAACACAAACGAACAATCAAAACGCAACAACTTGAAACTTCTTCTAACCACCAACACTACTATAGCTCCATTAAAAGTGTTCAAGTAATTTTTTAGGAGAATTACAACAATTTTGTTTATAATTTTCCTGTAATAGCTGTTCAATCGGATCAAATCGATTTATTGATATATATGAGCTTGTGCTTGTTTGATGTTATTCAAGCAATCTAACTGTGCAATGTGGCCTTATTATTTATGATACAAAATAAAAATAATAAATTAACATTGAAGCACACAGGGTGCGTGAAAAGAAAAACTGGTCAACAGATTTTTAAATATGCCTGTTGCTGATTCAATCAAAGCTTTTTAAATAAAACAGCAAAAAACTAAAGTTTTAGTCCAGAAAATAAAGGACTTTTTATCGTTTTTCTCATTTAAAACCACAGTTTCTGTATATCTTTTCGATGTGATATGGCATATCATACAGTACTATCATCTATTTGTTTTAATTGTGCTCAATCACATTGATTGGAATATGCATACGACTTACATGAGTTTGTAATGTTCATATAAATAAATTTGCGTGTCAACCGAAAATAGTTTCACATGGAAAAATCTTTTCAGATCTAATAAATAAATAGAAAAAAAATTCTCTCTACTGTTTTTTTTTTCCTAACGTTTGAAATGAAAGTGTTAACAACAGATGTAGAGTTTGGTCTACAGTTGGTTCACAGCAATAACTAAAGGCTAGTTAAAGAATCTTTACAAACGACTTTCTTCTTCTTTTTTTCTTTAAACATAAAACCCCTGAAGAACAAAGAAAAGAAAACGAAAAAAACCTCGAAAATCTTTAGGAAAAACAAAAATAAAATGACGATAATTATAACACTGAAACGATAAACAAGAATGAATCAATGTACCAGAGATTGGACTATTAAAAGAATATGATGACGAGGATGAAGATGATGATAATAATGATTGTCCACTGATGATGATGATGATGATGAGCGAAAAAGAAGATGATGCAAAAAACGATTTTTTTTTTGATGGCGGTTACCGAAAGTTAGAAGAAAGTGATTGCGACCGGTATATATATGAATCTGTATATGTATGGTTTATTAATAGAAACAAACAACATTTGCGCACCTTAAATGAAATTTTTTTCTTAAATCATCAACAGCTTTTTTTGATGTTCTCCTTCTCTACTGCCATACTGAACAGAGGCCAGAGAGAGGTGAAACAAAGCGGTTTTTTTTTGCTTTCAATAGGACCAGTAATAATGGCTAGCACGCACGTTTGTAATCATCCTCATCATCATCCTCATCATCACCATCATCCGTGTGGTCATCAAACAACAGCAGAAGAAATATAAAATAATAATAAACTTTCATTTGGAAAAAAAAGTTTATGTTTTTGAATTTAAAATAATAATCATAATAAAAAAAAAAAAAAATAATCCACAAACCACCACAACACATCCATTTCAATGGTAATGACATTTTAGCCTTCCTCATCATTATCAACTTTAAATTAAAAAAAGATACATTTGAGATGGAAATTTTCTCTTTTTTTAAAAAAAAAACCTTCTCAAGTTAGAACTTTTTGTTTTGGTTGTCATTCATCCTGACACCTAATTATTACCTGACTTAAACTTTGCCTAGAAGTTAATTTTGGAATCATTTTTAAATTATACATTAGCCAAAGAGTTTGTTTCTTTGTTTTGTTTTTTTCTTATAGAAGAAAAACTTGAGCTCTAAATGCTTCTGTTTTGTTTTTTTTTATGAACAATGTTTGAATGAATTCTAATTCATTTGAATCGTTTAAAGAAACAAACATTTGATTATTTAAAGAGCTTTGAAATCTGTTGGAATTAGAAAAATTAAAAGCATTTTTTGGTTAGTGATTCATTCAAATTGGATCATGCTAAATACACTAGTGGCCGCTCACCTTTTGTGGCAAGGGTGACACTATTTTTCCGTAGATTTCTCTGGTTGTAGTAATTACCTGATTTGTAAATTGCTCTGGTCCAGCATGATAATTTGGTTTTGGTGTTTGATCCGTGTATGATGGTTGCAGAGAATAATCATTATAGTTTGATGAAGGTGGCACTGGAGAGCTGGGATCGGGTTGTAGCGGTTTACGAGGTCGGAAATTGGTATTGTCATTGTTATTGTTATTTTGCTTGAATTGTCCATCATTTCCATTTTGTTTGTTTTTGTTGACAAAATCATTATTATTATTGTTGTTGTTATTATTGTTATTAATCATTGGAGGTGTAGTACCACTGTTTGGTGGATACGTATTCTGAGGACCATAACTTGCCTGCGGCGGCGTCGATTGTTTGTATCCTTGATCGATCGAATTTTGTTGATTTGTTGGAGGAGGATTTGTGTATTGAGGAGGTTGAGGCGGAGAACCGTTCATAGGAAGAGGGCCGTTCATTGGCGGAAGTGGTGGAAGCATTCCTAAATGTGGTGGAGGGAAAAACATTGGTGGAGGTAGTGGAGGGAAACCCATTCCTGGAGGTGGTGGAGGAAGATTCATTCCGGGAAGAGGAGGAGGAAGAAACAAAGGAGGATGATTCATTGGAGGAAGTGGTGGTGGAGGAAGATTCAGTGGAGGTGAATTGTAAATAGGTCCTTGTGGAGGATTAATCAACGAAGCCAGAGGACCGGTTATTGTTGTAACCGGACCAATAAATGGTTTGTTAGTAATTGGATAAGAAGTTTGTTGTTGTTGATTTTGTTGAGGTGTCGATGGAAGTTGAGTGGTTGGTCGGTTATTATTATTATTGTTAAAATAATTTAGATTTCTTTGTTTTTGCCGTTGGTTTATACTCGATGTTGAAGGACGAGATTTTGGATTATCTATTTACAAAAAAAACAATTCATTCAACTAAATTAAAAAACTGATTTTTTTTTCTAAAAAAAATTACCGTATATTGGGATACGAATCGGACGAGCAGTAATTAGCTTGAAATTCACTCGATTACTTCCTGAAGCTTTGTAGATATCTTCTGGTCTTAGCAACAAAATCGGAATTTGTAATGATTGCATCTTGAATGGTTTGTTGAGGTCGACTTTGTTGAAAGGAATGTCGCCATTGATGGCAGCTTGAGCAATTGCATTGACCAGTTCGTTCAACGGAAAACGGCCCTTTTGAAAAAACAAAACAAATTCGATGAGAAAATTAGATTTATTTTCATGTAAATTCTAAAGTTTGCAAAATCTATAAAATTGTTTTCAATTTTTTGCATATATTTAAAACAAAAACTATTTTACTAGAGAAATTATGCTACTTGTTCTGACAATAGAAAAAAAAAATGATCATAAATCACAGAAATCAAATGAAAAGTATTCAAAGTAATTGGATTTATTGTGGCTGAAATTCTTAAAAGATTTTCAACTTGAAACAAGTTTTCTTTAAAACCATTCGTCCAATGATATATGACTATAAAACAAGTTGAAATTATATTATCTAGCAGCTTATTCAAATCACACAAGTGTGTGAAATAATGTTCGATTTTTCATGTGTGTATTCTACTTATTTATCAGTAAAGCTATTTTATTAAATTAAATCCTGTTTAGAGAAAAAACAGAAATAAATTTAGTTTAATTCCGCTTCAACAAATAATTTTTTTTTTCAAATAAGTTATGAAATCAAGAGAATTTCATTTTTGAAAAAAATCTCACAATCAAAAAACCACACAGTTTTTGTGGTTAAGAAAAAGGAAAATCATTCAAACATTTCTTTTTGCAAAAAAAAATTGAATCAATTTGGAATCAGTGAAGAGATGCTTTTTTTCTGTCATTTGAACTTTTTTTTGATGCTCTCTGATCGAAATAAAATAAAATTCAATTGAATTCTCATGAGTTTTACTTGAATTTGTTAAATTATAATAATCAATCTAAAAAACATACAATTTTCCATCTTTTTGGTCAGCACAAAAAAGTTTCAAGCTTTCACATAGAAAGAAGATTCATTTTGTTTTTTCTACTGTAAACAAATCAAGTCGATTATCATTTAAAATAATTTTGTTTTTCAATTGTTCAAATAAAATTTTGAGACGGAAAAAATATCATGAATTTCCAAAATTTACTGAAATTGAATTCGGTAAAATTATTTTCCTGATAATTAATAACAGTTTATTTTGCTTGAACAATGATTTTTCAATTTATTATTTCAAAAAAAAAATTTTTCTATTTGATGACAAAACTTGGAAACTGAATGGATGGATGCCAACAAACAAACAGTAAAATGATTTTTATTCATAATTTTTATGTGATCAACTAGTATAAAAAATAATAATTTTCCTCAAAGTAAACATTTCCAATCGTAAACTGAATTTTTTGAAAGAAAAACTTGAAAGCTTATGTAAGGCATTCAAACTTCCTCTATCAAGTCAACCATTATTTTGGTTTAGTCAATTACATGGAATTGAAAATTATATCAGACTCACCAAACCCTCATTTAGAAATTTTTCTCTGCTCAACTTCAAACAACCCTTGAGAAAAACAAAAGTTTTCAGTAGTTGTGATGATTTATATTTTTTTTGGGCACAGTCGAAACTTTGGAAATAAAAATTTTCTCATAAAACCAAGCAGCGTTTTTTGTTTTTCCATAAATGATAATAAACCAAGTCTTCAACTTTGCTTGAAAATTAAATTAAACTGGTTGTGTGGTTTTATTTAAGAGAGTTAAAGTTAGGTAATTTATTTGTGACTCATATAATTGGTTCAACAATTAAATTCATCAAAGTTTTTTTTTTTTTGATAAAACAAAATTTTGTTTGATTGATTTTATTGGCTAAAAGAATTATTGGAAAAAAAACATCCACACAAAAAATTAAAAACAAAATTACTCGGATGATTATTTTGGTAAACCAAAACAGAAAATCTTGAAGATTTGATTAGCACAGTTTCATAGTCAAAACCAACAAC
The DNA here is from genome assembly GCA_034190945.1 of Octodonta nipae. NCBI lineage: Eukaryota > Metazoa > Arthropoda > Insecta > Coleoptera > Chrysomelidae > Octodonta > Octodonta nipae. The sequence continues at coordinate 200,035 of JAVLUE010000066.1, read as the reverse complement.
GGTAAACACAACGAACAACACAAACTGTATACTACGCACTAAAACTTTGATCTTTTTTTACGTTAGATGTTTATTTAGTTTTAAAAAAAACCCGCAATAGAAATGAACTTAGATGTAATTAAAAATTTCGGTCTTGTATAGATAAAATCTTTCGAACTAGCAAACACAAAAAAAATCTCTTTGATTGCTTGCTGGAAACTTTATCTACGACCAATCGCAATTTGGTTAATTGTAATTATAAATAATAATTATTTTATTAGAAAATATCTCTGCTCCTTCTCCAAAAAAACAAGAATACATATGGGATTTTTAGAGAGAGAAAGAAAACAAAGCCAGTTCCATCAATCAATCAATCAATCAAAGATAAAAAACAACAAGACTGTTTGAAACTTTGTTCTTCACATTGTCCGTTGAATAATAAATTATCTTCTAATATTTATTTATTATACATAAATCAATATCCTTTATTATGAATTTCATGTAATAACTTTGAATTTTTTCTAACAAAAAAAACTATATTTTGAATGGGAAAATCTATGCAAAATACAATTTTGAAAAAATTGATCAAACATTTTTTTTTCCAGGAAAAAATATTTCAACCAGAAAGATTTCTATCTTTGAAATATTCGACAACGAGAATAACTTTAAAAAATGCTTTCAGTGTTTTTTTTTAGGAAAAAAAAGTTTCTCTAGATCAAATTTTTTGTTCATTATTTTTTTTAACTGATTGAAAAACATATGATAATAGTAAATTTGATGAGGATGATCATCATCAGTGTGATTCATCGAGAAATCTGCTTGATCATCTTTTGATCAATACTTGAATGATTTGTGCTGTGTGCGTGTATCTTTGATGACCGCAGCTGCATCCAATACGTGTTTATCATCAATCAGATTTTTTTCCTGCTGTTGTTTGTTTCAAGACAATGTGCATTGAAAAGAGCACAAAAGTAAGCTTGAAGTTAAATAAACAACAACATCTCAAGTTGTCAGCATTGTCATCAATAGTGTTTTATGGGAATAATATAATATTACCAAACAGTTCCTGGGAATCCTATCACAACCTAAACAAGAAGAGAAGCTGAATCATCTAAAATATGTTTAAAGCTTTGGTATCATAATAATTTTAAAAACATTTGTCGTTACAAAAAAAATCAGATAAAAGATTTTGATTTTTTTAAAACGTGATTCAATCACCAAGTAATTCTTTTAATATTCAAAAGTCAATAAAATGCTTCAGAAATTGAAAGAAAAAACTAGTCATAAACATTATTTGTGTTATTCTAATCACACACGCGTTAAAACGGAATAAACTTGTTGATTTTTATGAGAAAATTATTTTTGAAAAGTGTGAAATGAACTAAATCTCAAGTTTTCATATTTTTCATTAGTTTCTGAAAACTTTTAAAATCATCATGAATAGTTTGAAATATATAGTTTCATAATATTTTCAATATCAATAAATTACATTAAACTTTCATATTTTTAATAAGTTATTGGTTATTTTTTGGTATTTTTTGCTCAAGTCCAATTCAAAAACAAATATTTTTTGATTGGAAAAGTTTTAAAAAAGTTTTTTAGCAATAAATTTTTGGAAAAAACTGTAATTGATTCATTTCAAAATCCATTCATTGAAAAAAAGAATTTGATCGTACTATCTTAAAAATTTTGTAAGCAACCAGGTTATTCTACTCTCGCTAAAATAATTTTGGCATCCAATCTCTCAGGCAGTGTTTTCACACTGATTAAATCGAATAGATGATTGCTGAAATTAAAACTAATCATGTCACCATGAAGTCAAAGTCATTGAATTGAATGATCTCAACAATGTCCCAAACATTGATCTAAGTCATGTGCCATCGGACAACGACTTTTCAATTTTTCTCAAAAAAAAAATTCAAGAAAATTTTGGCCGATTTTCTAAGAAAAGAACATCAGATTTTTTTTAAGGATTTAACTTTGATGACACCTCTCATAAACATAGTTTATCTTAGCCTAAAGCTTATACATTCTATTGAGAGGATATTTTTTCAAATTTGATCAAGCTAAAAAATTATTTTATTGTCAAAGAAAAACAATGAAATATAGATAAGACAACAAAAGTTAAACAGTCAACCAATGTCTTTTTTTAATGAAAAAATGAAATAAAAATTTTTTATCAGAAAATATTAAAACCTCTTTCCAGAAGAAACAAGAATGATAGAAAAACATCTTGAACGTTTTTTTTTTCTTCGTTTGCTGCTTTTATCAAATCTCATAACACTCTTATCTAAATCATCAATGAGACCTCAGTTTTTCTTTTTAGTCAGTTAAAAACAGTTTTTCTCGAAGAAAAATGAAAACTGTTGAAAGTTGGGCTTCAAAGTTTTTGTTCCGAAGGCACGACTTGTTTCTTTCTCCAATGGAAAACATTAATAATAAAATAATACTCCAGAAAAACAACAAAACTCAACACGAAATAAACCAAAGTGTTGATTTGTTTGGTTTATAGAAAGATTTTTTTTTTCATGTATTGAGGAAACACAATGCATATTTCTACAATACATAAGAAGAAACAAACAAACAAAAAAAAAACTGAAATCCCACTCCCGAATTTTTTTTTTTTCGTTTTTGTGTTTCTTCTATTATTTTGTTGTACCAACCAAATAAATAACGATGGTAGGATAAAGACAGGCAAACAACAGAAAATTATCGCAGACAAGAAAGCATCCTCTTTCTCTCTCTCTCTCTCTCTCACTTTTTTCTATTATTTTTTTTTTCATTTTGTCAAAACTTTCATTAACTTCTTATGAGGATTGAATTCCCTGAACTTTGAAGGAAAAAAAAACAAAATCGATTATTTCGGTTTCTTGAAGGCGTTATATTATTATTGCTATATCGTTCTCTTCGTCGTTTAACGATAATTTTTTTTTTTTTTGCCGACGATCACCAACACCATGACACCAAAACAACATGTTATAGAACAATGATTCGTATATTTAATAATAATTCAAAAATAATTTGTTTTATGTTTAATTTCCAATTTTTTTTTCTTCATATTTCGTCAATTGTTTGTGTGAGGATCAGAAATCGACAAAATAATAAAATAAAAATTTTTTCAAGAATTTGAATGATTGTTGGCACTAAAAACAACTTTTCATTTTTTTTCTCTATTGGTCAACAACCAGTGAAGGCTCAACTTGGCTAAACTTTCAAAAAATTAAAAGATTCAATAAGAAATATAGTTTTTTTTGTTTGAAAAACCACGAAACAATTATAAATTAAACAATCATTCATGTAGTTAATATATAAAAAAAATACTCTCATGGATATTATATTATGAGTGAAATCTTGAACTAAAATAAATTTTCATTTCAAAATTATTGAGATAACAAAGTTAATTTACCGTAATTAACTCCATTTTTCAAAGATGAACTGGCCGGTAAGTTTTTCCACGTTTCTCTGTCTTGTTCGCCTTATTTTAGTATCAAAACAACAAAAAAAAAATAGAGTACTAAGATAAGACTTCAATATGAATGGTCAGCATTGTGTAAAATGAAATTTATGATCATCACACATGAAGAATGAAGGGAGTCAGAAAAAAAAATGTGAACAAAGTTTTTTTGTGTTTCTTGAGAATTTCATCTGAAATAGAATAACAACATTGAAACACACATCCACAAACTCATTGCATACTAAGACAGTTTTTAAAATAAAACTATGTCAATCTTTTTTAAATAGTAAAACTATAGAATGTTTTGTTTTTGGAAAATTAAATAATTTAAAAAGTCGATAGAATTTTAAAAAAATTGCTAATAATTTATCGAGAAAAAAAACAAACAATAATAAAATAATTTTATATTTTAAAGCAGAGGCGTCAATCAATTTGATTGATTTTAAAGTTGTTTTTGTTGTTAGTTTTTTTTTTTTTTTTTAATAAGAATCTATTTTTTAGATTGTTTTTTTTTGCTGTGATTATTATTAATAAATTATTTCATGTTTCAAATATAATTATTAGCATTAATAATTTTTCAAAGGCGTAATTATTTTTTTTCCTGTTCAAGACAACGGTGCGTTTGTTGTACAGTAATTTTGTTCTGTCTTCGGCTTTGTTACCTGTTGTTGTTTTTGTTAGAAGAATGTATCTTTTTATTGTTCAGAAAAGCATAATTTTAACATCAAAGTCAAAAACGTACACAGCTTGTAGTTTGTTCGTTTCAAAAACCCAACACATTGTTGTACATTTGCTTTGTTGTTTAAATAATTCTAATTGATTACCCATTATCAAAAAAAAAAATAAATAAATAAATATTAAAAATGTAACAATGTGCTCATTTTTGTTTTAAAATTTTGAACCAAATAAGCGACATATTTTTTGAGATAAATGAATGAAGAAAATTCAACAACAACCTTAAAAGTTTGATCAGATTTCTTATCAGTATTGGTCACGCCAGTAATAGATATTTATATTTTTTAAGTGAAGTTTTCGGTCTGATTTTTTTTGGAAGATTTTTTAATTTTAAATCAAAATATCATATTTGATAAAATGTGTGTGTGTGTGTGTGGTGGAAAAAACAACAACTTGGCTATTATTAAAGATTTTACACAGATGATTCAAGAATCTGAAATTTGTTTTCGCTTGTGTCTCATCATTTTTTTTCTATTGTAATATTATGTTGCGAGAATGTGTCTTCTATTTTCAAAAAAAAAACACGCCAAAAAATCGCATTATTATTAGTAAATAAAAATTTCTATAGAAAACATCGCTTAAAATATCTTTGATAGAAAAAAAAACTAAAAATTGATCAAATATTTGAGCTGAAAGAGGAAAACGAAAAATATACGGACAGGAAGAATTTTTTCTTTGATAACAAACGATCGAACGGACAGAAATGATGCTACAAGTAAATACTTTTAAAATAATACTTTTTCTTTCTATCTCTTATCATCTCGGTACCACACACATTCAAGACAAAACCACAAACATGTAAATATCCGTAAATATGGTATATTATTAGTACTATCTACCAATATATTTATTTATATAGATTTTGCCTTCGAAATACTATTGAAAATATACAACCTATACAGATGTAAAGAACGTGAACTCGAGCAAAATAAATATGAAAGAGAAAATATTATATATGGTTGTCTTCCACAACAGTGAATATGAAAGACCAAAATAATGGTTTGTGTCATTTGGCTGTGTTTTATCCTCGTCCTATGGTTAAAATAAATAAATTTCGTTTCACTTTTTTGTTGTTGTTGTTATTATCATTACTATTTGCCATTTTTTCGTTTGTTCTTAAAACAAAACAAACACACAAAAAAAAATTTTTCTTTAGGTTTCAAAATATCTTAGCAACAAGTAGCGTTTGTTCGCTTGAACCAATCTAAAAAAATCATAAACACAATGAAAGAAAAAAAAACGAATCGTGAGATAAATAAAATTGCGGTTCACTTTAGATCAGAATTATTGCTGTTATTATTGTCAAGTATTGCATGGGAATTGCATCGAGAATACAGTATCCAATCGTAATGGAAAAAAATATGTTACTTGAAAAAAAGAAAAAAAATTTGTTTTATGTATTTTAAAATATTCAAATATGATTGATGCGTGTCAATTCAGTATTCACTTATTTGTTCAAAATTCTTAGTTTTCTCAAAACTCAAACTTCAAATTTTGATGATTTTTTTTGTTTTTATGCTTCTAAATTGCTTTAAATTCACAGAATTATATAAAAAAAATTTCTTTAGTATTGTAATAGCGAGAATTTTTTCTTTAAGAAAATAAATTTCAATTTCCAAAATTTAAAAGTTTAGTTTTTTTTATAAAGTTATTCAGTTTTTTATTATTGTGAAATTGATATTGAAAGAATATCAACTACAAGCACACAAGCAAAAAACAACAGCTTCATGAATTTCTATTGAAAATTAAATTTCTTTTTTGAAAAAAATAGGTTACAGTTTTTTTTAAATTCAAATGTCATTGTTGAATGGAGAAAGGAGATTTAAATTGTCAAAATAAAAAATGAAAAGTCTGATAATTTTCAAATAAATATTAGTGAGCTTTAACATTAAGCTTTTGACTTTTTGTTATTCTTATTGTTCAAATTGTTGGCATTTTGAACTTTTGAAATTTAAACTTGAAAAATAAAAATTATTATTATTTTATTTTCTAATACAATGTCATAGGAAAAATGTCAAACTTGAAAAGCATCAAGTTTAAAAAAAAAAAAAATAAACCGATGAGTTGGTTTTTTATCCAAACAACAACAACGTTAATTCATTATTCTCTTTGAATAATAAATGAAATGAGATATCATACAAATTGTATAACATTTTTTTTTCAAAGGTTCTAGCATACTCAGATCAATGGCAAGAAAACTTTCTTTGAATCTTTTAACACAGAAAGCTTTTTTCTTTATTTTCTTCAAATCATTTTATTTAAATCTGTTTAGAAGAAAAGAAAAACTGTTGAACTTTGATTTGAATCAAAGTTGAAAAACTCACAACAACAAGGAAAAAAATTCATTAAAAATAAATTAGATACCAAGTGTCAAAAAAAAACTCAAAAATATTTAAACAAAAAAAAAATTTAAACTCGTGATGCATTGAAAGTATAAAAAAAAAATAAATTTAAACTTTAAAGTTCATCGACTATTATTATTTAAAAGTAATAGACACGAAATTATTCATTCATTTGTTTGTATTGTTTTTAATTATTTTTGAATAGAAAAAAAAAACGTTAAACTAGCCATAAACAATCGTTTAATGAATGAGTTTAGAAATAAAATTCATTCTTATTCCATTTTAATAGAAAACAATAATAATAATAAATGTGTATTCTGTATTAAATTTTATATTTGCAAAAGCAATAATGAAAAAAATAAAAATTAGTTTGAAGCTTCCATTTTAATACTTTGAAAAAAGTAACTACAAGGTAGAGAAAATCTATTTCATATGAAATTTAAAAAAATTAAAATTAATAATCAGGAAATATTGATAACGAAAAACAATAAAATAAAATGAATATAAAAAAAATCAAATAAATAAAGTTTTTTAAAGCTTTTTTATAGCTATTTTTTTGAAAAGTTTGTTTAAGCCTAATCGTATTTGAATATCGTATTGAAATAAAATGAAAATTTTTGGTTATATTTTCCAAGCCAATTTTGTGGTGAGTATCTCTTTGAGTGTTTGCTAAAGAAATTGAAAACTCTGAATATTAATAGATTCATCGTGCAGGATTTTGAACTGAAACCTCTCGTGAAAATTGAAATATTTCAATTTTTTAAAAATTAAATTTTTTTTTTAGCAAAACATAATGAACTATTGAATTTGCATCAAATTATGGTTTCATTATTCTTTTAGAAAACTTTTTTTCCAATTTTTTTTCATTGTAAAAAAAACAAGTAAAAAATTATTGAAATGAATGGCTTATCGAGAACGACACATACACACCAACAACATTCAAAAAAAATTTAAAATAATAATGAAAATAAATTTTTCTAAAAAAATCTATTTTTAGAGAAAACATCTTTGGAAAAAATACATCTTTCTATTCAACTATTGGATGTATCATCATTGTCGATGTTATTCTAATCGAATATCATTTCTATCATTTACTATTTATTATCATCATTACAATGAATTAAATTTAACCTTGTCTTCCAATAGTAATTTATATATAGCATATATAAGCAATACATCATCATCATCAAACCATTCATATCAATCGATCTACGACTTGGCTCATTTAATTGAACCAAAAATAAATGAATAGATAAATAAATGTGATCGAGAGGAAAAAAAAATTTCAAACTATCATATCCTCTAGAATGGAATAGTAAATAAATTTTCGAAATTCTTGAACAATAAAAAAACGAACAGATAACTTTAAGATGTTTAGAGGTGAGTTTTTAGAAAAAAAACTTTGATATGTTCTCTGATAATTTATCTTTTTAAAATTTTCTAAAACTTTCCTTAGTAGAATAGATAGTTTTTTTTTGAAAAAAAGGAACTACAATCAAACTAAAGCTAAACACATCATACCAAAACCATTCAAACATCAACCAGACTAATTTTTCAAATAGAAAAATTTGATTGATTCTTTTCAATTTCAATGTCGATGTTCAAATAATGATTGAACATAAAAATAGATTCAACTAAAAAACTGTTTGTTTTGTTTTGTTATCAAAGAATGTATGATAAGTAGAAATTAATAATTTTAGTGGCTACAAAACAGTTTTTTTTTATATTTTGCAACAAACCATTAAAAAAAATTTTTAGAAAAAATAATACAGAAGCAGAAAAATAAAATAAAATGATAACTAAAAACTATTCTTGAAACTTACCATTTTCTTATTTTTGAGAATCTTAACTGGGGCAATGGCAATGTTTTTCTTAGAGCTATCTGATCCTTGTTGTTGTTTATCATAGTTTTTATTATTTTTAAAAACCATATTATTATTGTTATTATTTTGATTATTGTTGTTATTATTTTGTCTCATCAGTTCATTATTGTTGTAGTTATCGTTTGATGAGAATGAATCCGGTCCATATGATGAATCATCATGATTAGGGCTTCGATATAAATGAGAATCGGTTTGTTGGTTCATCAATGGCGTTGGTGTAGTCTCATATGGCATATGTTGTGGCATTGTTGAGGGTCTTGTTGGTGGTCCTCTCGTATTGTGTTGTAGTGATCCTGGTCCATTGCCACCACCCTCTCCTCCTACGAGCCTATCACTGCTCGTCAAACCATATGGGATTCGACCTTTTATCACTGGAACTCTTAATGGTTGCCTAAATCTTGGTGCTGGAGAAGAATTTGAGGCAAACATTGGCTCAAGATGACTACCATTCACCAAAAGAGCCAAAATCACTAAATACCGAATAAAGAGGTTCGATTTGTTGTGAATAACAAACATTCGAATAAAACTTACCAACGGTGACTATCAATAACATTTCTCTCAATTCAATGAGGCTTTTGTTTTCATTTAAGGATTTTAATTTCATTTTTATTTTAGTCATATTTACTGATTTCTGACAGTTTGAACCATAAATACTAGCCAACATTTGTTGAAGTAATGATGAAATAATTAATTATTTTTTTACGACAACAGAAACTGTTTGAAATTATATTGTTTGAGAACAAAAAACTTTACTATTTTAACTCATCTCTTGGTCAGGTAATTGATAGGAAAAAAACACAAGCACTTTTCAAAATTAATAAAGTTCCGCATTGAAAAAAAAATGAATAAATAAACTTGAATGATTTTAATAGTTCTTAGAATTTTGAAGTTTAAAAAAATATTGCTATGAGAATGCTTGGCAAACAAACAAACTGTTGGTGAACGTTTAAGATGAATAAAAGCTTATAAAAAATTTATTAATAATTTTTTATTAAAGAAAAAATACTAATAATTCAACTTGAAATTTTTGAAATTAAAAAAAAAAATTATCACAGCACAAAAAAAAAACACGAGAACAGGGACAGTTTAATAGGCAAAACTCTTAGAAAAAGGACCAGCACAACACAGCAAACGATTCAGATGAACCAAGTTTTCTGAAGAAATAACCAGTAACCACCATCGTCATGCACAGTTTGTGTTGTTTTTTGTTGTTGAAAAAAATTCAAAAGTCATCGAATTCAGTGATGAAAGATTTATTCTTTTTGAAACACTGTTTACACTTCTTGAATTCACCTTAACGAGTGAAAAAAAAACAATATTTAAAATAAAATATTTTTACCAATATTTAAAAAACAAAAGTATTTGACACTGACACCGACCACACATTCGTCAAACACAAACATCAAATGAATTCCACTGAACTTTTGGTAGATTAGTTTTATATTAGCTATTATTTCTTTTTTAGTCTTCAAGAAAAAAAAATCAGAAAAAAAGTTTTCTTCTTGCTCGCTTTTCATATTCGCAAACGAAAGAAAAAGCGCTGTTGCTTCATGCAGTTGATGCATAGATGGAAAAGAAACGAAAACTCCCTTTAGAAGAACTTTTACTTGCCTTTCACTCTCTCTTTTCTTTTATCATTCTTATTCAGTCTCTTTTTCTTCTTCTTCTTTGAGATTCATAACACAAAATTTTGAATTTTGGCTTTTTCTTGCTTGAAACAGCACCATTAACAACAACAATTTCTCTTTACGGGATTTTTTGTTTTACGTTCCTCGGTAGAACACACACACACACACACACTAGAACGAAGGATTTTTTTTTTGGTCATTATTGCTGTGTGCCCAGTTTGAGCTTGCTGAATATTAGCAGGTTGGTTACCACTACTATGCAGGAACAACAGACATACATAGCTAAAAACACTTGTTTTCTTTATGACACAGAATATATACAGGACACAATAACTCGAGTGATGCCATTTCCAATGTCCGAGAAATTTTTTCTTCTTCTTCAACAACAACAAAAAAAAATTTTTTTATAAAAAAAGAGAAAACCAAAACAAAAAAAAAAAGAAAGGAATAGAAGAACAATGAAAACGATATGATATTGACTTTCTGAAGATGATGTTAAAAAGTCATAACTAGGAAAAAAACTAGCAATAACCAAATCTTGAGATGAAGAGTATGTACCGAACAGTTTCTAATGTTATTGTTGTGGCTGCTTTTTTTTTTTGTTAAAAGCTATTAGAACAAATTTTGAAAGAAATTTTTATTTTTTAAAACAAAAACAAAAATTTTGCTTAAAAAAAAAAAAGTTTTTATTGTGTTCTACTATTATTATTATTATTATTGTGGTTATGGTCTTTGGTTTATTAAACAAAAATTTCTATTTTTTTTTTCTGAAGAACATGATGCACAAAGATTGTTATTAAAATTTTTTTTCAAGCAACAAATCTAGTTCAGAGAAAACCATCATCATTGGGCTGGTTTTATTTTTGTTTGTTTGGTTGAATGTATGTCTGATTGGAAAAACAAAATTTGACCAACATTTAATGTTATGTAATAAAAATATTTAGGTAAAACTATAGTTAGCTCAGTTTTTCTATGATGAATATTTTTTTGCCTCTATATATTATTAGAAAGAGAATTTTTCAAACAACAAAATTTTTTTTTCATTTTCAAAATAATTAGAATTACTAAAAAAATTTGAAGTTTTTTTTTCAAAAATTATTGATGAATAAATCGTTTCAAGAAATTTTATAAATGTAGTTTACATTTGATCAGTTTCAAATCTAAGTTTTGGGTATATTTGAAACATTTGTAACTTTATAATTTTGTAGTTGAGATTTTTAAAATTTTTTGAAACTTTTCTCTTTAAAAACTTGAAATTATTTATAATTTTAATTTATTTTCTTATTATTCAATAAGCTAAACAAAAAATGTTAAATTTAAAAATACATTTTGGTAATGATCTTGTTGCATTTAAATTTTTTGCCAAAAGATTATGAATTCCAATTTTTTTTAAAAAAAAAACTAAAATTAATTTGTAAGCAATTTTTTGAGATTTTTTTTTTTGCTAAACTACAGCGAATCATTTTAAAACTAAACTTTTTTTTAAAAAAGCAAAATTCTTTGATTTTTTTAAAATTACTCATTGCTTTTTAAGTTTATCTTAGTCAATGATTTAAAGTTTAGAGTTGTTTCTTTTTTTTAAATTATTCAAATAATTTTTTTATTATGAAAAAAATAATAATGAAATGTCTGTTTTAAATGAAATAGCCAAAAATAAATATTAATTTAAAATAAGAAACAAAATTTATGAAACGTAGTTTTTTATTTTTAAAATTCAATTACAAATTTATTTTTAAAAAAATTAAATTTAGTTTCATAAATAATTTTTCAATTAAATCTGTGGTTTTTAAATAAAAATTTTTTTTTGATTTTTCAAACATTAAGTTTTCAATATTAATTTTTAATTTTTGATTCGTTTTTAAAATAAATAATTTACAAGAATTTGCTTTAAAAAGCTTCAATTTTTTTTCTAAACATAGGATTCATACTGCTTTTATTTTATAGAATAATAAACGTGAGTTTGCATCGGAAAATTGACTTAATGAGATTCGGTGGCTTCAATGTTATCCATCCAATTAAAGCAAACAAGATTTTTTTTGTTTCGTGATTGCATAAGTAATAAGCTGGTGTTAATGTTTATTACTTAATATATTCTTTAAATGTTATATTGTTTAAGTGTTGGGGAAGAGGCTTCATAAAATTAATCCATTGCTTTTCAAAACAAGAATATATTCTTTTCAACAAACCAGTGTTTTGATAAAATTTTTAGCTCATAAAATCAAGCAAATTTAGATTTGGTCGATTCATATATCTGCAAATCAGTTTCTGATAGCTTGTTTAAGCTAATTAGAGTTTGAAATAATAATAAAGCAATCTTAGATAATCCTTTATGCTATTTATGATGCTGAGAAAATGAAAAAATTTTACGAGCAACAGGTTTTGGTTTTTGGTTTACAAAACCATAAATTTACTTTATATTTATTTTATTTATCTATAAAATGCTCTAATATTTTTTTTAGAATATTCTCTTAGTCAGTTCTCTCAGAAAAAAGTTTTCTTACAAATTTTTTAGATTCATGACAACCCGGCAAATCAACAAAAAATGATTAACAAGATGAACTTATTATGAAAGAGAAACTCACAATAATTAAAATGAAAATCAGCAAAAGCAGAAAAAAGACAAGTCGTTTTGGTTTGAATAAATATTTTTTTTGTTCATGCACCGATCAATTGTCAAGTAACAAAAAAAAAACTGTAAACCGAAACTAAACCGTAAGAAATAAACACGCATTTATCGAATTTGTGTCTTTTTCCTACTTTGTGTTATCTGTTTTTTTTGTTCGTTGTTCTTGAACCCAAACACTGGACACATACGTATAAATCAGACAATTAAACTTAAAAACTTGGTGACCTGAATTTTTGTTTTTGTTTGTTTTGGAACTTGAAAAAAAAATCCTGATTTGAGGAAAGCGCGATATTTACACTAATTTATAATGAAACGAAGGGATTTTTCAAAAAAATATTCAATGGTATGAAGTGATGACGATTAAAAGGTTGCTTGAATACTTAGGCACTTGTGTTTGGACAAACAACAACAAAATCTGTTGCCACGAGATTCATCAATGAAAATTTTTTCTAAATTTCATTCATTTATTTTTTTTAATGATCAAAGTTCAATGCTATTCATTTTTTTTTCATTTTCTTCTTTCTGATGACATTTTAGAAAATAAAATTACCAAAAAAAATCATGGAACATAATTATTTTGTGTAACAGTATGTTTTTGCTTGATGATTTGCGCAAAACACATTGAATCAAAGTGACAAATAGCTTTGAAAAAAAATGACGTTTGCATGTCAAGAGCAACAATACGTTTTGAAAGAGGATAACGAAGAGATGATGAGGTGAGGTGAAGAAAGGAATTGAGAAAGCTTTTCGTAATTTAAATATTATTCATTTTATTTTTTTTGTGAAAAAAATGTTGATAATCAAATAAACAAAAAAAAAAAAAAAAAAGTGTCAAGTTAAAATCAAATTTATTTTTTCAACCAAATTTAAAATTTAACATTTGCTATTTCACAATAGATAATTTTTTAATAAACATTTTTCAAAAAATAAAATTCAAATATTGATGATGAAACTGTGTGTGTGTGTATGGGAATTATTTTCAAATAGAAAATCAATTCAATCGAACAAACAAACCCAATGTTGTGACACGTTTTGATCGATGTTCATGTCCATCGTAATCTTGTGTTTACTACCGTAACGAAAGGCTGTTCCGGATTCCCTATGGTTAGGAATGGGATGGAAAGGGCAATTGTTTTAAATCTGCAAAGTACAAGCCAACTCAAAAACAGCAACCATTATCTGTTTGATTTCATTGAAAGATATGGTTGTCAAAATTATTATTGTCAGCTTGTCAACTGAAAGTAGCAAAAAAAAAAAAATCAATTCTTTAAGCATTCGTGAGCATTGTCAACAATTTTTTTTTTTTTTGAAATGTTGCGATATCATTTTTTCTAAATGAATTTAACAAAAAATAACGTAAAATTTTTTTTCGGTTAAAACCTAGAACTTTTTTTCTAAAACCTATTTTAAGAAAAAAAAAAAAAATAGATTTGAGCATCGATTTGAACATAGATTCGATTTTTCGTTGTTGTTATCGGTTTTCAATCAACTTTCACTTTTTTCCCCTTGATGATCTTCTCCACGTGAATCGAATTCATTTTGCTACTGAAAGAGACTGTTATTTTTTCATTCGAAATTCTAACAGAAAATGATGAAATTATTATCATTTTTGTTCATACAAGTAGAAAAAGAGAAACTTTATGGGAAAATGGCTAAATCGAAAAAATGACGAGAACAAAAACAAAAAATGCTGGCTATTAACTTTCCTGTTGACCGCTCTTGACTCTTTAACTCTCTCTCTCTCTCATCATCTCTCTTTCAGCAACAGAAAAAAGATTCTAATTTTATACGAGCCTCGACGATAGAGAACTTCAAACACAAACAGAAATCTATTAAATTATTGATTTGACGAATTTATTATTATTTCCATTTTTTTTGATTTAATTTTTTTTATATTATTATTACTTTTGCTATTCTAGTCTAATACTAGGAAAAAATGTTAATATACAATCTTTCTTCTTCTTATTCTCTTTTATTTTAGTTTATTTATAATATATTTTTCAAAAAATATGAAATAACAAAATAATAGTAATTTGAATACAAACACCATCGCATCATCATCGTCGTTGTCGTCATCACCAACCACATGTTACAAAATGTACTCTCTCCGTTCCTCTGTGTTCCCATCTATCTTGCGGGACTATTGTTCATGAAAATATTTATAGATAATGATGTTTTGTCGTTTTGTGTTTTATTTTCTTTGGCACGATGACCAGAAAACACATCAGCACCGACAACGACAACAACAAGAAACAACATTCTACAATCGATAAAATACGAAAAAAATAAAATTGAGAAACATTGGTTCTAAGAAGAAGAAAACATTTTTTTTAATAACTCACAAAACTTGGTTTCTCTCTCACTTCGTCAGGCAACATCTTGAGGCATCGTGTCGTACATTGTCGTCAATCTATTTATGAAAAATAAAATTCATGTTTGCATGCAAAAATTGTTTCTTTTGAAAAGCTGATGATAATGATGTTAGTCGAGTATTAGAAGAGTGTTTGAGTTGTTGTTGTATCTGGTTGTTGTCTCCAAACAAACCGGCAACATTGAAGAAGATCGACAGATTTGATCAATTTTTTTTTTTTTGAAGAAATTTGAATGTGAAATTGATGGTATGAAACCATACATCTAGCCACACGCACACACCGGCTCACATGTTCGTTATTTTATAATTATACTTTTTAAAGGGTTTTGTAAGCTAGCTGAAACTAAAAACATAAAACGTCTTCTTTTTTTTTAAAAGCTTTCTCCACGATTAACATCTATCAACCAATACATTATTGATATTGAAAAGAAAACAAAAAAAAGAATAAAAACCGTCTCGCAAATTTTATATTGTTAAATTTGAAAAAAAAAACTTTATAAACATATTTATTAGCTAGATAACAACAACAAAAAAACCAATGAATACATTTGTGAAAACCAATTTTCAGAGTTGAAAATACCAAAAGATTGAGATTTCTCTAAAAGTATTGCAGCTCCATTATCTCACTACATCATCTTCTTAGAAAAAAACAACAAAAGAAGTTTATTTTTCTAAATTTAAATTATTGATTGAAATTATGATTAATTTTATCATTCTCAATCATTTTGGTGAAAAATCCATGAATGGTATGCAACTTTCAATATGTCCGATTGCTTACGTGTTTTAATATGTCATTTGATTCTTTTTTTTCTAGCTTTTCTAGCTTGATGATTTGGAAGTTAGAACCAAAGAACAACAAGTTGTTTGCCTTTCATCATATAGTAAATTCATCACGTAGAAATTTTTTTTATCAAAACAAATTCTCTCTATCATTAATGACATAGATTTCGAGAAAACGTTTTGGAAAGCGAAACCTATGTGTGCAAGTGTGTTTTGATTCTTTTCTGTCCACCATCATTTGTTCATCACTGTACTATACCAGGTTATTTATAAACCTGTGAAATAAACATTTCTTTCTTTTTTTTTTGTTTTGTTTGAACGTTATTCAACTGTGAAAATTTACCCAAATAACAGATGTTGGTGTTGATAATAAAAAAAAAAAAAACATCCCATATTCAAAACCGATTAGAACATATTAAACACTTTCATAAAACAGTATGCATACATTTTCATGTGCACGTTTCGAAAAATCAACGACTACAAAGTGTAAATGATAAAACTAAATATAAAAAAAATCTTAAAAATTGATTATAGTAAATAGAAATCATTAAAGAAAAGCAATTTAAAACAATAACCTCTGTAAAAGTTTGTTTTTTCTTTCTAAAAAGAGAAATCTAATGTGAAACAGAAAGCTTTTTTTAGGACTTGAAAAATAGTTGGTTCAGTTCAAATGTATAGATGTTTTATTTTGTTTCAATTTTTTTAAAAACTTTTTAAATTTTGAAAAGTATTTAAATTATTCAAAATTAACTGTATCAATTTGAAAAGTAGTGGAAAAAATTTTCTCAAAATTTTAAACAAGAATTATATTTTTATAATTTTATATTTCTAATATTTCTATTTCTATATTTTATTATTCCACTATTTCTATATTGAATATATATTTAAAACAAAATTTTAGATTGATTAATAAATAAGAAAATTTTTTCACTCAATGTTTAATAATTTTAATTAAGAATTCTATTTAGTAAAGTCTTGTTGTTTTTTTCCCAAGAAACATTTTTTTCTTGCTTTCAACACTTAACAATAAATGATTATTGATTACTTGCAAGAAGAACAAAAAAAAACTTGATAACTTCTAATAATAATTAAGCATAGAAAATCGTTTATTTTCACAGATATTCAATACAGATGAGGATGATGATGATGTATGTGATAAAAGAAACAGCTTTTATTTTCTAATAATTCAACTTTTTTCACAAGAAATACAAACTTTTTGGTCAATTAAAAAAAACCAAACCAATTCGAAAAATAATAATTAAGGTATTCTGCCCATCATCATCTTATTTATGATAGAGCACAGCTAAAATTAGATTCGATAACCATCATCGTTGATCATCAGAGAGAAAGAGAGAGAAGACAAATTTTAAAACTGATTGCACATCAGCAGAATGCAAGGGAGATAACATTAAAAAAATGTTTGATGCATCGATGCAAGACACTTGAAAGTTAGTTGGTAGTTTTTTTCTACATTTATTTATTAGGCTTATAAGAAAAGTTCCGCAACTAAGAACACACATGCATGAAATTCATTTTATCATCGTATATTAACAGCGAAAAAAAAACTACCGATGCTACCTCTATCTTTAAGCTAGGAAAACATCACGGAACAAAACAAAGAGTTTTTCTATTTTATATTTCTTTTTATATTTAGTGTACGCTACACTAGGATAAATCAGACTATTATGTCACGATCATAATAAATAAATTAGCCATTCGTTGGTGGTGTTGTTTGTGTGTGTTCATATTATTCGAGCATTCAGTTCAGAGCGCAGATAATTCAACAACTTTGAAATAAAAAGCGTCTAAAGGGAGAAAAGAAATTAACACAACTTTACAAACTTTAACACACACACACACACACAGATAAACAACCAGATATACTCACAAATCAAACACACCTTTATTTCATCTATCTATATTTTTTTTTTCTCGAACAACAAATCAAGTAGCTCTCATAAGTTGAATATTTATTATTTTTTTTTCGTATTATTTCTTTAGATTTCATCTTCATCTCCATCATACAGTATGTATGTAATAAATGAAATGAAAAAAAAGTCATAATAACAATAAATAAATAAAAAATTTATTTGAAAAAAAAAATAAATATTAAAAAATTCAAGCAAACAAAAAATCATTCTTGTTTGCTTTGGTGTTTGTTGCTGTGGTTTCGTTCCATGATGCTGATGATGATTATCATCATAAAACCGTTGTCATCATCATTATCATTTCCTATGGTGAACTTTGAACAAAACAATAATCAAATTTATTTATCAAAGACACCACACACAATGCTTAGACGGTTTGAATACTTGGTTTGGTTTGGCTGTCGTTCATTTTCAAGTAGGAAAAAATACATAAACAAAAAAATGATGAAAATCAAATAATATCAAACACATTGTCAGATATTTTCTTTCAGTTCTTTTTTGTTCTCTCACCACACTATCATTTCGTCGCTCGTTAAAAAAAAAAACAAGTCACACAGAGACCGTAGCAATATTGAAACAACAACAAAAAGAAGCATCTGTTTAATTTTTTATCCTAGAAAACATCAATGAAAAAGTTGAAAAAGTGCCAAAAAAAAAAAAAAAAAAAATTCAAAGACACATTAAAAACTTTTCTTTTTGTTTGCACATTAATCGCCATAAACGTTTAATATTTTATTTTGTTTCATTATAATAAAGAACAAATAAAATATAAGAAAAAATCCATTTTTTGTTGTTGTTTTGGAAAAAAGATTCTAGATTTTCGGAAAAGTTTTTCAAATTGTTTTTTTTAATAGAATCTAGTTGAATATCATTAGGATTTTTTTTGTCTAGTAAAAATTGTCGTTGTCGTTATTTGCCAAATGTTTTTCAAAATCAAAACAAATGAGTTTTGGCCAATCCAGTTTTGAATCGTTAGTCCACTTGGTTGATTAAGTTTTATTCTGAAAATTTTTTATGTATTCAATTGAATTTTTTTTTCAAGAATCATACATTTTGATGAAGATGTTTGTATTGTGATAAAACTATAGATAATTTGTTTGTTTTGTTTAAAAAAAGACTATCATTAAATTTATTATTAATATTATTACCATCATTATCATCATTATTATTGTATCAGCAAAGTTATTAAACATTGTCTGAATATAAATTAGTGTGAAAAATAAGCGAGAAATTTATAATTGAAACATTTTATGGATCTAAAAAGATTATTCCACTACTGCTCAAAAAAAAAAATTTTAGTTTGTGTTTGTGATGATGTAGATAAAAGGCTTTTTACACTTGTTAATTATTAAGGAAAATTGTTTTCAAACATACAGCCAAAGGTTTTATTACATCTTAAATTCCATTTGACTTATCTTTTGATTTAAGATGTGGTAGAATTTTTTTTTCTAGTAATGCACATTCATTGAAATATATAATTATAGAAAAAATAAAAAAGTTGAAGAGTGAAAAATTTTAATTTTATTTTAATCAAACTTTTGTTTGACTTTCAATTTTCAAAAAAAAAAAACTGACTGATTGAACATTTCCGACAACAAAAGCTATGGTTTGATACGTTTTAAATTTGAAAATTGAAAGATGCGCTTCACTATCAACAACAACCCTTTGCAATAATTTTTTTTTTCAAAAAAAAACATCAAACAGATTTTTCTCTCTAAATCTTCTTTCGAAATACGGACAAATTGAACCTATCAGAAATTAAGTTTTAGCAACTAACAATAAATAGATTTTATCAGTTAGTTCATTTTTTCCATAGATTGATTATAATAATTTTCAAGCTTTTCTTGAGTTTCAGCAAACATTTTTAAGTTAATGTTGTGATTGTTAAATTGGTTATTATTATAATTATGTTGTCTATGTTTATCCATTCAAGAAAATCTCGAAAAAACTTGTAAACACTGAAACGAAAAAAATAAAATATGAAGAAAACTTTGAAGACAGAGAGTTTCAATAATCTGCTTGAAAAATCAAATAAACAAAAGAAGAAGAAAACAAAAAAATTTAATTTGAAAAAAATTGAATTTCGAAATTCTCGAAAATCAATCGAGCTTATTTGTAGATGTCTTTTTTTATTGAATTTTTTTTTTAGGATTACGAGATCATTCATATCATCGAATTTTTTTTTTCTATGAATTATTTTTTGTTTGACTAACAAAAATCAATTTTTTCTGTTTAGGTGCAATTTCATCATTCAATTAATCAATGATGACCTCAAAAATAAAATGTGATCATTTCAAATAAGATTCATCAATTTTTTTAATGTTCTTTCTGTTTGTTTGATTCAACAGAGAAGAAAACCTGTAAAACTGAAAACTAATTCAATATTCAAAGTGGCTTCTGGAGAAAACAAACATGGTGATGCGGTCAATATTGATGATCATCTTGTTCAAACAGATTATCATGCTTGGAACAACAACAGCGAAAAAAAACATTCTCACTCTTTTTCCATGTGAAAGTTTCGAAAGTTCTTGGCAAACTTGGAGAAGCTCCAGTCAGTTTTTTTCTAAATAGTTTTTGATATTTGTTGAAAAAAAAACAAAATTTTATTTGTCATTATTATTGTTTGTTGGTTTGTTTAAAGTTTTGGATTTTTCATTGATTAACAACAGGACAAAATCATGATACAAGC
The DNA here is from genome assembly GCA_034190945.1 of Octodonta nipae. Lineage (NCBI taxonomy): Eukaryota > Metazoa > Arthropoda > Insecta > Coleoptera > Chrysomelidae > Octodonta > Octodonta nipae. The sequence continues at coordinate 179,620 of JAVLUE010000066.1, read as the reverse complement.
CCTCAAATCTTTGGAACGCATTGGAACAATATTGCAATTGTGCAATAAAATCAATTTTTTCTTAAAACTAAATTATTATCATGAAAAGAGAAAAAGTTTTCATTTGATGTTCCATTTTTTTCTTTTAAAAAAAAAAATACACAGTTTCCTGTGCCGGAAAACCTGAAATAAATGTTAATTTTTTGTTTTGTTTTAAAGAGCACATTTTTTCAGTAGAAAAAAGCAACGTTTCATTTTAACAATTCTGACCTCATATTATTTTATTTTTTTTTAAAGAGAAGAAAAAACAATAAAGAAACAAATTAACTTTTGGGATTTTCTTCTTTTTTGTTTGGGTCATGTGTTTTTTGGTATTGAACAATTTGTGTTTTTTTGTTTATTTGTCCATTTCAATCCATCATTAAATTAATTAATTTGTTGTTGTCTTCTTGTTGTTGTTCTTCTTCTTAAACAACAATAACTATAAATTTTGGTTATGTTTTCTAATAAACAATGTTTTGGAATTTTTTATTTGTTTCACACAAATTTGCGATCTTTGTCATAAAATAACAAAAACAGAAACAAAAATATCGGAAGCAACGCAACAGGTTGTCATTTGTCAAAAAATAATTATTTGAAAGACAGAAAACACCGATAATAAAATTTTTTTAAAAAATAAACTTAATATTCATTTATAAGTTAACAATAACAAAAAAAAATTTTTTTGAATTAATTTTAACTCAATCATTGAAAAAAAATTACTGTAAAACTTTTAACTAACCAATTACCGATAATTTTGTTTTGTTTTTATGAGTTTTTTTCTTGTTCTTTTGAACCCAAAAAAAAAATTTCATTATTTTGAATCGATAATTCAGAAAAAAAACTTTTTGTTCTTATGGTTTTTCCCATTGATTCATACCCTAAAAAACAACTTAAAGTCTAGGTAATCATCATTCTCATTTTTAAATTTCGAAAGTAAAATTTGAAAAATTATTAATTTTTATGAAAGTAATTTTTTCTTATATTGTTCCGAATATATTGTTTCGATAGCAAGAAACAATATTTTTTCAAGCAGCTACAAAACTTGCAAAGATATTTTGATTTATTTAATCGATTACTGAAAGACAAGACAAAAAAAAGTTTTATAAAAAATCTTTTATTGTTTCAATCAAACAAATAACTTAGGTGGTGTTTTTTCTTTGGGTACACATATTATATTAAATTATTGACGGATATCTTTTACCCAAAATTTTAAAGAAAACTTAGCAGTATAAAGGTGTTGTACAGTTTTTGTTCACATATTTTTTTTCGTTGAAACAAACAAACTTTTAGCCAAGTTTTTTTCATCTGTTTTAATTCGATTGTTAGATTGCTATTTTTGTGTGTGGAATTTTTTCCTAAAAATTATTATTTAACATAAGAATCAAGCTAACAGTTGTAAAGTTTTTTGTTAATTCACAGATTTATTTTTTGATACCAATCAAATTTAAAGTGAAAATTTTTTTCACTAGAATAATCATTGAGATAAATAGTTAACAAGACAAATATCATCAACATCATGCCATCTATCACGAAATCTTTGGATTGTGTTTTTTTCAAAATGATGAAAAAAACTTTTTAGTTTTATTTTTGTCCGAAAAATAAATGATATTTTTATTGGTGTGTTCATATTCCCACTAATTCTAACTTTTTGCTCTTCAACTTTGTACTTCTATTTATTGAGTTTGAAAAAATAAATTTTAATATTAAAAATCACTTTAAAATTGAAAAAAACATCATCATCTTGTTAAAATTGAATCTTGTTTAAAATTAAAATAGCTAGAAATTATTTTCATCTGAAAAGAACAAGATTATTTTACACTCAAACCATCGAAATATTATTGAGAAATTTTTGTTTCTATTTTCAAAATTCAAGACTATCAAGTTTTTTTTGAAAAACAAATTATGAAATTATTTTTTTAAACTTGTTATCTTATTATTTTTATTAAATTAAATTTTTTTAAAATTAATAGAAGTTAGTGAAACCAAATCAACCAATTTATTTTAAACAATATTTTTTTGAATTTCTTACCAAGTTTTACCAGGTTAATGTAAATCTTATTTATAATGTTTTTTTTAATAAGTTGTTTCAGTAGATTAGAGAATAAAGACAAAACTTTAAAAGGAAAATATCATCTTTATTTCAAAAAAAAAAAAAAAAAAAAAAAAAAAAAATGATTTTATGATTAAAATAAAGAAACAACAAAAAATTCCAACAGATATTTTCGTCAAAATTTTGAAGTCTTGTTGATGATGGTCTATTTTAAGATAAAGAATATAAAATTTATTTGCATATTAATATGAAAATAGTTTTGCAAAATTAATTAATATAATATGGTGGTTTTTTTACTGTAAGAAATTATGTGATATATCATTTTGGTAGAAAAAAAACAAATGCAAATTTGATTGAAAGTGTTGATGTTAATGATGAAGATGATCATCACCAATAAAAAAGATGTTTCTTTTTTTTCTACTGTCGAATTTCTCATCTAGTTTTGAATGTGGCTAATATTAGAATTTAATAGAAAAAAATAATAAAATTTCTTTTCTGAAAGAGAGATATTATTTAGTTTTTTGTTGTTGTCGTCGTTTATAAAAATAAAGCCGTATACTTAAGTTGGCTTTTGATAATGGACTTGAACCAAGATGAATGATGAGATTTGTTGAGAATGAGAGGTTGTTTTGCAAAAAACAAAATAATAATAATAGTTTTGTTTTCTTTTTTCAAAAACTTTTCTTTTCAAAACAAAGTTTTGAAACTATTAAGAAATTAATCAAAAAGTCAAACTATTTAATATAACAACTTTATTTGGCACAAATATTGGCCAGTTTTTACAGACAAATTGATAATTTTTCGATTCTTCTATTCTGTTTCATTTTGTAAAATGAAATCAAATGAAAGCATATATTTGTAATTAAATCTTTTTTCTAGTAAATTATCTCTAGTAAATTTAACGCATTTACATTTTGGTATTAAAAAAAATGAATACACTAAACGACAAATTTTTATTTTTAATAATTTTTTTAGTCTTCATCTTAGAAAACTTTCTTTAACATTTAATTTGTTAAAAGTACAATTCAGCACATGAAGTCTAGACAACATTGAAATTTTGATTTCAATCAAATTGAAAAAGACTTATTCAATGGTCTAAACTAAAAAAAATATGTCAATGAAAACTTGAAAAAGAATTTTTTCAAATTAAAAACTTTATTGATCCTTCAACAGTCTAAAAAAAACTGTATCATAAAACTAATCTGAAATAATTCTCTAGAAAATCGGTTCATTTTGCTTTAAAAAAAATTTTTCTTCAAGAATATAAAAGTTTTATTCACCAACGCAATTTCGATCTGCCAATCATTCATTTTATGACTTTTAATTTACTTGAATATTAAAAAGAAAAAAAGAGTTTTTATTTTGAAAGCACAAAATGAAAAGATTTTTTAATTTGAATGCAAAATAATAAGACCAGATATTATATACATCAAATTAGGATTTTTTTTATAAAACAAAATGATAGTTTTTTTTCTATTTGAAAACAATTTCTTAAATCAACTAGAAAGCTCAAAAACTAAATATATAAATAACTGAAATCATTTTTAAAGTATCTAAAAAAATAAATAATAAATTTTTGAATATTTTCATTAAATTTATTCATCATAATCATAGTCCAAAACAAATAAATAAATAAAAACAACATTCATTGCGTTCTTTGAATTTTGAAAGAAAATTCATACAGTTTTTCTTTATGCTATTGTTAGTGATGGCTCTTGATGGTTCATAAAACAAAATGTCTATTTTCTAGCATCGGGCATAAATTATCTATATTGGCTTTTTAAATATATATTTTTTTTTTGATAGAGCTGTTTAGGGTATTCTATTTTTCTGTTAGATTTTGAAATAAAACCTATTTAATCCTTTATTCATGGCATCAAGTGTTTTTGGCTTTCGCCAGAAACAGCAAGTATTCAAGTTTCTTCAAAACCCAAAAACAAACCAAGAAACATAGATTTTATTTAATAGGTAATTTGCTTCAGTTTTTTGAAATTGAATTTTTTTATCTCAAAACACTTTCGTCACAATATTTTAGGCAAAACATAGATCTATATTTTAGATTCTACGGTATGCCTAAACAAACGAGAGATTGCTCACAAAAAGTTATGCAAAACAAAATATTTCTATAAGCAAAATTGAAAAAAAAGTTAACTTACTCACACTCAAAAATATTTTCTGAATATTGGGTTTGATGATCAACGCTACTCTTTGAAACGTGTTTCAGCTAATATATTAAAACCGATTTGTTTTAAATAGAAAAAAAGCATCATTTTTCATATAAATTCTCAATTAGAAATGTGTATTTACTGATATTGAAAAAACATTTAAATAAGTACAGTGCTTTTATCAATGATGTTTTATTTTTTTAAAATAAATTTGAAACAAACTTCAATCATTCTTTCATTCAACAATAATTATAATTTTCAAGTTTTACAATGCTCAAGTTTGACGTGTTTCAAATAATGAGAAAAAAAATAAAACTAATTAACTGATGGTGCAATTTATGTATTCGATTCGTTAGCTGTTTTAGCAAGTTCAATCAATCATCCAGAGAACAAGAAAAATAGAATTTTATTATTATTTATTTTTAAAATTGTTTAAACTAGTTAAAAATAAATAATTATGATAATTATAGCAGTAAAAACAAATTTAAATTCTCAATTCGAGATTTTATCAATAGAAGAGTTTTTTTTAATTCGTTCTTTTCCAACTCTCGTGATCTCCTTGTTTCATTTTTGATTGAGATTTTAACGCGGAAAAATTGTAAGCTTAAGTGAGATAATAACACTCATTATTGATCATTTTTATTATTAATTGCCACGCACGCTTTCTCTGACCATCAAAAATTTGCTTTCAAGCTTTTTCATCTTGTTGCATCTTAAAAAAATTTTTTTCTTTAAATTCAAATATTTTGATTGTTTAATTTTTCAAAAAATTAGACAACAAAAACTTTCAAATTTTTTTATTATTAAAGAATCTTTCTAAAATTAGTTTGTATTGATGATTTTTAGCAACCAAACATTATTGATTAATGTTATTTATACAATAATAACACTAAACTAAAAAAAATGTTAATGTTATCAATTTGTCGAGAAAATAGGCTTTGAATACAATACATGAATTCAAAGTAGTAAAAATCTTTTCAGTAACCCTAAACACTATTGATTTTTAATTTATTCTAATTTCCATAAATACCGATAAGTGATGCATTAAAGTTAACAATAGCTTTAATTGAAGCTGCTCATTTTTGTTGTTAGCATTATTATTTTTACTTGAGCATTGGTTTTAATCTGAATATTTTTCAAAAATTTCGAATACTACCCATTTCAGTTTTGAAACTCATTGAAAAAATTTATAAAAAATGATAAAGTTTTTCAATCAAACTTGGTTTTATCTAAAAAAATGCATTAACTTGACAGAATAAAACACGTTAAACAAAATTTTTGGTACATCAATTGTTACATAACTGTTTTTACAAAACTCTAAATTTATTTTTTTGCATTTAACAAGCATTATTCTTTCTTTTCCTGTGATTTAAATCCATAAGTTTTCTCAAAGAAACTTTTTAAAATTTTTTCATGTTGATATTACATAACTTAATGATTCCATCAAAAGATTAATAGCAAACATTCAAATATATAGTTTTGCTGAAAATTTTTTTGAAAAATTCCAAAATTATTATTTTGAAAGCACTTCAAAAATTTGTTTGAGTGTAATAAATTACTTATTGTAAAATAACTGCAAACGTTTTTTTTGCATAATAGGATAAGATCTTGAACAAAGTAAAAATCCTAATTTTTTATAAGTGAAAAACTTTGGAGATTAATTTTTTGTTTTTTTTTTGTTTACTCAGGTCAATCAAATTAATTTCACTGCCAAATAAATACATAAATTAACACTTATTTTTTGTTATTTTAAATTTTACAAAAAAAAATTTATTGAAATGGATATCAAATATAAAAAATTTTACAACAAAATGTTTTGTTTACAGTAAATATTTTAATTTTATGATTTCAAATTCACGGGTTTTTTTCATCGGCACATTCACAAAAGAATTTCAAGACATTATGCACAATTTTCTTTCTGAAAGCGATTAAACAGGAACAAAAAAGAATCCATTTGCCGAGCAAAAGTTTAGTTCATAAATTGTAATATTTCTAAACAACTTATCAATATAAATAAGCGTTTAATCCTCACTTCTCTAGGTAAAGAAAAAAAATTTTTGCAAAGATTGATGATATGAACTTTCAATTTTCGTGCTTTTTCACAAAAACACGCTGCTCATTCTGAACGACCTTAAACTTTTAATTATTATAAAACTTGACCTACCTTTCTTTTACATTGTTTTAATATCAATTCAATTTTTTTTTCAGATTTTTTTATATTAATATTTTATTCAATAAACTCAACATTATCAACATTTTTTTAGAATTTTTTTCTCGAGTTTTTTACATGAAATATTTAAGATGAAAAAATATCAAATTTGATAGAGTTTTAAATTTATAAGATGAGAGGAGAACTTCAAAATTATTGAAACGATCATAAAATACGATTTGAACAGTCTTGAGCATACATTTTTTTACAAAACTCAGATTGGACCTATCTCAAAATATAAATTACGTGGTTAGTTACAAATTTAAGAATAAATCCTTTTTGTTGTTTTTCTGAAAAAAATTTTAAAAATAAGCAATACTCTTGGTGTATATAAAATGAGAATGTAACCAAAAACTTGACAATTTAAAAATTTTATTTATAAAAAATCAATTTCTATACAATGATGTTAATAAAATATATTTTTAAAAACTGCTGTTTTTTTAACTTTCATTTTTTTATAGCAAAATAAAGTCGAAAAATTTTTTTAATTTATATGGAAATAAAAAACGAAATGATTTTCTATTATTTTACATAAAAATAACTCATTTCAATATGCTTTTTGTGTCAAACAACAGAGAATCAAACACACACAGTCACAATGGAAAAACATGGAATGAAAATCTTTGTTAATCTAAAAATAATTTTTTCTTTTATCTGTTTTTTTTCAAAGTTGATTGTGTTACAGAGGCCATTTTATTAATAATAATAACATAACATCAATACGACAAATCTCATTTGGCTCAAAAAATATGTTCGTTCACTTATCGCATCCTTTTTTCACCTTTCTTAAAAAAAACAAAGATATTTTAAACAGGTATTTTTACAGTTATTTTTTTACTGTTGTTTATTTCACGATTTTGGACAGGTTTCCAATGATATTTTTGTTTTGTTTTCAAGGCAATAAAATTTTTTTCTACTTTTTTCAAAAAAAAAAAAAAAAAAAAAAAACAGGTTGATATTTTCATAACATTTCAAGAACTTTTATCAAATTGATTAAAAATACAAGTGACATGCCTAAATATATGTTAAAAACATCATTTGACATAGCACACATTAAAGTTTTCGGTTTAATTGATATTAAAATTGATTTGAATCAACTAAAAATTTGATTGGTTCAAATACTCGGAGTTACTAGAACAGGATGAAATTAATGGCTGAGGAACGGTTAAAAAATAAAATTCATAAAGTTTTTGATAAACAGAGAACTGATTTAGTAAAATTATTTTTTTGCCTCTTTGTTTATATCAGATTTTAATCTATCAAATTATAAATTTATACAAAAATTATTCAGCTACATCAAAAAAATTGTTTTATCTTTTTGTTTTATTTTTTTTAATCTCTTTATTAACTTTTTACCTAAGTAATTTATTACCTGTTTTATTTTTTTGGCCACTTTTCAGTTTTTTTGTTGTTGTTTAAGATTGATAATTGCTTTCAATACATTTATCAATGTTTTATAGTGATGTTTCCAACAAATGAAACAAAAAGCAAAAGTTAGAGAAAGAAAGCAAAAGAAATTTCTATTAATGCTCAAACTTTTTTCTACATTCAACTAAATAAAAAAGAATAACTTCTTGAAAGCTCAAACGAATTAACAATCTTGATGAAATTTTTTGGTTTAATCAAAAAAAAAATTTTAACATAAAAAAAGTTCAACAGTAACTATAACAATTAAAATCGGCATAAATGTTAAAAAAATTTGTTGGTTTGCACGCAAACGTTTGTCAAAACAAAAAAAATTTGAGTTCAAAAGCAATAAATTTCTTATATTGAAAGTTTTACTTCTATTCAATTAAATTTATAAATGGATTCGTATGCATTTTTTCAGAAAGCAAAATTTTTTAATGTTAAATTTTATTTCTTTTTGAGCATTAAAAATTTAATTTAAATTTTTTTTGTTAACTAATAAATAATAAAACTCAAATTAATTGTTTAATGTTAAATATCATCAAAAAATAATGTAAAAAAATTGAATAAAATTGAATTTGATATCATTACAAGCATTTCAATTTTTTTTCGATATTTTAATTTGTATCTTGCAAGAGAAAGTGAAATTTCACAAAAAAAATGTAACATTGAAATCATGGAAATGTCGTCAATTCATGTTTGTTCACAACAAAATTTTATGATTTGTGTGAAAAATTTATTAGAAAATAATATTTTGTACTTGAAACTTTACGATTATTTTAAAAATAAGCAGCTAAGAAAAAAACCGATTTAAAATTTTAAAACTTGTATTTGAAATTTGTGATCTTCGATCAGAATCCATTGAATCAGTTGAAATGCTTTTCGACTTTTTTTTGTAAAAAAAAACAATGATAATGTTTATTTCAAATGAATTAAATTAAAATCGAACAAACAAAAAAATTGAATATAATTCATTCAATTTAGAAAATTGTGAGACAATCACCATCATCCTCATCATTCTTGTTAACGCTATTATGTTGACACACAGAACAATCACACAAACAACAGTATTAACAATATATGTTATATGTATATAACAATAGTATGGTGTTGATGAAACAAATCAACTTTGACATTCATCATAATTTTTTCCCATATTGAAATAATGTAATAAAAATTGTAAAAGTTTAAAATTTTTCAATTTTTTAAAACAAAACTTGAAATTTTTCTATAGTTTAAAAAGAAACAAGTTTTGTAGAGCTTTTTTTTTGTTTTTCTTTAGTTTGCTCTTCAAACATTCAAAAAATTACTGAACAATAGTTCACAATTTTAATGAAAATATTTTTTTTGTTTTTTTCAAAATATTTGATCTCAAGTTTTGAATTTTATTTAGACGAATTCTAAAAATTCTTGTTCTATTTCAATTTCTCATGTTTTTACAGGAAAAAAAACTTTTGAAAAAATATATTAGACAAGGTTTTGTGTGAAATTATTTAAAATTAATTATTGAAAACAATTGAAATGCAAGCTCACACACCCAGTTTCAATCTTGAAGTCTTTTTAGTTTCTCATTTTTGGGATTGGTTTTTTCATCAGAAATTTTAAGTGAAAAAAAATTTCTAACATTGAATAAAATTCGGTTCAACTATAGACGAGAAAAAAACATTTCAGGAAAAAAAGACAACAATTAAAAAATTGAGATATGAAAGTTTTCTCATCAAGGATAGTCTAGACATCAAAAAAGATTTATAAACTTCAAGATGTAAAGCTTCTCGATAATGATAGTTTGAAAGTATTGCTTCAAATAAATAAACAAAATAATATTTGAACTTGATCATTTTTGAATTTTTATACGTAAGTTACAGTGAAAGTCCGAATTTGGTGAGTAGGTTAAAACTTTTTTGCTGGTAGTATCATGTAGTCAATCGAAACATTTACTTATTTCATAGGTATATGATGATGTCTTCAATCAAAAAAATCCGTATTAAACTCTTGGTGTCATGTAAAACTGATATAATTTTATCAACACAGCAATTTATACCTTAACTATTGTCGATAATAATGCACAAAAAAATATTTTTTTTTAGCTATTTTTTTGTTTAAACTATTTAAAATTTTTATGAATAAAAGTTTTTTTTGAGTTTAATTTATAAAACAACTTAGAAACTTTTAAAAGAATCATGAATTGCAATGTTCGTTAATTTGAAATTACTCAAAACACACGAGAATTTGTGTATAATAAGTTTTCGTGATTTATTTTGGTTGTTAAAAACATTTACAAAAAAAAAAAAAATTTTTTTTAGAAATAAATTTTCTTTTGAGTAGATTAAAATCGTGCCTTAAAACATTATTAATTAATTTAATTTTTATCTGATGATACAAAAAAATTATTGAAGATATAAATCAAAAAAATATTTTGAAATTAATCTCAACAAAGTTTTGTAGCTTTTAAAAAAAATTCATTAGATTCCAAATGTTTCAAAAAAAAAAATAAAATAAAATAAAAACATGAAAAAAATTTCTTTGATCAACAGGTAGAATCTCAAATCAAAACGCAGATCTTTTATTTCAAATATCATGAAAATTCTAAGAGAAAAACTGTTTAACTCTTTAATTTTTTTCAAAGAATGATCAATCTTTGATGACATATACAGGTATAAGGTTGATTAATTTTTTTGATATGCTCGGAAAAATTAATCAGATGTATGTGTGTGTCATCATAGCCTCATTATTTAATAAATGTAGAATCAAAAGAATGATTATGGTAGAAAGTCGATTAGCATTTTATTATTTCATTGTTTGTTTGTTTTTTCTATTGAACTTTTTCCATTATGAAGGCATCGTTTTTTCCTTGGTTTCTCTTTTTCTCTCGTTTTCTTTCAAAAAAAAAGTTTTTTTTTTGTATTTCGATCATGTAGGTTTTGACCATTATGGTAGTTTTCTCTCTGCCAATTGGAAGTTTTCAAGCATTAGTCAGATGTCAGTTTTTTTGTGTACGTGTGTTGATCAATTGAGAGTAGAGTTTCACTATTAAACACGTTTTCGATTCAATAGTTCGATATTCGAATATGAACGTTTTGAATAGACTTGAATGAAGTTCAAATGTCTAGCACAAATGTCACCTCGACCTTACTTACCTTTACAATATTGATTGATCATCAACGATCAATAATATAAATCGTATTTTGATAATTGTGTAATTTTAACAATTCAAATATTAAAAAAAAACTTTAAAGTCATTATTTTACAAAATCATTGTTTGATGGTCAATGGAGTGATGAGATCAGTTGATCATAAATCACCTTTATTCGATTGAAGATCGCATCTTAATTTGGGAAAGTTTTTTTCAATCCTTACTAAAGTGGCTGTTTGTTCAACATTGATAGTTTAAAAAACTGAAAATTCTTCAATTATGAATCAAAAGAGAAATTTACAAAACGATATTTTTTAGAAACCAAATGTTCAAATATCAAAACGCATTTATTTAAATTTTTATTGAACTATATCATTAGTTCTAAAAGTTAATCTATTTAATAGTTTAGTAACTCATTCAACTTTTCAACAGGGTTGCAAAAAAGTTATGGTCTTATCAAAACTAAAAGAACTTCTGCTTTTCTTTGAAAATTATAACAAAGTCTAGTATTTCATTAAAACTACCTTTTGTTTATTCAATATAAAATTATGAAAATATTTTTTATATTAACTTCTGTTTCCGCGTTTTATAGCTTAAACTATAAACATTATTCAAAAATTAAAAAATTTGACCGCGTTACATGATATTTAAAAAAAACGAAAGAATAATGAAAAAATATTACAATGAATTGAATTTTTGCATTTTTTTTTTGTGAGTTTTCAATAGAAATTTGTTACGGAAACTCAAAGCAATAAAGCTGAAAAGTGACAACCATTAACACGGACCTGAAACTCAAAAAATCTTTCTTTTAAATTCATTAACAGTAACAAAAACTCTCTCTTTCATATTTTTTTCTGTTGGTTGAAATCAATTTCAGCAAACAACAATAAAAATAAAAATACAGAGAAAAAACTTTTTTTCGAGATCAAGTAATGATAAAGAATGTTCAAAGTACGATGAGTAGTAAATGATTTTAACTCACTCGAACTTCAATAACTTTTTACTAAATTAAATTTGGGATTCAACTTTAAATTATCAATATTTTAAATCTGTAAATGTAAAGTAATTTTTATTTCCAACTTAAATTCAATACAACTCAATCGATTTGACAACACTTAACTCGTTTTTAATTCAAAGCACTTGAAAAAATATTTTGAAAATTTCATTGTTATAATCGCAAATTGTCATTGAATTTTTCATTTCATTGTTTTTCTTAATGTTTGATCTTTCTTTCTCTAAATGTTTTATTTACTGCAGACAAGAAAATTAGAAGATAAATACGAATCTCAATTAATTATTATTTTAGAAAAACTTTGTAAAAATTGCTTTTAACATAATTTATAATAAATTAATTTATTGAACTTTTTTTTCACAATTTATAATTCATATATTGATATTTTGAACATTCATTCAATCAATTAATAGAATTTTGGTTTATTCATCGAATAATGTATTGGATTTTTTTGTTTTTTTTAATTTGAAAAAAAAACAGCAATGACATTTCGATGACATTATGACTCGATGAAATATCAAGAAATTTATATTTTTTAAAAAAGAAAAAATGATGAACTTGATTTGTGTCGCCATTGTGTGTCAGAAACTCTATTTCATAAAAGAAACCTGGCACTATTGTGGTCGGCAACAATGTTTCAAAAAAAAACTCAGTTTCACTAAATGTTATCATTTGTATCTCATTTTCATTACTACTATGAAGTATGAAGGCAATCAGATAATGTTGGCATGCGTTTTTTTTTCATAAATAATATTCCATTTTCTTATAATAAAAATAAAAACCTTGTAAAAAAATAAGGCAATAAACTTCAATTTACAGGCTTAATTCAATTTATTAAATAATTTTCTTTTTTAATAAAAAAATTATCTTATTTTACAATCATTTTAAAATACAATGACGGTATAACCAAAACAATCACAACAACCATTCTTTAGCCAGGAAGTATTAGACAAACAGAAATTTATCATTTTTTTATATTCAAATCAACGAGAAAACGCTTTTTTCTTTATATGATTTTTTTTACTTGAATATCAAATTTTTGTTGAAATTTAATTTTATAATGATGGCTATTCACAAAAAAATACAACAGAAAATGTATTGTCTATTTAAATTTAACTATAATATTCTTTCACTTCAAATTCGTTTTAGTTAATCTTTAGGATGAATTTCTCAATTATAAATTGATGGAACCTTGGTTAGTTTCATTTTCAAAAATCTTAGAAAAGATCTAAGGTTTGAGTGTCATTAACTGGCTGACAAGAACACAAAAAACGCTGCTTTTTATTAAATTTACGAAATTAAGTGCCATTTTGTGAATTCTTGTGCTAATCTCAAGTTTTCCAAGTTTTTTTTTTAACTAGTTCTATTTGTTTAAAAACAAACATTATAAAGATTTTATTTTCTCAAACGAGCTACAAAATAAATCAAAAGCGTCCCAAAAGCTAATACTGTAATAAAGCTGAGTGTTTTATTTTTTTTAGCCCAGGGCAAAACGTTTTCAGCAATAATGGCATCAGTACTTTTTAAAAAACTTCTATAAAAAGGTTTTTTAACTTGAATTGATTTATCTTTTATTTTTCTTGGAGAATTGTGTTTCTTTTTGTCTAATGATTGGTCATCCGAAATTTTGGCGTTATCCAATTCCTCATTAAAGCTTCTTACGGCTCTAATTTTTGTTTCATTAAATGCCGTCACTGCTGATGTTATGTTATCAGATGAAAGCTTGATCTTTCCTGGTATAACTATGTTTAACTGAGTTTTATTTAAGAAACTTTCGTGTTTTGAAAAGAAAAATGATGGCGATGCTTTCAATGTTATGTTTTCAATGGCATCGATTCGATCTTGATCAAAAATCAGAAAAATTATTTGAATATCAAATGAATTAAAAAAGTGAATGTTTACGGCAAATAAAATTACCAACCCAATGACACATCCATAAAAAAGCAAGTTGGTTTCAACTTTCATCTGAGATTCTTTCTACTGCAGAAAGCGATTAAAAAAAATATTTTCAGAAATTTCCTTCAAAAAAAACAATTCAAAAAAAAAGAATCAAATTAAACTAGTGTTCTAATGTTTTTAAGCTTTAAATGAAGCTCATTGTATTATTGTTCGCTCTTTAATCAAATCAAAATTGACCTATTAAAACAAAAACAAAAATTTATTTTTGAAAAAATAGTTCTCAAACAAATGATTTTTTATGATGTTTTACAATTAAAGTTTAGCATCGGCGTATGTACTTTAGTAGAAACAACTTCTTAATCTTTCAGATCTTTAAAAAAATCAAATTAATTTATCATTTTGAGAAATTTTTTTTCAAAAAGATTCCTTAAAATTTGTTTATCGAGTTTTTATTCATTTTATTCATTCATTAATTTTAAATTTATTGCTCACTTATGGATCAGATAACAAATTAATACAAAGATGTGAAAAAAACAAAACTCGAAAAAAATTGCAGTTTCTTGTGAATTCCAAGATTTTATTTGATGTTTCAACTCTCACATATATTCGATAACACTTGATAATATTATTGACATTATTTTCATTTCATAGGCTAATTTCTATTTTTAACTGATGAGATGAAAGATAAATAATTTTCTGAAATAAATTGTAAAAAAATTCAAACGATTAAATTATAATTTTTTTCTTTAATTGACACAATCTTATCTTGTTGTATTTAGAAATTTTTGAATTTTTTTTTGTGTTATATGTGAGAATTCAAATAAATTGAATATCTGTTGATTAAATAAATAAACATTTTAAAATACATCTTGAACCGTTTTAACTTATTATTTAATTTATTACTTTACAGTTGTAAAAGAGTATGGAGAGTGTGTAAAAAACGATCTTGTATTTTTGCCAATTCCTTTGATCAGGTAATTTATAATATCGCTGTGTTTCACATGATAGAGCCACCGATAAGATGCACGCCGCCAAAAGAAAAATAAAATTTGATTTTGACATTTTATTGTTGGCTTATAATAAAATAAATACAATAGTATAATATAAAATAGAAAAAAATGAAGTTGAAATTATTTTTTTAATATAAACAATTAAAATAATTATTTTGGTTGAGTTTATTTTTTTTTTTGAATAAAATCACAAAAAAATAAATAAAGACAATAATGTATTCTATTAGTTTCGTGAAATAAGTTTTCGGGAAATAAATAATTGAAAAAGTTTATATTACAACTTCTATCAGCTTAAAAACTTTTATTTCTAATAATTTTCTTCGAAAGAATTTTAATGCTAATTTCTCTTTCTTTTTTCTTCTTCGTTCAATTCAAAGAGTTTTTAATAAAGTCGGCATTTAAAATAGAGTTTTTATGAGAATAAAACGAATCATTTTTTGCATAAATCGTTTAAAATTCGATAACAACGAAAATGTTTCTGTGAATCAAAATGTGTATTCCATATTTTTTCAAAGCTAGATTCGTTTCAATTCAGTGAATTTATTTAATTTTTCTCCGACATCAATATTATCGAATACAATGACAAACGAAAAACTCGAATGATTCGTTGATCTGAGTGTAATAATCTGAATAGTAACATGAATTCGAGAACTCAAAATTATCTTTAGGTTTTGTTTTGGTGAGTTTATTTATAATAAAAAAAAATTTCAGCAAAAAAAAAAAAATAAATAAATAAATAATCAATGATTTTTTTTGTCTTTAAAAACTCAAACCTATGAAAGTAAGACATCATTAACATGACGACGCGACGGTAAGAAAATGACCAATGTCAAAAATATCAACAAACAAAA
Organism: Octodonta nipae; assembly: GCA_034190945.1. Lineage (NCBI taxonomy): Eukaryota > Metazoa > Arthropoda > Insecta > Coleoptera > Chrysomelidae > Octodonta > Octodonta nipae. The sequence continues at coordinate 163,863 of JAVLUE010000066.1, read as the reverse complement.
ATTTAAAAATCAATTAAAGTTCTTTTTTGATGAAACTCATTTTTTTTCCTTTCATTGGTTTCTTATCATTTCTATCCATATGCCCGTTTATTTTTAGGTTTATTTAAACTTGTTTGACCAAACAAAACAAAAAATTCACTTAAGTATTAAACGAAAAATGATTACTGCTCGACGAGAGAACAGCAAAAAAAAAAAAAAAAAAAAAAATGATAATAATTTTAAATATAAAATAGTATTTTCATATATTCACAAACACACAAAGTTTTGAAATTAATGATTGTTTTCTGTTAAGTTGTAGTTGCTTCATTTCTTCAAATCAACATATTTGAATCATGAATAATGAAAAGGCAATTGAAAACAATCATCATTATTCGAATATATCAACTTGAATCTGAATTCACTGTTATCAACGATACTTTTTTTTGTTGACCGGAGGTCAGATTAATTTTTTGTTCTCATTTTTTTTCAAGCCGGTTCTTGAATAGGTGGAAATGACTTTAAAAAACAATTAAAAAGCTTGTGTTGAATGAATTGTTGTTGTCAAGAATTTTAGAAAATCGGAAAAATTTTTGAAAACCAATCTCGAGTAACATTATTGTGGCATCAAATAAGAGAAACATTTATTCTCGCAGGTGCGGTTTATCCATTTTTGTCGAACATGCTGCCATCTTTTTTCAGTTTCAATCGCAATCTTTTTTTTACTATTTTTTTTTATCTTTTTTCTTAAACCTGATTTAATGAAAGCATAAATCCAATTCAAAAAAAAACTTAAAAACAATTTTTTTTATTTAAAAAAAAAAAAAAAAAACAAACACAATGTTTTAATGCCTGCAGCTAGTAACACACCATGCCAAGAATATCACCAGAGCACAAGCTGTAATAAAGCTTAGTGTTTTATTTTCTTGAGCCCAAGGAATTAAATCTTGATTAATTATTTCATCAGTTCTTTTAAAAAAATCTCTATTTTCCACACTTTCAGCTTCATTAAAATCAAGATTTTTATCTTTAATCTTTTTAACAAGTTTGTGCTCTTTTCTGTCTGATGATTGAAGTTTTGAAAGCCCATCAGAATCATCAAAGAAACTTCTCACGGCTCTGATTTTTGTTTCGTTAGTGTTGGTTGTTGTAGTTTCTGCTGTTGTCATGTTATCAAAGAAAACCTCGACCTTATCTGGTATAGTTTTCGTGTTGTTGTACTCAGTTTTTTTCAACGAATTCTCAGACCCTGAAGATGATGATGATAGTATGTTCGATGTTATGTTTCCAGTGGCATTAATATTATCTAAAAAAACATTAACATGTCAACTTATGAAAAAAAAATTTTAAATTTTAATATTTTACTAGCGAATAAATTAATTGCCAACCCAAAGATGACAACATTTCTCCAAAAAACGAAGCCGATTTCAAATTTCATTGGTTTTTTTTGTCTTTTTAGTACTTGAAGCAAAATAGAATGAAAATAACAATTTTAAAAATAAAAAAAAAATTAAAATAAATAAAAATCAAGCTAAATTTCTGAATAAAACAAGAGTTTTCTCTATTTAAATAGAATTTCATCGTTTCTAATCGAATTTCTGATTTTGTTTGATTGTTCAAAAGTTTATGAAATTGAGAAAAAATAATTCTAATATACCGAAGCAAATTTCCAGGAAAACAAACTTTTTAAACTAAAATTTTGTATTAGTAAAATATCTTTTCTACTAGAAGAAATCATATAAAAGTTCATCAACCATAGTTTATCCAAATTTTTTTGCAACCAAAATCCAGTTCATATTATCAGAACTCTCAATATAAAAATCTTCAACTTAACATGTTTCTTTGAATACATTTTTGTTAAACTCACTTTGATCTAGCATCCTTTTTAATTCTATCGAAAAACATCGTGATCAATTAAACTTTTCAAATTACCAGGTGTAGCGGTATGAAATGAGCGTTTGGTAAAAACAATAACAATTTCAATTAACTATCATTTAGAGATGAAGTTGTTTTCAAAATTAACGATAACTTTTAAACACAATCCTGTGTGATGTTGCCCACACGTCATGACATCTTCAAGTTTTTTGTGTTTAAAAAATTTCCTTTAAATCTCTCAATTTTTTTTCCAGGTATTTCACGAATACGCTTGTTATATATTGCAATATATAACATTTTAGTTTGAGAAATTAAGCACTCTATTAAAAAGTATTTAGTGCATTTAATTTCTAAATTTAAGATTATTTTTACAGAATCTTTTTTTATTTATAAAAATAAATTATTTAAAGAAAACTTGAAATTCTAATTGAATCATTGAGTAATATATAAAAATAACGCAGTTCTATTAATTGAAAACCACTTTAAAGTTTTTTTTTCAAATAGTTTCAAAACAAAACAAAATTATGATCAAAGTTAAAGTAGTCTCTACTATTGTGTTCTTTTGTTATGGTGTCATTTTGATATTTCTGCTAACAGGTAAGAAAAAAGTCCTGATTCCATGAGCTTTAAATTGAAATAAACAAAGAATTGTTTCAAATTAAGAATAACTATTTTTTGTCTCAGATCCAATTGACGCTGATAAAAATGGTACAAAACTGGCCGCCATTAATGCTACAACAACTGAAACGTACAACAAAACCTTTTTTTCACAGTCACTTTCATTCAACAGAAGCAGCAACAGCAGCTCATCAAGACGTTTCATGTTGGGGGAATATAAAAAAGTTACAACTGTACTAAGTGAAAAAGAATTGGATGTAAGCAATGTCAAAGAATGGTACAATCAAAAAATGGTTCCCTGGGTTCATCAAAACACTCTGTCTTTATAGCGATTTGTATCGTTGCATCATTGCTCATTAGCTTATGTTGTTCGTTATGTTGTTGTTTGTTGTGTAAAAAATGAGACAGCAACATAAAAACAACGTTTCTGTTTTTATATTAAAAAAATTTGAAATTTTCTGGAAGACCACATTTTAGAAATTTTAAATTCTGAAAAAAAAAATTTATACAAAAAGCGCGTTGTTTTTTTTCTGATGAACATTCATGAAGCACAAAACTCTCGAACACAATTCTAGAGTGTTCTCATTCAACTCATCCATCCCAGTTTGTCTTTATTGAAAGAAAAAATCTTAATCTAATGGAAATTGATCAAGCTCAATTAGATATAACATTCGAGAAAAAAAAAATCCAAACGAAAATTTCACACAGGAAGATTTTCCAAATAAACAACAAACAAAACAAAAACGAAACGAAATATTATAAATACGTGAACGGTTGAAACTATTACAGAAAATTGTTTATAATTTCTTTATAATAGGAATACTTGTTAAAACGTGTTGGAAAAATTGCACGCATAAACCAAACTCACACACACACCAAATACTTTGGCAAATAGTTTTTTTGATAATTTTGATTTTTTGCTTGTAATGTTGTTTTTTTTTAATAGATCGTATATATAATATTATTATATTGAATTGGTTGTTTGTTTTTGTAGTTATTGAGGTTCATTCACACACAGAGACAGAAAATCACCTCCGATTAAGAACAATGAACAAAACGACGCTTACTAGCATCAAGATTACCAGTAAAAACACCACGATTGAAATATAGAGAAAAGTGTCGTTTATGGAAACTTGACTGGTTAAAATGACCGGTCTGATTGTGTTTCCAGAATCATAATGATGCTCTTTTTTTACAATTTCAGTTGAATTTGAGGAGTTGAAAATTGATTTTAATTTTAGTTGAAAATGAAACCCATCACTATCATCATTAAAATTTTTGGCTATTTCCAATTCAAAATCGGCACAATATGAATCGATAAATTTTCGAATCAAAATAATTTGGTTAATTTGTAACCAAAATTTACAAAGCTCTCTTTTCTCTTCACCACTATTCCATCCAGAGTTTTCAGTATTATTGAAATGAAGTGTTTCGTTTGGCATAAATTTATCAATCAATTTTTGCAATTCATCGTGAAACAAATGTGTCGACTCTCGTAGATCTGTTGTTAATTTGTTAAAAAGTCGATAATTTAAAAAAAAAATCTTTTAAACTTGCATTGCAATTGAATTGATGAGAAATTGGAATATTCTGATTGCTCAGCAAACAGGCAAATATTACTTCCAAACAAGAATAGTTTAATCAAAAAAAGCAGTTGTGTTTTTGGCATTTTTTTTTTCACTTGAGAAACCCGTTCTTCACTAGGAAGCGTTTCAAATTTTATAGCCTTTTCAAAAACTTTTAACAAGAGAAAATTTCGGAAATTCTAAATTTAATTTTATGCGCTTTCTACCAAAAAAAAATTCACACTGTAAGTTTTTTTTTTTGCTGAAAAAAATTTGCATATTTTTTCCATTTAAAAATATAAATAAATAACTCGTTGAGCTGCTTATCAACCATTATTTTTTATCAAATTGATTGAATAATAGTTTAAAAATTTTAAACAAATTTAAGGATTAATACCGCTAAAAGCAAAGTTGCATCTGCGATGCTAAATGTTTGTGATCGATGTTGTTTATTTATTATCAAATTGGGGAATTTGTATTGTTTTTGAAAAAAATTAAATCGAATAATAAATATGATAAATGATCGTTGTTTGTAAAAATCTAAAAGCCTTTAAAAAATTCATGAAAAAAATAAACAAAACAGTTTTACATCGTGTTTTTTGCTTTCAATTTGAAAGTTAAAATTCAAACAATTTCAGTATTAAAGATATATTTATGGTATTTGTTATCCATAGGATAATAGGATTAAAGATCCAAGTTACTGATCCAAAAGAAAGCGTTGAACGTCTTCTAATCGACAGTTTATCTAGTTTTTCTTTGTTAAAAAGCTTGCTCATCAAACGCTTTTTCTATCAATTGAAGTGTTTTTTGCCTCATTATTCAAAAATATTGAATATTCACTTTTTTGATTTGAAATTGGCGCTTCAAAAAAATTTAAACAAAGCTTTTTCTCTTTAATTCTATAGATGTCGCTAGCTTTATTTTTTAAAGAAAAAATCTGCAATGGTACACAGAGTTATTGCTGGAATGTTGAAGAGAAGCCATAAATCAATGGATTGATGCGTGATAATAATAAAAATATTTCTACCTCTTTTCAAAAGATTTTTAGATCTTTTATTCATTTTTTGCTTTAATAGAATTTTTTTTTTTTTCAGTAGCTAAGAGCATTTTTTTTTTAAATTGATCAAACTTATCATTGATTATTTGATTTAATTTCCAATGGAACAAAAACATCATGTCAGTCAACAAACTAGCAACAACCAAACAACAGTATGTGACCATGACGATCATTTTTGATGTATGGATTGATGGCCGTTGATGTCTTTTCTCTTTGGTGTCCAAAATCACTCAAATTAAAATAATTGTGATTACAAACAAGTAAGGCAGTAAAATGAGTAGTAAAAAAAACCTGGCAACAAGTGCACAACAACGAAGCCCATCTTCCATTAGTATCATTACAACGATTTGGATTTTCTATGCAATGAGAGAGAAAAATAAAATTGAATGTCATTCGATCGATTGAAACGTTCTAAATCAAACTAAAACATACTGGTAAAAAAATTCTTTTATTCTTGCATTTTGATTTTGGCGAGGAGAGAAAAAAAAACCCTAATAGAAAAGTTTCCATTCTCTTGAATGGGGGTTAATTTTTCCTATTATTAAAAACCAAAAGCTTTATTAATTAATGTTTCTGCTTTGAAGACAAGCACAACGATTCATTCTGTTAAACAGATGTTTCTTTCCTATTGATGGGGTATTAATATTATCGATTGATTGATTAATTGTTCTCGTCATCATTGGAACAACAACCAGAAAGAGGCAGACACCGAATCATTGTATTGTTTTATAGAAAAAAAAAATTAGCAGAACACATTATATATAAGGAAAAGAAACAATACAATGATATATGTATGAGAATACTACAACAGCAACAACAAAAAAAAAAATCTTGAATTGAACACCAACCAAAACTTTCTAGCAGTCAAAAAAAAAAAAAAAAACAGCAGCAGCAGAAATTTTTGGCCATCAATAAAAATACAAAATAGACAGCCTTTTAAAGCAATCAGTGTGTGTTGGTGAAAGTGTTCGTATGTTATTTTGGAGCAGCAACAGAATCCTGATTGCACACACTAACCATTAACCAAATGTGATCATGTGATCGGTAAAAGTTTTGACTACAAACAAATAAAACAAGACAAATGCAATTACAGGCAAACACCACTTTGATGGATTTTACCACACCAATAGGTTTAGTGCTTTCAAGATAAGAACTATTTTTTTTTTTTTTGTTAAAAGGTTAACCAAAAACAAGAAAAATATTTATGAAACCACCAAAATGGATCAATGGGAACCATTGTGAAGATATGCCATTCCTGTTGGAGAATAGGAAATTTTTTTTTTTGTGTAGGTGCATGAGGTGTTTCAGGTGTAATTAAAGAACGGTGTGTTTCTGTTTCAGTGTTTTTTTTTTTGTTATTGTAGTCGATGATTAGCATCATTATTCGAAACAAACCTATTGATTTCGAATGGAAATTTTCATCAAAAAAAACATTCGTTGTTGTTTCATTTGTTAACCCTCGTAAACGAGAAGTTTTTTTTAAAGATAATAATTAACATAGTCATGATTATAGCTAAATGCATTATTTTTAACCAAAGTCAAGTCACAAGATACAACAAAACAACAACAACAACAAAATTCTCTTTTCAAATATATCATATACCTGTGCATATATACGATTTTGTGTGTGTGTGTTCCAACATCTAAACAGTAACACACCAATGTCGTCCAACAACCACACAGAACCAGAACAAACAAACCATTCTGCTCTGGTGGTGGTGTGTCATAAAGTAAATATGTTCATCATAAATTTATCATTTAATACAAAACAAAGAAAAAAAATATTGTGCCACATAATGTATATATGGACTGGCATACATATATAACAAGTAGATTGATTTGGAAGTAAGATACGACTATAGTCAAATCGGGAAGAAACAACTTAACAAATGTTGCCGCAACTTGATTGCAATTGATTTCAATATAACCTATATATATAAACAAGTGCGATACACACACACACACACGTTAATAATGAAAAAATAAGGTTTAGAAACCTTTTTTTTTTGCCAAGAAAAAAAAAATTTGGAGCACATATCTCCATGAGGATCGGGAAATCCAATTGAAACTCTCAATTAAAAGAGGTCAATTTTTTGGCGGTTCCACAGAACCAGTTCACACATTTATAAATTCACCGATTTTTGTGTTTCATTTCTGAAGAAAATGGATTAAAAACATTTTACAGAATAAAAGGTTTCTTCATTCCTCGAAATGCTTTGACAAAAAATTTTTTTTGTTTAGAAATTTTAAATGGAAAAAAAAATTAGAACACTTCTCACATCCTACTGTGTAAAATTCTCGAATAATAGTTTAAATAAATAATATTTTTAAAAAAAACTGAAATAATAGTTTCGAAACAAATAATAAATAATTATGATCACTTGTTGAAATGAACGCAGCAAACATTTGTTGTAATAAATTCACTTGTCAAAACAAACACACACACACACACAAAATGACATTTGAAGGCAACATACCGAAAAAACACAGACAGACATACAATATAATCTGGTAGATAACCGATTCGGAAACATTTTAAAAAATTAGTGTTTGATGTGATAAATGTGTGTGTGTGTGTGTGTGTAAAAGACAAAAATTCTCGAATCATCAATCATAAATTTCATTTTTCAAACTCAAAAAACAAACTGAACAAATTACCAACGCGACCAATTGGTTCAAGCACCCCAAACTCGTCACTGTCACAAAGTGGAAACAGAAAATTTTACATTCTATCACTGAAAAAAATATTCTGTCATTCGAAAAAAAATTCCATCTGATAAGGAGAGAGAGAGAGAGAAAAATTAAAGTAGCTCTGTTACTTTGAGTTTCCAAGTTCTAAAAAATTTCCAACAAGCCTACAAACATTTTAGCATCCCAAACCAAATTGTGTACAGAAATTTTTGAGGCCATGAAAATTTAATAGCTTGAAAGTTTTTTAGTTTTAGAATTATGTTAGTAAATACATTTAAATTTCTAAAATTTAAAATAAATACTAAGAATAGACCATTTTTACAAGATGATTTTTTTTTTTTAAAGTAAATAGTCCAAGTATTATTATTATTATTAAATTTTTAATTTTGTCCATTCAAGATAAATAATAAATTTAAAGAGAAAAAAAAACCACAAAAAATTACAAGTGAAAAAACACAAGGATTTATTTTTTGAGTTTTTTTTTTTTCCGAAAGATATTTATAATAATTTCAAAGTGTCTGTCTGTCTGTTTGTTTGTAATGTTTGTGTGTGGTGTTTCTGAAAATTGAAAAAGTCATGATGGTCATAGGTCGTCTTTTGTACTGGTTTCTGTAAGCAGAGATAATTTTCATAGAAATTTTTTTTTTTAAATCGACAAATTCTGGTTGTATAGTTTTTTTTTTTTTTTCAAGAATGTGGTAGATTGTATTGTTTTCAAATGAACATTTAGTAAAAATTTGAAATTGTTGTTTGAGCTAAATAAAAAAAACCTTAGATGAAAAAAAAACAGAATATTCATTGAGATTGAAAACAACAACAAAAATGATGGTATTCAAACAAACGGGAGAAGCGAACACATTTACACGATCTTTGGATAATACCCAAAACGATTAATCGTCTATCGGGTCAATTGATAGTAATCACATCTGATAGTTTCCTTGAAATCTTGTTCTTTCTCTCTCATAACGTGTTTGTTTCCTGCTTGATAATAAATTTTTTAATATAAAAAAAAAACGGATTATTTTTTGATAAAAGAAATAAGTGAATTATCTTCAAAAACTCTGTCACTGCATCTCATCTAGCCCAGCGGTCTCCTATTGGTCTTGCTATTGAGGAAAAAAAAAACGCACACTAAGTATTAGAAAAAAATATTCAGCAACAAATCGACTCGATCAGAGATTTTCAAAAAAAAAAAAAATTGTCTTGGTGGAAAATTTATTTCATTATCATTTAAAAAAAAAAAAAAATTCTTATGGTTTTCCAAAATTTTAACGGTTCTTGTTTTTTTTTTGGTAACTAAACTTCTTTTTTTGTTGTTGAAAGTAAAATAAAACGAAAGAAAAAGAATATAGTAGGTAGTCGCGGTAAGTAGGATTTACTTAGTTTTCCATCGAAAATTTTTGTTTTCTGTTTTTCGGGATGTGTGAAATTATTTGGAAAAAAAATGATTGGTTGGTTGTTTCCGTTTGGTTGAATTTTGTTAGTCAATAAAATATTCAAAGTGTTTGTTGGTTGGTGTGTATGTGTTTCTTATTTTGGTGTGTGTGTGTTGTATAATTAACATATATACTCGGATCATCTTCTTCAACATCATATCGGTATCAAGACAAAAGAAATTGATTTTCAATGGACTGATTTTTTTTTTTTTTTAGTTAGTTATTTTTGTTGTTGAATCGAAAACATGCATGCGAAAAGACAAACACAAAGGAGGAAGAATTCAAAAAGAAGAGAGAATAATATAAGAGATCTTTCATGATCAATTGTCGCCAGCATCTGGCTGTTCATCACCATCTCCTTGCGTGTCTGATGTCCAAAGCTAAAGATTTTCAGATTTTCGATAGAAAAAAAACAAGTGTTAAAAATAAAAAATTTTCACACTAAAACTCACAGTTAGGTTGTCTCGAAGAAGCTGCATGATTAAAGTGCTATCTTTGTAAGAATCTTCATTGAGTGTATCTAATTCTGCAATGGCATCATCAAAGGCCTGGAATTTTAAAATAGAAAAAAATATAATTATTAAATATAATGAAATCAAAAGGCGTGTTAACAAATCACGTGAAATTTGTGATCACTTGGCTTTATTTTCAAAAACAAGCTTTTCATTGCGACTGAAAGGCATATTGCATGTTTTGTTGGTTAGTTTCACCGCAAGAAGTCCAATACTTGAAATGGAAGCAATTTGAGTATTTATGGCTGAAAAGGATCATGCTTGATAGGATATCGTAAATACATTACGTTGGATATACCAAAATAAAGAGCCAAGACTTTTTTTTTTGGGGTTTACCTGTTTGGCCAGATGACAAGCTCGATCAGCAGCATTCAAAATTTCGTAATAAAACACAGAATTATTCAACGCTAAGCCTAGTCGAATTGGATGAGTAGATTGCAATTTGGATCGTGAAATGTCGAAAGCTTCTTGATATGCCTTTTGAGCCTGGTCGCCAACGTCTGACGTTAATCAGATAGACACAAGTTTGAAATTTTAAAGCCAAGTTTCACACAAACAAAATTTGAATTCACACGCAAAATGAATTGGGACAAAAAAGACAAAAAAAAAAAATGTTAGAAAAATCTGTAATCAAATATTCACCTGTTTAGCGAGTTGACAAGCTTTGTCTGGCGAATTAAGAATTTCATAGAAAAACACCGAAAAGTTGAGTGCAAGACCAAGGCGTATAGGATGCGTGGGCTGCATCTTACTTTTAGAGATGTCAAACGCCTCTTGGTAGGCCTTTTGAGATTCTTCAACAACACCTACGGGCGCATGTTTAATTAGTAAAATTCGCTTCTTTTTTTTTAAACACAAAAATGGACAAAACTAATCGTTTTATCGTTCATTAACCATTTTACCAGAAAAATATCAACAACAAAAAAAAATTATCACTAATCAAGATATCACATCTTAAAGGCAAAGCTAGTTTAAAATAAATCAATTTTGAACTTACTCGCCCTTCGGTCACCAGTAGCGACTTCAGCCAAATATCGATAATAATCCCCTTTCATTTTCAGGTAAAAACTTTACTTTCAGCATTACTTGCTTTCAGGATTAAAAATTTATCTAAAAGATTCTGAAAGAAAAAAACATGAATAAAGTTAACAGGAAACTAGGAAACATACCAAAACATCATACAAATATCTCGAAGCTCAACTTCGACCTTTTCACGATATTCACGTGCCATTTGTTGTTTTCTTTCAGCCCTTCGGTTTTTTGCTCGATAGATGAAATGACTCGCCACGATGATCGCCGGGCGCCGACCACATTTTTATAAGCAACAGATAACAAGTTGCGTTCTTCGTTCGACAATTCGCTGCCGGTTTCGGTGACTTGTTTCATGGCGGCAGCCATGTCATCATATCGCTCGGCTTGTTCAGCGAGCTTTGCGCGTTGCACGAGTTCGTCACGTTCCATTATGATAATGATACTATTCGATGGTTTTTTTTTATTGGTTATAATTATTTTTTTTTTTTTGAATATTAAAAACACTAGGTTTTCGTCGGTTTTGTTTTCTGGTTGATGAACGATTTAAGGTTACGTTGATACAACAAACAAAAAAAAACGGTTTGAAGATTAATGAACAAGAACAGCGACACTCAAATTAGAGGTCTCTATGGAAATAATTAGAGGAAAAAAAAATACATTAGACATAAACCACACAAAGCCTATTTTTTTGTATTTATTTTAGAAAAATGTATCAACAATGAAATAATAAACAGATTAAAATCATCAAGAGTACTACACTAGAACAGAAACGAACACACACACACACACGACAAAATATGTGCCTCTAAAAAAAAAAAATCATTCACATGAACAGAGAGGGTCAACTAAAGGTGACGATTAGGAAAAAATAAATTGTCAAACTATTTCAATGAGAAAAAAGCAAGAGGAATTATTTAAAAAAATATTCACCATAAAATGACACTTGGGCCGGGATTGACCTTTTTTCTTTTATTTTTGCTTAAAAGCACGATGGTTTTTATTTTTACTCAACCAAATAGAATAAACTTTTTAACATGAAAAAAAGTGAAATTCTCAAAACTTGAAAACTGTGAGTCGGTAATGAAATGCGGATGCTGCTGCTGCTGTTGATGATGGTGTTGGTGGTGGTGGTGCTGCTGCTGCTTCGTCTATCTGGATGGGCAAGCAAAAGAAGCAAAAAAAAAAATCACTGTGTGTAACACGAGAACGAAACTTGGTGGAAGAAGGCGATGGAAGTTGGGAGAAGAAAAAAAAAAAACTAAACTATCTACACACAGGGATAGTGAAAATGGTTGGTATAGCCAAAAGAGTACCATTATGAGGAGCATTAAAAAAAAAAAAAATGGCTGCCACTGTTGTTTGAGCAGCATGGAATAGAGAGATAGATACGCGTTTGCTGGCTTGCTCGCTCACTCACTCACTGTGTGTCTTAAAAAAAAATTTTTTTTTTTTCCATTTCATAGAGGACAAAGTGAAAGCGAAAAAAAAAAGGAAAAACGACATCGAATCGTGATGGGCATACACACACACAAGCAGCGGTACAAAGCCTAAAACAATCAAACAAAATTTTTTTTTTTTTCGAAAGAATCGTATGAAACCAAACTCTAACGAATTTAAAAATTGTGCGCTAGTAGTGGTGGTGGTGGTGGTGGCCGCCACACCGACAGACAGCAGCGGGAGCGGTTGCTGCAACACAACACATACCCAAGGCAACTATCGAAGAACAACTATCGATAGGAAAGAACGAATACAACACAATTGAAGTGTGCCAAATAGAAAAAAAAAAAAAACCCGAGAATCATCTTTTTCTCTCATTGAAAAAAATTTTGATCCAAATGTTTGAATGACAAACCTTTTTCAAAATTTTCTGTTTTTTATTTTGTTTTGTTTTCTGATGAAATGAGCAAATAGTTGTTCTGTTCAGTGTGTTTTCTTAAGAACAAAACAACATTAAAAGCCAACAATTGAAAAATAAAATAAAAATACTATTCAACACACAGAAAAATCTCGAAACGAAACACAATCATCAGCGACAACGATGACTAGCTTAAAAAAAACACACACACACACCGCTTGTACAATGGACGCGAGATGAGACGACAAAAGGGAGTGTGTGTGTGTGTGTTGGATACCTATTTTTTTCACAATGTAGTCGTTGTTGCGGTAGTGGAGGAGTGTGATTGACAGATGCTCTCTCTCGAATACATCTACCATGCATAAATAGAGACTGCGCAATAAGAACAAAAAAATACGGTGGAGGTGACTTTTTATTTTTTTAAAGAGTCGATCGAGAGGCTGATGTTCTGGCACGACCCCTTCCCAAGAGATGAACAAAAAAAAAAGAAGGCACTGTTTTTTTGTTTTTCCAATACCGATGATGATGATGATCGGGTAATGGTAGTTTCTGGTTCTTCAAACAAATACCAACACTGTTCTTTTGAAGATTATTCTCCACACCTAAAAAAAAAGAACCCAATGCGTGTGCAAGGAGGAGGATGTGGAGTCGGTCGAACTACCACCATCATCATCATCACTAGCTATAGAACAATGGGCACATGGAGCGCATGCTTGTTAACAATCAAAGAAGAAGAAACGCGATGAAAATCAATCGAAATAGAAAAAAAACGAAATGAAAAAAACAATTCTTGGTTTTTGTTTTGAAAAAAAATCACTCATGATCACTGTAGAATACAGTGATGCATTGCTTTTGTTTTCTTTTTTAGAAACTTTTATCCTTGCCCCGTTGTTTTCAGGGAAACTGAAATAACACGTTTCTTTATTTGGTTGTTCAGTTCAACTCCAGTTCAACGATTCATTATAGAATCAAATAGGTTTTCGGTTATTTTCGGTTCAATTTGTCAGTGTAATTTTTTGGATGAAATTAAATTTTCAAGGTTACGGCGTGAGTGCAAAAATATATCATGGGGTGGGCGCAAATGCGGGGCTCTAAACGGATAGTTTTTAAGCTGGAGCCAAGATTTCGGCTCCAGGGTACTTGCCGCATGTCAACTCGGAATTTTTTTCTCTCGATAATTTTTTTTTTTTTACAGAAACTGAGACCAAAACGTGATAAAATAGAAATTTTCTGGCAGAGGAAAAAAAATTCTGTTCGGATTTTGAATCAATCATAGGTTATCGTGGAACGTTTTTTTCTTAAGAAGAAAATTTTGATCAAAATTCTCCTTTCATCATGGTCGCGATGCGTAATTGACCATGATTGTTTTTGAGACTTTTCGAGCAACCTTTCCTTGTCGATAGTTTTGATGGTGATCATCTAGTCGCTCGTATAAAATGTTTTCAAGTTTCTTCAAGATATCAGTCTCGGGAATCGTCAAACAGAGAATAAGATAAACGAAAATGTCAGCAATGGTGATCTGCTGATCGTCAATCAAAAATTTCTCTTTCTTTTGGTCAAAATAGTTGTCAAAGGTTTGCATAACTTCATTGAATCGAGGCAATTTATTTAGAATTGGGAATACCTTTCTGGAAGATTCCGTAAACAATATCACTGATGATTCAATGCAAAGTACCAATATTGGTTGCCTGTTTCTTCAAATCATGGCTCGGATACAATGCCGAATCGAGTTAACGAGATTGAATTAAGATAAATGGCGATCGCTCTCGATTCTTACAAGGTTAATCCATCAGTATCGATTAATGTCGACACAACGATGAAACGGATTGATCTTGACAAACTTATCCGAAAATTGCTCTTTTTTTTGTTAAATAAATAGAATTCAATTCGAGATCGATTCCAAGCAATCGAGCCACAACATAAATCGAAATGGAAACGATTTCCGCATCCAATACAAAATCGGTTGCGACATTTTAATCCGAAAAAAAATCCCTGTTCAATGATGGTATGGCGACACTTGAAAAAGTGATAATGATAATACACTCGTTCCTCAGGTCCCGGTTTTATACCGGTTGTGGTTTAAATTAAACTTTTTGTTTTCAAATTTTCAAGGATTAGCCAACGATCACACAAACTCAATACTCTAATACCTCTGGGCCCTAGAGATTGGTGCGGCACCTGGCTGGGACCAGCTCCTTCTACATCCCATCCTTTACATTGTTTTTGTTTCATGAACCAAACCAGAAGAGGAGAAAAAAAAATTGCTTTTGAATTTTTTTTTGTTCTGATATTGAAATTTTTGTGATTGAAACAATCAAGTATCCACCATTCTCAATTTTTAGGAAAAAAAGTATTTTAGTGAGTCATCCTTTCTTTCATTTTTGGTGAAGGGAGGCAACGAAAAGTTTTGAAAGCACACCGCCAAACTCTCCTTCTCCTAGCACACACACACACAAATTGCAACTCCGGCAAGCGATTGTAGAGCCTTCTATGGATCGAAAAATAAAACAATGACAATGGCACACACACACAAACGGATTGGATTTTTTTTGGATAAAATTACCAACTGACTGACTACCCGCAGGGGAAAAAAAAATATCGAATCGGGGTTTGTGATGGTTTTTTTTTTGTTCACGGGATTCGATTCAAAGAGGAAATAATTAGAACGCATGGGCTGAGCTGTTTTGGGCGACAATGATGATGATGGAGTTTTTTTTTTTTTTTTGGCCGGTCACATGAGCGTATGGTGAAAAAAAAATTACTCATTTTTTTATGAGCATGTGCGTAAGCAGCATAAATGAAGTTTTTTTTTCTCTTCTTGCTTCCAGGCGCCACACTTTTTTTTTTCAATTTTCACATATCCTTTCCACAAAACAGCAGTAGATTGAAGGAAAAAATGTGTCCATCACAACCACCACTACATCAAGGGAAAAAGGGTCAGCTCAGAAGAAAAACAGTAAGCTACCAAAAAGTGTGTGTGTTTGGGTGGATGGTGGCGTCGTACCAGAACTAGAGATAGGGAAAAAAACCACTCACATACATCAAAAGTTTATTGGCGCCTGAAGATTGAATTCAATGATAATTTCCCTTTCTTTTTTTTTTTAAAAAAATTTTCAACCATAAATCTTAAATGTTAGGAGAAAGACACACACACCATATATTGTAATAATGATATTAAAATCAGTAAAAACTCTCGTGACCGTGGCGCCTGTTGTCACAGACAAAAAAAAAATCTATTTATCCCTTGAAAAAAATTAATAATTATCATCCTAATTAAAAGCATACGTCAAAAACATTTTTTCTTAAAAGAAAAAAAATCATAACCAAAAAACATTCCACAAGGATACAATTTATTCTTGTAATACCGGGCTTTAATTTAATTGATAATGATATAGTCTTACTGGTTAAAGATTGCACTCAAATCAATCAGCAGAAAAATAATCAAGAATCAATATGTACTTCTGATTGGAAAGAAACTTTTATTTTTCGCAAGAAACCTGGCGCCGGTTGTTTGGAGGCTAGGTTTTCGTTTGAATTTTCGTTTATATCAAAGTATTACACTCGCACAAACACACACGATATATATTTACCAAACAGGAATGCATATTAGATGCATCTAATTCTCTTATTCCTCTGAAATCTTTCTGAGCTGTTTGGCTTTTTTTTCTGATATGGGATTTAGATTTTGGTTGTTTTTAACGTTTCAAATACAGTGACTAACGTTAATAAGATGGCAAACCAACCAACCAGCTATTCTCGATTGAAATTTTTCTTGCTGTTAGTTGTTTCATTTATTATTTATTGAAGAAGATAAAAAGTTATTAATTTATAAATTTTTTTTTTCTTTGGAGCCTAACCAAGCATTTTATGATTTTTTTTTCGGTCTTGCTTTTTTTTTTTTTGTTTCTGATATATCATAATAGGTATTTTAATATTTAAATAATTTAATGATGCCAATCGAATGAAGTGCCGAGATAGAACAAATCTTATCTGCTTTGCGTGTCATTGTTCAATTTGGTCTGTTTTTATTGGTGTTCGAATTTTAGTTTATTTTTTTTTTATTCATTTTTTACGGTTTTTAAAAAATTGATCTTTGTTATTTGAATACTTGAAAAAAAGAGAATCTGGCCTATGTTCTAAGATTTTTCTCTGCTTGTCACGGATGAATAGAAACTGAGGGCAAATAAACAAAATTTTTATTAATGTCGTTTATAGAAAAGAAATACCACAAAATAAGACCAGCAATTAATGGAAATTTTTTTTCCATGATTTCATTCATCAAAATGAAGATATTATTATGGAGTTGTTATGATTTCGACACATATATTTCAAAATTAGTTGCCTAGAAAACTGGCAATACTTGAAATTGGCAAATATTTTCAAAACATTTCATTTTCTTGTTTGATAATGGTTTGAAATCAAGCCTCAAGGGGTTGAATGAGATGATTGTCTTTAAAACCAAATAATGAATTGGTGAATAGTTGAACCAGTTTGAAAAAATGGTTTGCTACAATTAGTATTTCACCCGCAAACCAAATAAATTGTTAAATAAAAAAGCTCTACCCAAATCAATAGATTAATCCGGAACAATACTAGAAAAACATCATCCAAATTCATTGGGTTAAATCTCGCAAGGAAACAAACGAGAAAAAAACTTGAAACCAAGGAAAAAATTGGTTGAAAAAAAAACTCACCAAAGTGGAATTATTTACTGGTGAAATGAGATAATAACGGCGGCGTTCCAACAAAACACAAGTTTTTTTTTTTGACTAGCAGAAACAGAACCCAACAAATAAAACAAAGCCGAAGGAAAAAAACAGACAAATCGAATGATGATGAATGAAAAATTTGCGGTGGTAATAATAATAATGGTCTCTCGAAGTTTTTTTTGGTGGCTGTTTTTGTGTGTTTGGTAATTTTCACGTTTGGCGTGTTGGCTATGAATTTTACAATAACAACGACAACAACAAAATACAAACGGCAAGACTCTGATTATGAGAATATTATTGAGTGATGTACCACGAGAAAAAAAAACGATACAAAGACACAATACACACCAACAACGAAAAATAGAAGAAAGTATACTTCAACAAAAAATAAATTCAAACATTTCGGCTCATGAATGATGCATTAATAATGATGATGATGAACGTGAACGTGTGTATAGTTGCCGAGCAGGTCTTTTTTTCTCGTTTAAAGGCCGCCTCTTAAGTTTCTATATTCTATACCAACCTCTATGGACGGTTTAAAAAAAAACATACATTCGGAACTCTCAATCCTGAATATGATAGTAAAGATTCTGAGTATTTTCACCAAAACTACTAACTAGGGAAATAAATTCAAAATTAATTTTAAAATGAAGTTTATGAAAATTTATACTAAAAGTTCAAAAGAATGAGATTTTAAAAATGAAATTCAAAATTTTGGAAAAATTTTAATATTTTGAGAAGAGTGGTGATGGAATTGAGATTTGAGAGATCTGACTGTACACACGTTTTTTTCCAAATCATATTTGAATCGTCAATTTTTAAATTTTTGGAATTTGCAATCATTTCATACTATTTTTTTTTTTTTTTGAGAAACTCATATTGTATATTAATTTCCAAAAATGCCAAAATCTAAAAGAAATAAATTTGGTAATTTTAGAAAAAATTGTAATTTTGAGTTTAATTGAATTTTTTTTCAAGTTTCTTTGACTGCTACAAAGAAGAAAAGTTTTTCCGAGCTCAAAGGAAGTTTGGTCAACGAGGTATGTTGCGTTTATTTTGGTGATTCGTTTGATTTTAGTATTTTTTTATTAGTTACATGATTGTGCTGACCAATTTACTCGTATATTTGTGTTTCGTGTTGAAAATATGAGAAATTCCAAGTTGAAAGATCTTCGAACTGAGTTGAGATTTAGCAGGTTTGCTTTGAATTTTTTTATCAAAGTGATTTTAATCAGCTTGAAAAGGTTTTTTTTTGGCAAAAACAAAGTAATGTCTATTGGATTGGGCAATAATCCAGCAGACGAATATAAAACAAATTTGCATAAAGTTAGCAAACACTTAGTGGGTCAATGTGGACTCTTGTTCACTAATTCAACAAAAAAAGAAATATTAAAGTTGGTATAATTTTTTTTTTTTCGAAGGAAATTCATTTTATTTTCAATGTTGCAGATTTTTTGATTCTTTTTGTGAAAAAGATTTCGCTAGAACTGGCGATATTGCCACTCAAACAGTACAATTACCAGAAGGACCATTGCTCCAATTTTCGCACAGCATTGAACCCTATCTACGTCAATTAGGCATGCCTACAGTCTTGCAAAAAGGAATAGTAACCCTTTTGAAAGATTTCACCGTTTGTAGAGCCGGGGAACAATTGACATCTGAACAAGCTCGAATTCTGGTTTGTTTTTGAAAAAAAAATTCTTATATCTATTTTCTAAAACTTTTTTAATTAGAAACTGTTGGGAAATCGAACGGCTCAGTTTAGGATCAAAGTTGAGGCCATGTGGTCCAAGAATGGAACATTTGAAGTGTTTGATGCTAAACTTGCATCAAATAATGAAAATTCTGATGATAATTGAAATTTGATCGAAAAAAGAAAACTTAAACGATATTTTTCTCAAATATTCTTATTTTGTCTATGAATCGTCAATTTATAAATGATTTTCAAATATTTGTTTTCATTTTATAGTGTAAATTTGAATATAAAAAATGAAAATAATTTGGTTTTGAAATGTTCATGAGCATTCAAAGTCACATTGATCTACATTAGTCAAACTATCGATGAGATTTTCTTCAATTCTAGTAAAGTTGTCATTCTTAGAAATTCTTATATCAATGTCGTAAATGCAACCTAAGTAAAACATGAAAAAAATGAATGTATAAATTAAATTTCAAATATATTGCCTTGAAATCCTTTCAAGCCAAACAAGGCAATATGTGATCGCCAATTTTCGTGACCACCAACATATAAATAAGGATCAACATTGAAAGTCGATTGATTAAATGCAGTTTGACTGATTCGAGGTTTAAGCGACTCATTCACTTCAGATGGTATAATTAACAGCCAAAAGATTTTTTTGAAACGTCCAAAGACAACCATTTGTTCAGTTACGTTTGGTTCGATCGGAGCTCTGACAGTATTTCCTCCTAAATTTAATTTAATTCAAAATTCAAAAGTTTATTTTATGAGATTCACCTTGTCCAAGATCGAATTTCAACAATAAGGATTGTTGATCGTAAACTAGACTGAAAAAATCTGTGACGCTTCTATCTGAATTGGAATAATATGGATTTTGGCTCATAAAAATCATAAGAGCAGATTTTTGAAAAATATCATGAACAATAAATCTAAAACGAATTTCGAAAAATTCTTTGATATTGTATGGCAATCGATATTTTATAAACGATGTAGAACTTGCATTTAAATGCGTTCCAATGTTGAATGATGGAAACTTCAAGTCTATTTCTATATATGTTACAAAAAAAAAAATTGATAGCTTCAATTTAAATTTTATAATCACTTACGGAATTCACATCTTGGTCCATGAAAATTCTGAGGACAAATGCATAAATGTTTGTTGGTGTTTTCTAACAGACACATTCCACCATTCAAACAATAGTTTGAATCGCAATAAACATTTTCACAAAGCCATCCTTTAAATCCGATCGAGCAAGAACAATGCCAGCTTTGGTTATTGATTTTTTCATTGCAAATTCCTCGATTACGACAAGGGTTTTGCTCGCATATTTTTGAAAAACATTCTGAAATATTGCTTATTTCAATTGAATCTTTAACAAATTTTTCTTCTTCATTTAAACTGAAATTCAAAATACATCCTTTAAAAGGTTTTGACTCTAATTTTTCTGAATCTAGTTTTTTGATCAAATATGACGGTTGACCGAGTTCTACAATCTCAAAACATGGAAGAGTTATATTATTTTTTTGATTGCTGATACTATGAATTAATTTATTTTCTTTTATTATAGCTAGCTCAACGTAAAGGGATTTCTTCGAACCAGATGCAATCATAGTAAGTTTTATGTTGAAAGGTTTAAACAACTCAATTGGTAAAGAACTTTCTAATCGAAGTAAATTTTGAGAATTTAGATTATTGTTTAACTCAGCAATTATTTTAAGATTGTGCAAAAAAATCAAAAGATTGTATTTGTTAGTAGAAGCATATAAAACTGTTCCATCATCGTTCTCAGTGATAATTGTCATTTTTAGTGAACTTGACATTCTTTTGACTCGATGGAAACGAAAAGAAATTTTTGAATCGACTCCATTGAAATTGGGCGCATATATTAACTTATTTGAAACAATTGAACTGTTATCAAATACTTTCGGCAATTCAACAGTTGGAGTTGTAAATTCATTTGAAATTGTAACGCTTGGTGATAAAGTTGAATAAAGTTGAGGTGTACTTGAGATTGAAGATACAATTCTCGTTTGAGAAATAGATAAAGAATCTAATATTTTAGTAGAAAGGATATCAAAAGAACTTTCAACAGTGGACATAATTGAAACTGAAGACTCAATAAAATTTGTTTCAGTAACAAGAATTTCAGAGCATTTAGAGTTTTTAGAGCAATCAATTTCGCAAAACAATCCTGCAAATCCTGGACGGCAAAGACATGTATAATTGTCAATTTGATCAACACATAAGGCATCGTTTTGGCAAACATTAGGTTGACAATCATCAAATTTTTTTTCGCAAAACTCTCCATGATAATCTGGTTGGCAAAAACAATAAGATTCCTCGATATCTCCATTTTTGTCTGAGACTGTATTCATACAAAGAGCTCCATTTTGACAACGATTCGAAAAAATAGAACATTGATACATTTTTTTCTCACATAGTTTACCACTCCATCCTGAAAATAAATAATTATATAAAATAATCGACATTTAAAAATTGAAATACCATAAGGACAAATGCATTTGAATGTATTGCCAGTTTTTTCACATTTTCCTTGATTTAAACACGGTTGAGAATCGCATTCGTCAATTATTGCTTCGCAATACTCTCCACTGAATCCTGGAGGGCAAACACAAAAATAATTTTCTCCAGGACCATCTTTACAAGTTCCTCCATTTTCACAATAGTTTGTTCTGTTTCTATTCAAAGTTTGGGTAGCGTCACAAGCATCAACATCATTTTCACACCGATTTCCAGTATAACTAGATAATAAGTTGAAATAATTTTGAGTTCATAAAAAGAAAAACAAACCCTGATAGACAAACACATTCGAAACTGTCAAGTTTGTCTACGCAAACTGCCCCATTTAAGCAAGGATTAGATTGACATTCATCGATTTCCGTTTCACAAAATTTTCCTTTAATTTACAATAAATTTCAACTTGTGATTCGAATAATTTTCTTAACTTACCACAAAACCCCGGAACACACACACATTTAACATCCGGAGCTTCATTGATACAAGTCGCATCTTGAAAAAAGCTATTATGATAAAATTTTCTATAAAAATTTTAATATTTTTTATACTGTTTTGGCATTGATTTCTTCCTGGCAAACATTCATCAAAATTCACTGAACAATCGAGTCCTGTGTAACCGTCATAACAAAAGCATTTCGAATCTGTTCCGTCACCAAAACACACACCATTGACACAAGAATTCTCATCACAACATATTTGGCTAGAATAACATTTCCGAACAAGGAAATAATCCCGACAATAGACAATGAATCCAAAATCATGATTTAAATTCTATTCAAAAATTTGGATGAAATCTAAAGCACTAAATGACTAAATTTAAACTAAACAAATTATCCTCAGGCCAAGAAGGACAAGCCAAATAATTTATTATCCATCGTAAATAATTTGAACCAGAATAGTTGTAAAAATAACCGACCAACCACAGTCAATTAAAATAATCTTTATTATAATCTGTTTAATAGTATTTTTTTCTTGTGTTTTGAGCTGGTGTATTTGTTTTCTTGGCTCGCCATGGTTACGCTTAGGAGTTTCGCGATTCTGTACCCTCAATTCTCGTTCTCTATTGAAAAAAAAAAAAAAACAAAAATGTGGAAGTCAAGTTTTGCAATTAATGAAAAAAATTAATTATTTGGTTTAATTAATTTAATTAAACTTTATGAAGAAATTACTTGTCAAATCTTATCAAGTTGACAAAAAATTCTGGTTTTTAAAAATATTCGTTAATTTGAAAATTTGAAGCTCAAGATTTTTTTGATAAAATTTCGTAATCGGCATTTTGTTGATGACAACTAGGCGAGCTTTTGTCAACTTTATATTCCATTCCATTGGTATAAAATTCGAATGCTTCGGAATTTGTTTTGAGCACAGTCAGTATGACTTTTTTCATTCGATATTTTTGAGCAATAAGGTGAAGTAAATTCATCAAATATCGCCCAAGACCTAGACGACGATATTTCAATTCAATTTGCAATTCATAGCAATAAAGAACAGGATCGTTCGCGTAGCCTTCCTCAAAACGAAAATGTGTAAAAGCAATGGGAATCGAACTGGAATCGAAAACTATCAAATAATGAGAATTTTTGTTTTTCAGTTCTTTCAACTTTGATTGCCGATTCCAACCCCAAGAGCTTGATTCATAGAACTGTCGCATATTGTTCTCAGTCAAATCAATCATCCAATTTTGTAACTCTTCTTTGAGATTTGACCATATAAAATGTTTTACAATATTGATGCTGGATAAAGTTGTTTCATGTTCTAAACAATCTTTTTCAAGATTATATTCTGATAATGATTCGAGAGGATTATGGGATTCGTTGGCTAATTTCAACAATAAACTCCCTGGAATGGTTGTTTTTTGAGAGCTTTTTCTATTTTTCGGCGGCATTTTTCAAATTTTGGTATGAAAGAAAATGAATTTCGTTTGATTCTGTTAGGTTTATTGTCAATAATATATACCCTTCATAAAGAGCGAAACCAAAATTTTTTTCTAGAATCGAATAGTTTCAAAATAATAATCATCATAATGATTAAACGATTGAAAAACTTTAATCAATTGAAGTTACATGAGTTTCATGTTCAGGTAAGTTTTAATCCTTGATTTAAAAAAATCAAATTATTTTAACAAATTAAAATAGAAAAAACAGAATAAGAAAAACTAATAAATTTTTTCTCTATATCAGTTTATGTTTGATTTTTTTGAATTCAACCTGAAGTAAATCATAAATTCTTCAAAAAAATGCGTTGATTTTTTTCAAAACTGAATTTTGTTTCGAAATTATAATTTTAAAAATGTATGTGTACTGACTAGGTTTTTTAATGAACTAGATTTTTGTTTTCTTAGTAAGTTTTTTTCGGGTCGATGATTATCAAAGATTTAAGAAGGGACAATAGACGAACCAATTTTTTTCTGTTGATGCTTTTTTTTGTTGAAAAATGTAGCTTATTTGAATTATGAAAAAGAATCATTCAATCGTGTGTTTTATGAATAGAAAAATAACACAAAAAAATGCTTTGTTCAATTTTTCACAGAAAAACTTGTGTTTTTTTTTAATTTGCATTTTGAACTCGAAACAGATGAAATAAACTAAAAAATAAGTCAAATGTTGTGGATGATTTCTAGAATTTCTAATTTCTAAGAAAACTCTTTAAACGATTTTTCAATTTTTATTTTCTAATTAAAAATTCTTTCATCGAAACTCAGTTTTTTTTAGATAAAAGTGTAGATAAATAAATATAATTCAATAAAAAATAAAACAAATTTGATTCATTTTGAGAGAAAGAATCAGGCTTTTTCAAAAAAGAAACTTGAAATAAACCAGTTAGTGACTGAATTTAGTGAAGCATTTCATTTACAAGACACATTTTCTGAAATGTTTCGATTCGGTCCAACAATTGCTTAACTGAAAATAAGCAATTGAATTTAATTGAGTCTTTGGAGCATAGAATTGAAATAAAAATGCTTATCAAACAGCCAATTTACAATAAAAATATTCAAGAATATTTTTCTCTTTTTTAAATAAAATAAAAATGAATTTTTGAGACTTTTTGCACAATTTTTTTATTTGAAATTTTATGTTTGATCTATTTGAACTCTTTTTAAAAATCAAAAAAAAAATTTCGTTTTTTGAACCTTTCAACCAACTTTTGCTATCAAATTTTTGTTCACTTTTCAATTTTCAAATCAGAAAAAAAAATTTTTGAAAACCAATGTAATCGTTTCAAAGAAAGTCAATCCATCTCACTAATTAAATAATTAGAGTTTTGTTTAATTGTCTGATGGGACTTCGTCTATCTTTCATAATTGAAAATTTTCAAATTTTTATATTATCAGTGATTCTTAGCGGTATAGTTTGCCACCGCCATGGTCATTTGTTGCCCCCACCATCACACAAGTGTTCGGATAGGCATTTTGAATGGCAATCAGTATCGCCAATTTGGACCGATTCAGTGGATCATCACCAGTATCCTGATTTCGATCATGAATACGTTCCGTTGAAAATTCTTGCTTATCCTTCAATGCGAGATACTATCATTAAACATCGTGATCCATCTTTGCATCATTTAAAAAAATCAAATTTAATTTCGAACCATTATGAAGATCAGCTAGTTCCAAAATATCCAAAAATTTTGAGAGTTCGAAAAGTGAAAAAGAAAAAAAAGAAGAAAAAAATTCCGAAACCGAGTAAACACGACATGGAATCAGAACTCACCACTTCAAAGTATTCTACAGTTAACAAGATAATAGTAGTTGAAGATCCAGATTCGACTTCAAATGAAAATGATTACCGTGAAATGGATAAATCAGTGGTTTATTATCCTCAATCAAAAAATAATCAGAATAAACTTGTGAGCATCAAAGATTTCTATTCACAACATTTTCCAAATACTCAAAAAAATCCTGCTTCTACTACTTTTCAACATCAATCACCAATGAATCCGATTCTGACTGAACCTAATCCAATAAATACTATAAAAGATTTACATAAAGAATTAAACAAAACATTAATTTTCAAGTCGTCTTTTGATGAAAAAAAATCCGCATCCGGAATCAGTGATGTATCTCATGTTCATTTCACGACAACTATTGCACCAGAAATAAATCAATTTTCGATTCCTTTGATAAGTTCTCAGGTTGAAAACCCAATTCATAGCAACTTTAATTTAACGAATTTCTCTAAAAACTCCGAATTTAAATCTAACAACAATGATTATCAAAGTCCCTGGAGCTATTTTTCATCTACCACAGAAGCAAATATAAAATTCAATGAAGCTCTCATGAAAAATGATCAACGATTAATGATGCCCAGCAATAACGCTCGGCAGCATTGGCTTCCCACCAGTACGCCCTTGTCAAGCACGCCTTCAACATTTTTTCATTTTACTGGTTCTCAAAACAATTCGCCAACCAAAAACTACTTTAACAAGCAACAAGATTTTTTGAAAGAAAAAAATTCTATTTTTCTGCATCGAGACAAAATGATAAAGAAGAGAAAGTTCATAGGCAACATGAATTAAGCTTTGGTAAAGTGAGCAGCATAATTTTTTTATTCTGCGCTTCAATGATGATTTTGGCTGGTAAATTTTAAAAAAACTAAGTTTCAATAAAACTTTTAAAATTAAAACTAATTTTCAGGAATAATCATAGTGGTACTTCATAAAGAAGTAGTCACTGAAAGTTTTCAAAACATCACAGAAAGAATAGAAAACTATCGTCAACATCGAAGATCAATAAAGACCAATGATGAGAATGTTGAGAATCAGCCGGAAAATGAGTCTCATGATCAAAATCTTCAACCAAAACTACAAAAACCAATTGTCAGAAAGATTGATAAAGATTCTTCAAATGTTTTGAATGCTCAATCAATTCTATTAAATCCGCCACCACCTCCACCAAAAATAAACAACATTTGATTGAACAAGTAATTGGAATGCCAGAAAATAGTTTCAACGATAAAAAACAACGACGTTATTTTTCAAGAGTGAGTCAATTATGATATTATCATTAAAAAAATCTGAATTCAAATGTTTTCAAGGTTCATAGATGGGTTCCGAAACGACCACCATTGCCATCAGATTTAGTTAATAAAAATATTGAAAAAAACTGAGAAAACAACAATTATCTCAACTTCACAAAAAGCTCAACTCATTGAAAAAAATGAGATTCAGATCATTTTTTCCATTAATTAACATTTCACTTTGAATTAATGTTCTTCCTTGTTCATGGTTTCAAATTAAAAACTGCTCTTTAGAAAAAAATTCCAAGTTTTTTTTCTAAATTTTAAACTCACTTTTTTGGCACTTTATAATGTTTTTGAAAAATTTGAATCAAATTTACTTTTTTCAATATTTTTATTGAAGCTGTATAGTTTTTGATTAAATTCCTCTAAAATAAAAAACAATTGAATTAAAAAAAACAAGAATTAAGACATGGCTTTCAAGTATTGAACACGAGCAACATGATCATCAGCTGGCCGATTGATTGGAGTCCAAACAGGCTCACCAATAAACAACCGAATTACTTTAATATAGTTCTAAATAAAAAGCAACATGATTAGATTTAATTTAAGAAAATAAGAAAGCAAACCAATGTGTCCAAAGTAAATCGATGATAAATACCAGCAGGAAGAACAATCAAATCGTTTTTCTCTACTTTAATTCGAATCCATTCATCATTGATGTCGCGAACATCAAAATATCCACTTCCATCAATAATGAAACGAATTTCTTCATCAGAGTGAATGTGTTCCGTGAAAAAAATTTTTAGCTTGTTTTCGTAATCGGAAACTTTATCTTTGCTCAATTCCAACTTATCTTGATAAGAATAACCTCGCTCTTTTCGTATTTTAGCATACTCTTTGTCGTTCTCATAATTATCTGCATCAAGCTATTAAGAAACAAAATTTATTATTTTACTTAAAAGCTATAAAATTGGACTGACCTTCCAGTACAAAACTCCAGTAACTTTAGCTAATTCATTCAAATTGAGAAATTGAGGCGGTGATCTATGTCGCTCTGATCTTTGATCTTCATCATCGTTTTCATTCATGTACCAAGCTTGAACCATGATTGTGATGATTTAATGAAATTATTTACGCATCAAAACAATTTGTGATGTTAATATATTTCTAAATAACTCTTCACCATAAATTTTTTTGCAAGTATTAATCGCGAAAAATTTGATTTATCGAAACGATATCAAACCGCCAACTTTTATTCATTTTATCTCTGAAATGATATTTTTTCACTAATGTTTAATCACAAGATTATTTTGGTATTTTATATCATTTTTTAAACGCCATCTACATATTTAGTAAATAGTTAAGAGATAATTGTTGAAGTCAATTTGTGGATTTTTTTTCAAAAACAATCAATTCAAAAATTTTTTACTCATTTTTTTTTTGTTTAAAGATATCATTCTGACATGACATTCAATCTAGTCGACGACAATTTTATGGAAATCATTTTGTCTAACTATATCAATTACAGGAATTACAAGGTTTGTATTTGTTAAAAAAATATTTGGAGTGTTTTTTTTTTTAATTTCTTTATTTAAAGAATTCAAACTCTACAGATCTGTTTGAAAAATATCAGAGAAATTTGAAAAATATTCATAAAAATGAACATGATCATGAAAATGTTAAAGAAAATAATCTTGATGAAATTGTTCAAACTTCTGAGGAATCTAACTCCAAACAAGATTTTGCTCAAAAAGTTGTGAACTCTTTTTCAAAGTTTGTTGAATTTACTCATAATTTAAATACAGAAAATAGTATGTGTTCAAAATTAAATGAAGAACAGCTTTCTAGTTTGTGTTATCCATTGTTTTTTTACATCTTCATTCAAATGTTTGAATGTGGATTCATTACCAAAGGTAATGTTCACTTGAAGTTTAAATTTTTCAAATTATAAAATTTCAATTTTTATAGCTCAAGAATTTTATTCTAACTTTAAAAAAAAGTTTTCAAATAAACAGGACACGCAAAACTTAGTTCTTAGCGCTCATGCATCATTAGTTTATAATAAATTACATTCATCATTACAAAAGTTCCGAAATCGTAAATATCGAGCTGTCATCACTGAGAATTCTTTAAAGTTGTTAGCGGATTTTTTAAAAGTATTTTTACAATTATTTTCTACCATTAATTTATTATAATTTTTTAGGAAAATGATGAACATTCACTATTATTGACAATCTTTGATTCTAATTTTACTTTTTTCAATTTAAAAGAATCTACTTTAGTTAATGATTTAAAAAAAGATTCGTTAAATTTTTTTGAACTCAACAAAATTAATCAAGAAAATTCTACTGTGATGAACGATGTG
This sequence comes from Octodonta nipae, assembly GCA_034190945.1. Classification (NCBI taxonomy): domain Eukaryota; kingdom Metazoa; phylum Arthropoda; class Insecta; order Coleoptera; family Chrysomelidae; genus Octodonta; species Octodonta nipae. The sequence goes on along the minus strand of JAVLUE010000066.1, from coordinate 134,976 downwards.
TTAAATGCTATTCAATCAATGAAAAATTCCAATGATGATAATCAAAATTTCATGAATTACTCAAATAAAGCAAATAAGACAGCAGTTTGCCAATTTAGAATGGAATCTACGAAAATAAGCTCAGTGGCAGTTTCTCAAGATTTATCAAAGATTGCGGTTGGAAATGAAAGTTCCGAAATTATTTTATGGGATTTTAACTTGGCAAATAATTTACAATATTATTCTACTAGAATGTATCGGCATTGGAAAAGAATACCATTAAAAAAAACATATTTGATATTGATTTCGAATTTGTCGACCATGTAGATACATCTTTTTCAGAAGAGAAAAACAATGAAAATCTTAATCTTCCTTTTGTTGAGCCAATGAAATTGCGAGGCCATTGCAATACTGTTCACGAAATTAAATTTTTAATAATTCAAATTTTTTATTATCCTGCTCAAGCGATAGTACAATCCGATTATGGGATATAAATTCTGAATCTTTTTTGGCTCTTTATAAAGGTCATTCTCATAGTGTTTGGACTATCGATTCAAACGATAAAGGATGCTTTGTTTCTGGTAGCCGTGATGGAAATGCCTTTATGTGGGATGTGGAAAGAACTTTACCGATTCGTATGTATTGTGCTCATTCCATGGATATCAACCGAATTAGATTTCACCCAAACAACAATTATTTAGCAACTGCTTCAGCAGATAAAACAGTTATCTTATGGGATGTAAACCAAGCTAAACAAGTTCGAATGTTTTGTGGTCATAAAGCTCCAATCAATGATATTGTGTTTTCGTCTTGTGGGAAATATTTGGCTTCAGCTTCTGATGATGGAAATATACAAATATGGGACATTTCGCAAGGTCGATCAATGATGGAGTTGCTTGATCATCAAGAACCAATTCGATGTTTAGCTTTGAACGAAAGCAATCAACTGTTAGCTTCTTGTGGGGCGTATTCTTCCTCAGTATACGTTTGGGAAAACGCCATTGATCTTATCAAATCTCAACAACATGGAAGAGTTCCATGTGAGCTTATAGATACGGAAAACAAAGCAACGAAAAATCATAGTTTGATTTACGCTCAATTTATTAGACCCAATGTTTTGTTGGTTTTTTCAAAAAATCGGGCATGAGAAAACAAACATTTGAAGTAACAACTTTATCGAGTTTTTCGATCAATTTATTTGAAAAAAAAATTTTAATGCATTTACTTCCTAAAAAGTTTTCATTACATAAAACATTGATTTAAATCAAATTTAAAACGACTAGTCTTTTTCATTTCATCGTCTGAACTTGCTTTGGCGTATCTGCAATAATTTTTTCATCAAAGGTGCAGTTTTAGGCTCTGAAAATATGAATATCATGAATAATAATTCATTCATTTTATAACTTACTGTTATTAATAGGTAAAATTTTTGATCCCCTTCCAAGAGGCGTAAATTGTTCCAAGTTGGTTGATTTTTCTTGTTTTCGGCGAATTTCTCTTGGTAAAATGCTAGGTTTCATCTCGATTTGCTTAGTGATTCGTTGTTCTAAAAAATTTAAAAAAATCAGATATTATTGAAAATGAGTTTCGTAATTACTTGGAGCCGCTTTTTGATGTTTCGAATTTATACTTTCTGTTATACTTTTCAATTTATCTTCTCGTTGTTGAACTAATAAATTGTAAAAATCTCGCCATGTATCAATGTTTTCATCTAGTTTTGTAATTTTATGATCTTCTCTGCAAAATCTTTTCCACAGCTCATCAGTCTCATCGAGTAATTGCTGAAATTCGATTTTTTCAAAAATAATTTTCAATATTTTAAGCTTACCGGATTATAATATTCAATTCTTTTCAAATGTTTAACAGGACATTTCTCAAGCACCGGTTTCAAAATATGATAAGGAAGATCACCAACTTCGTAGATTTTGTCCAAGTGTTGCATCAATACACGAATACAAATTTCTAGTAGACTATATACTTCTGGAACAGTAGACACTTTTGATGATCCAGAAAAAACTTGTGTACGACCTTTAAATTTCATGCCAATTAAATTTTTATCACTTTGCGATTTTTGAGGAGTGCGATAACTTGATAGATTGTATGTATCAAAGTTTCGGCTTGAAGACGATTGATACTTTTGAAGCGCATTTACCACATCTATATTCAAATTATTTTGTTGAGTCATTGATTTGAAAACTGGTTCAGGTTTGTCAAATTGCAAAATCCTTGGATTATTTTTATTTTTTACATTAGTGGAAGATATTCTAATATGAAGAAAACATTTTAAAATATTTTAAAATTTGAAATAAAATACTTTGCTAAATTTTTAGTTTTAACTGCGCTATCACCCATACCAAGCACAGTGCTAAACATATCATCATCAATTATTTTTCTTTTCGATGTTGATGGTTCATTTTTCAAAAAAGAATTTGAGCAAGAAGATTCGCCATTTAGCTTCATTTCATGTTGTTGAATATTTTGGCTACAACTATCCTCGTATTTATGGGTTTTATTCTCGGCGTAATCTTTTCGAGGACTTTCATGTTTATTATGTTTGTGAGAGCGATGATATGAAACTTTTTCGATATCTTCATCTCGACGATGCTTTTTCTTTTTTTTAGATTTAGAAGAACCGTGATCCTCATCATCAGAGTGATTTTCTTTGGATTTTTTTTTTTTCTTTTTATGTTTTTTGCCTTTGTGACTTATATTAGATGAATACTTTTCTGAATAATTGTCTTGTAAACTTTCATCGGCTTCTTCACTTTTATTTAAATCTGAATCTAGCTCATTTTGATGAGTGCTATCTATCGATTCTGAATCAGATTCTTTGGTTTCGTTTTCATCATCGTCGTCATTTTCTTGATTTTCTAAAATTTGTTTCCAATTGAAAATCAATAGCTTTGCCATTTTTCCAACATCATTATCTTTTTGTTGCATGCTTAATTCCCGAAGTTTAACACCTATTTCTGTTTTCTGCGAATTTCGAAACAGCTTGAAATTTAATTTAAGTATAATAATTTTTTTACCCTTAAAAGCTTCAAAGTAACAGGAATTTTTTGTAATTTATATAAAATATGCATTGTCTAAGCAAAAAAACAAAGTAATTTCAAGAAACTTCAATCAACAAAAGAACCTTTTCAAAGCTGACTCCTTTATCGAGTTTCTTTTTCAAGTGATTTACTGATTCAATCAAATAAGAATCTTTCATTTTGAATTGAAAAACTTTTAAGTTAAACCCACGATATAAAAAAAATGATCAAAATCACAGTTCAAAATCACAATTGTTAGAACTTCAATTTTTCACAATATTTTTTCTGATAAATCACATTCACGCCGTTGGATTAAAAAAAATATTAAAATTGAAAAATTTTGGAGCAATTAATAAATTTAAAAATATTGAGTTGATTAAATTAAACCATAAAAATTGAAATGAGTTCTTGAATGCTTTGTGTTTAATTGCAAAATTGAGTCTGAGTCAAAAGATAAAGAGAAAATTATAAGAACATTGATAGCTAACCGGCTTATTGACCCGAAATTTAAATGAGCCAAAAGAAATATTTACCGTTATCTCTCAACAATCGACATTCTTTTTTTTGAGCCACTAAAAAACTAAACAACGAATTCAAAAGAAGAGAAATAAAACCTCGTTTTAAAATAACTTTCACGTCGACTCAAAAAAAAACAGAACAACGAGATAAATGAGCTTCATTGGTCAGCTGAACACATGTAGAGTAAACTTAAAAAATTGTCGACTGATGGCGCCTAAGTTTCTTTGCGTTTAACACTAAATTTACGAACTGAGTCAATTTGACTTATTTTAAACTTCATTATAATGCAAAAAAACCTAAATAATATTTCTTGCAAAAGCTGATGGATTTTTTTCAAACTATTATTTTTTCAAAATTTACAAGTGGAATATACTAGAAACTGTTAATTGAGGTGAGTCAATTCGATTAACAGAAAAATTAATTTTTCGAAAAACTGTTCCAAATTATCAGAAAACAAAATCAATGAATAGTTTGAATATTTTTGGTTTTATTTGTCGAAAATTTCTTCAGTCTTCATTTTTAAATGTGATTTATCTAGAGAATATCATCATAGATGAAATGAAAGTAAAGTCAACTTCAGTGAAATTAGGTTTCATGTAAGTCTAGTGTTAATTGAGTCGAGTTTCCCAAACTTTAACTAAGCTCTCATATTTTTTTCTACTCTTAGGTTTTTTCCAAATTTCACTTCAGATAAAATTGTGGCTAAAATTTCATTTATTCCCCAATTTAATCAATGAAAAATTTATTTAATCTGATCAAATCTCAAATTTTCTCTTTGAATAAAAATTATTTTGTAAACATAACTGTTCTCAATGAGTTTACTACTAACTTTACTAAAAACGATTTTTTTCTCATTTAAGATAGATTAAGTTTGTATTTCTTTCTTTAGATCTCCAGTTCGATCTCAGAAAGATTCCTCCGTCATTTTTTATTTGATTTGTCAAGTTCATTTAGAAAAAAAACTTAAATCATTTTTAAAAATGTGATGTTTTTATAATTTTCATTAGATTTGAGATTGTTTGAAAAAATTTATTGAGTTTGTAGTGTTCGAAAAATCTATAATATCGACGACAACATGCAGTCATAAAAATAAAGTATTTGTTTTTTTATGTAAGACACAATTTTGTAGAAACTAAATTTATTTCGATTTTTTTATAATAATAAAAACGTTCTTCAATCACTACAAGTTAAAATTTTAAAATAAAGTTAAATTTTTGACATTTCATTAAAAGAAAATTAGATTTAAAGTATTGTTTCTCATGATCAGAACTATAGTTTTTAAAATTCATTAATTACTAGTTTTCTAATTAGTGATTGCACACAGGTGAAAAAAAAACGAGAGTCAATTCTTATTTGAAATAGAACAATAGCATGGTAAATAAACAAATAAACAAAAAAATATTTTTACAAACTTTTTCAAATTAATCAAGCTAAACTTTCAAGACAATGAAATAAACTGATGAATTGATTAGTGGAGAAAAGAGTTCAGGTAACTAAATGAATAAAGTTGGGATTTATTAATAACCAAGTTCTTATAGAAAAACTTTCTGATTAAACCATTAATCAAACCATCTAATAAAAATCTGAAAAAGATTGATTAAAATTTTAATAAAATCAATAATCAGAGGTAATTTATTTCTTGTTTTATCAAAAAATTTCTTTTAAAAAATTTTAAAAATCTTTTGGTAGCTATGATGGGGTCTAACTAATAAATCTATTTTGCTATTATGAACTAGAGAATGGACCTACTTTGAAGTTTTTTTTTAAATCTCTGAATTTTATATGAAGCGACATAATTCAATTGATTCTATCCGATTGCTTTTATTCTTGTTTTCATTAACTTTAAAAGTTTGGTGGTGGAAAGGGAAGCGAGATATATATTGAGAGAAGCTCAAATTATGAAAAAAATTTTTTCATTTTCTAGTGGAAGTGTTGTAAATTAACACGGAATGAATGAATAAATTATGATGAAGAAAGATATCATCTGATAATTAATGGAAACAAGAACTTATTATTATTCATTTCGTTTCTTCAATCGAAAACTTTCTGGTCATTTTTTTTTTTTCGAGAAGAAACACAGGTATTCTACACACATACACACACACTTAAAACAAACACGCACACTCGAAACATGGCAAACACACCTGCTATTTTGTACCCCTTTCATTTCATTTCAGTTTTTGTTTTGTTTTGTTTTTTTTCCACGAAATTTTTTACTAGTCGTGTGTATGAGAAACAAAAAAAGAAAGATTATTTCACTTTTGTTTTTGCTCACCTGAAGATAGTATATCAACCTCGAGAATACTATACACACACACACACACACACACATATTAACAGGATACCATTGTAGACATAGCAAAACGCACACAACCTTTCTTCGATATCTCAGCTTGAGAAGAACCAAAAGCTTATGGCTTGTATTTTTCTGTGTGTGTGTTTTTGTGGTTGTTGCTGTTCGATTGCTGTGTATGTGGTTTATACAACTATGATTCGTGGTATTGACTATTTCATTATATTTAAGGCTACTTCAGAAAATAAACAGATATAATACAAAAAAACTCTTGTATGGCCAAAACAACGAATGCCAAACAGCAAGCATACTATGTATATAAAACAAAAAATGCTTTGAGAGCAGCCAGTTCTTTTCAAGGTTCTCTTGTTGTTGATGTTTATGATTTGATCTTTTATGGTCTCGACAGCCGTTCCTTCTATTCTTTGCTTAACAGAGAAAGGGTTTTCAAACACAATCAAACTTCATATCAAAGAGAACCTAGTTAATGAATACGATCCTTATTTAAAAAAAAAACTCATGATCGGATAATCTGTGGATGTTGCATGCGTTTGTTGCATGGTTATTGTCATCGAATTCCCGTAATTGGTAGGTTTCGATCAGGCAAAACTCTTTTTTTTTTTCTTTAAACTTTCAGAAGATGATTGGACTTTTTCCAATACCTCTTCAAAGTGGCAATGCCAAAGAGTGAAACTTTTGCGTGTGTCTGTGATTGGTATGATGTGGGTTGGCGTCATTTCTGTATGGCTTTGGCTAAAAAAAAAAAAAAAAAAAAAAAAACGACAACTTCAAAAGCCCGAGAAGCAACAACAACTTTTTCTTTTTTCGAAAAATAAAACATTATACATATACACATGTACAACACAAACTTGAAATTAAATTTTCAATGGAAAATGGTTTTCAACAAATGGCGCCCATTTCTCATTACACACAGGATTCAATTCATTGTTGCTGTTTTGATGGTTGTTGTGGTGGTTGTTGTCGTTGTCTATGCATGAAAACAACCAACAAACAAAAAATAATAATAATAAAATGAAAACAAGAGCATAGAAAACGCGAAGACGCCAAGCCATCATCCGTCAACGTTGGCAAATGTATTCGGCTTAGGAAAAAAAAAACTTGTACACACAAAAAACCCATTGTGGAAGCTTTGGACGATATTTTTTTTGAGTGAAAGTGTGCCTGTACTAATGAGCGGGAGAGAGAGAGAGAGAAGTTGGGAAGAGGATTGTAAAAAAAAAAAACATCGTGGTATGTGCGCCATTCATCCATCCAACCATCCATCAATTTATGATAATATACAAATATCGTAGATCCCCAAACACACACACACACACACACACAGACATAGAGAGACATTTTTTTTACGGCGCGCACTCGCGTCCAGTTTCAAAGTTTTGTTTTTAGTTGTTTTTATATTCATCTCGTATTATATTATTGCCGCCGTTTGTTCTGCAATTGCTGCTGCCACAATCGTTGATCATTTTTTCTTGTGTTGTTTTTGGTGTTGTTATTTTTTTTTTTTTGTTGCTGTTGTTGCTGTTTTTTAGGTCAATGTTACTGTGTCAATGGTGCAAAATTGGTAACATTGAAGAAATTATAAATAACTTAAACAATAACTGCAGCAATTTATGACTGAAACAAAAAGACACATGCTTGCTAATGTTTGTCCTCGAAATTATGTTCCGTTTACTTCGTCTGAATCTAGATCTGAATTAGTCGAATTAGAAAACACCTTAAAAAAAATTTTGCTCTTGCAAAAACTTGGCTCTTGTTTGACGATTTTTCTCTCGATTGGATTTCAGTTTTTTTTTATGATGATCCTTGAGATTTGTTCGAGCCGGTATTCAACTTGTTTTTTGTTTAAATCGAGTTTACAGAATCGATGCATTTCGCCATTCACTTTCAATAATCATTAAACTCTATATTTTTTTCCCTTCAACTTTGAATGGAAGTGAAAGCAATGTTTTTTTTTTTTGGCTGAAAGTTGAATGTTAATGTGAAAAAAAATCTTCAATTCATGATTTTTATGCAACGACATGCTTGTCTCAATGTCTAGCTGATTGAATGGATTATATAACGTATTTGCACCATATTTACCACCACTTTTTGTTTTTAGTGTGTACACTGTGTTTGTTTCATCCACATAAAATAATCTGAATAGCTAACCGATTATTCGTGAAAAAAGGCATTCATTGGTGTCAATGAAGCCATCATACAACACAACAAAAACCAGAACGCTATTGATTCGATTGAATCGTATTGAATCTCTGTTTTTAAAAAAGTGTTTGTTTTTTTTTTTTCGGATTAAAAAAAAAACTTTACAAACTTAAAATGATTCTAAATCATTGATCTAGTGATGGTGATGTTTCAATAAGATTTTTCTTTTCGAAAAAAATTAGAATGCATCGACAAAGGAACTGAAAATTAGTAAGTTTTTTTAGAATAATTCTAATATTTTCTTGATGAAAGAAACCTTGAAACTTTGAAATATTGTTCTAGTTTTCCTTTAAAAAAATTGAAGAAAAAAAGATGAACAATAAGAAAAGATCGACCAATGTTGAGCGTCACATCGCCACTTGATAAATCTTGAATAAATTTTTCAATAATTAATATTTACCACGACAACGACAAAATTATATTAACCTCAAGTAAGTTTACATTGCTTTGTTTTATATCGAAATTTTAACATCTCAGTTAGTCCGGAACAATTTCTGTTTTAATTTTCATCCAATTCAGGCTCAAGTCCACAGCTCAAGATATGACATGACATTGATGCCGACGGTAACAGTTCAACAAGTACAAACTTTCTACTGACAGTTTTAACGGGATTTGTCGGTTTCAAATGGTGTTGTTTTCAGCATTCAAAATCATTTTCAATACCACCACTATTAAGAATTTCTTGTAGCGAAGATCATCAAACTGTTTCATTCAACTCTTCATTAACTATGAATAACAATAACATGAATTCTAACGTAACTCCCTGTGATAACAATAATAGATATCCTCCCAATCATCCATTGAGTAATTCGAAACACTTATGTGCCATATGCGAGGATCGAGCTTCAGGCAAACACTATGGTGTATATAGGTGAGAGAGAGAAAGAAAGCAAATTTTTAAAAATTCAAGTCAAGAAAAAATCTAATGAAAATTTTTTTCTTAAAAAAAAAAAACAGTTGTGAAGGTTGCAAAGGTTTTTTCAAAAGAACTGTACGAAAAGATCTCAGCTATGTTTGTCGTGATGATAGGAATTGTATCGTGGATAAACGACAAAGAAATCGATGTCAATATTGTCGCTATCAAAAGTGCCTCGAGATGGGTATGAAGAGAGAGGCAGTACAAGAGGAACGACAACGAAACAAAACAGAAAATGAAGTGGAATCATCGACCAATCATTCACCAAGTTTGACAACATTGAGCATCGATTATATGGCATTGAACATTGATCGATTAACAGAAGCTGAAAAATTCATTGAAATCAATCTCAATAAAGTAAAAGATTTTTGTTGTTGTTTAAAATTTAATGGATTTTTTTGTTTGTGTTTTCAAAGCGCAAACCCGATTCCAAGATTGCTACTTTAGAAATCGAACTTTTATTCAAATGGATCGGTCATATTCCATATTTTAGTAATTTACCTGAAGAAGACCAATTGACATTATTGAAAAATGGTTGGAACGAATTGTTAATAGCTGAGTTTTCCTATCGTTCAACAAGTAGAAATGATGCCTTATTGCTCGCTAATGGCACCGAGGTGAGCAAACAAAATGCCCAAAATTCCGGTGTGAATGAAATTTTTGGACGAGTTCGAAACGAGCTTGTCGCTAAAATGCGTGAAATGCAAATGGATCAATCAGAGCTTGGGTGTTTACGAACCATTGTGCTTTTTAATCCCGGTGAGTTTGATATAATAAAAAAATTTTAAATGACTCATGGTTTTAATTCCGATTCGATTAAATTAATAATAGCTATCAAGAATTTGAAAAACTCGGGAACAGTTGAAAAACTTCGTGATCGAGTGTATTCGATTTTAGAGAATCATTGTCGAGTTTGGTATCAAGATAAGACCAGTAGATTCGCTAAGCTTTTAGTCAGATTACCAGCTCTTCGTTCGATCGGTCTCAAATGTGTCGAGCATTTGTTTTTTCAAAAATTTCTCGAAGAAAACAACCTCAAACAAACAATAGGTTCGTTGATGTTTAATTCAACATTCAATCCTTAATATATATTGATTTATATTCAGACAATTTCATACGACAAATGCTGAGACAAGATCTCTCCATTAACAACAACAACAATCTGGTATATTGAACTGCATTTTTATTAATTGTAAAATGTAGTGTATCTCTCTCAACAAAAAAAATATATCACTAACAATGTTCAGCTAACATTGAAAAACAACTTGATTTATTTTTGCTTATCAAATCTTTGGATAGCATCGATTATCAATCCTTGACACCATCAACTATAAAAAAAAGACCAATACAACACCATTGATTAAAAGTATTAGCAAAAACAAATCAAAGGTAGAATTGCCTTGCCTTGGGTTCATTCTTGTTATCAACTAGACTGTTTTACAATGAAAAGAAAAAAAATGATTATCATCAAAGCCTTGTGTGTCTAAACTTGATCATCATCATTTAGTATTTTATTTTAAAAAAAACGATTCTCATTGTCATTCATCAATCCTCATTCTCATCATTATCATCATCATGACATGATTACAAACGCGTCGCATTGCAATATAACAAATAAAACATTTATTTAACTTATTAATGTTTGATATAAAAAAAATTTGTATGATTTTTTCTTTATTTAATTTCAACTTGATGAATATACTTGTGGAATTCATTTTATATTTGGAAAAAAAAACAAAACTATATCTTGCAACTTAAAATGCCTGATAGTTTTATTAAACTATAGGATTGTTTGCTCAGTTAAAAATAATTTGCAACAACATAAACAAAATTATAGTACAAAGAAAATTTTAAAAAAAATGTAAATCAATCAAACGATACTTTTTTTTTAAAGTGTAGCTAATGTTGTGATTAAGGTGATGAGAAAAAAAATACGTAAATGTGAAAAACAGCCTAAATGTTCTGATCTTGTTTTTGAATTTGATAAATTTTTTAAAATTGTTTTATTTAAATTTTTTAAAGAATTATCTTATTAATAATGAATAAAAAAAACTGTTATTTTTTTTAAAGAACTACTAATAGATCATAATAAAAAACATAATTAACATACGTTGCTCTTAATGATTGAATGATAAAAGATAGTTCCTTATAAATTAGTCGATATAGAACTATAGATATTACACAAAAAAATCTTGAAAAAGATTAGAAAGAGAATCCATGGAAAGTTTGTATCAAAAATTAGACTGTTTTAACACTGCTTTTCTTCTGATGTTCAAATAGATTTCTAAACATTGTTTTGAACCGAAAATATTTTGTTTTGAAATAGAAATATGATTAAAAAATTTGTAACAATGGTATCGAATGAAAATCAACAAAGATCTGTTGCAGAAGAAATCAACTTGTTCCATTCAGTACGTGGCTACTTGCCAGTCGGTATTAACAAACATATTATGATGGTTGCATCACTTTCAAAACTGTGTACTTTGGATTCCACTCGAACTCAAAGTAGCGAAATTTGGAAGTTTCTTAATTCTTTATATAATCTCGATTATTTTGATAATCTTCAAGAGCCTTATTTTGGATCTGATCAAGTTGATTTTGATTTATCAGAAAATGATGAATTTAAAGAGTTAATTGAGTCAAAACGACAAGAATTAGAAAATTCTGCTAAAGAACAACCTGTTTCGAAAGCAGAATTGAGTGAAGACACGGAAAATTCTAGAGATTCAACTCCAGCTCACAATTTGGTCGTTACTAAAGAAAGAAAAAGAAAATCGACAGTTACCAATGAATCTGCAATCACATCATCTTCAATATTAGAAAAAAGTTCAGCCGGTCGAAAACGTGATCGATCTGATTCAGATAAATCTGAGACTCGGCACACACCAAGACCGCGAATAACAGATAAAAAAGAACACAAAGAAATAGAAGTGAAAATTGAAAAAACTTTAACAACTATATCACTAGTGTCAACTACTCCAAAAGATAATAAAGACATCTCATCATTAACAACATCATTTGTCAAAAAAAAGCGTTCTAGTGGAACCGGAATTGCTCAAAGATTGCGTGGCTTTCGAGAAACAACTCCAAAGTCAGTTAAAAAACGATTGTCAAAATAACACAAGAACAAAAATTCTAATAAAGAAAAAAGTTTTATTATTCGCGATCTCATAGATGACGCTCATTTTTTGAAATGATTCAATTTTTTCCAAAGTTGTGTTTCGTTTTTTCCTGACTTCAATTCATTAAAATTGTTCAATACTTTCAACTACTACTTGGTTTCAGGTTAAATTGATATGTACTATTAATCCAGGTTTCATTATCAAATTTTATTTTCAATTAAAATATTTTTTTTCTTTTGATGTCTGTGACTATTCAATTAGCTACGGGTTGCCTTTATATTTTGGCTAAACCTAATTGGCAAAATCATGCGACAAATATGGTGATAAAAGTAAACATCTACAGCTAATGTAAACGACATTTTCAAGGATTTTTCACTATAAAAACAAGTCGTTTCATTTTTATTTTGTCAGTTTTCTACAGAAAAAATTTTATGACATCAAAAAAGCATTTGATAAAATGGTGTTTATGATTACGGTTTGGCATAACAACAACAAACCTATCTCTCTTTTTATTTTTAAATTTTTATAAATCATCAATTAAGCTAAAAGAAAAAAGCATCGTTGTATTTTGTTAAAACAACTTTCAAAAAGGTCATTAAACTCACAGTATTTTCACTTTATGTAGCAACCCATCAATCAATCAAAGGTTTTTTTTCAGATTAATCATGTTGTTCAGTTCTATCGTCCAGGTTTCTTTTACCTATAGGCATCGGCTGCGAGTTTATTGATGGACAATTTGGTCAACTTGATTTATTGGATCTTTAAATCATTTTCAAGTGAACAGGTCAAATGAATTTTATTCTATATTCAGAACACTCAACCTGAATTAAAAAACTGAAGTTGTACAAAAATATTTTTATACAAAACATATTTACAAAACAAAAAAAAAACAATTAACAGATTCGAAATAAGAAAACAATTACTAAAAAATTTAAACTATTTGATTTCTTTTTTCGATTTCTTTTGAATCATCACTTTCACTGTCATCGAATTTTTCATCGCTTATTTTGTAGGTTTGCTCAACATCATCATGGATTTTTTGTTGTTGATCATTTTCATGAAACTGAATTTTTGAAGCTTTGTAACATACAACAATGTCAATACAGAATGCTAAAAACATGATAAAAGCTGTTAAACCATGAAACAGCTGACGGAATCTGTTTGAATCATAAAGTCGACAAGCTCCGCGTTTTCCGCAATCTTCTTCCCAAAAAAGACAAGTCGAGTCCACAATAGCACCGTATAAAATTGGGCAAGGGACATTGCCTGAAAAATGAATCAAAATTTTGAATTAGATCAGAAAAAAAAATTTTGATTACCAAATAAGCTTGTGGCAAAAGATAAAAAACCAAGAGCCATGGCTTTGTCTTGAGGTTCGACGCAACGAAGTGTTAACAACATTGATCCAACTTCCGATGTAGAATGTATGAGAACAGTTAACGAAAAAATTATAATATATAAAGGCAATGTATTGCACTGCAACGAACAAAGTCCTGGTATGGCCTCGGCAATTGTATTAGTCGAGCAGGAGCAATCGACGTAAGATTTCTGTCACAGAATAAATTAACATGCAACGCATAAAAGTAATTAATTTTTGAGTATATTGACATTAGTTAAAACTGATCAAGTAAGGTCAAAGTTTAAAAACTAACCTCAGTAGCGTTGCCAATGTTTTTAATGTCAATAGTTGTACAGCCAGCCAAACAAGGCGAAACGTACGTAACGCCGTCGGGCAAGCAAATCGGTTCAAAACGTCCCAACGAGCATTGACATTGAGACGAACATTCAAATAAACTTTTTCCATTTGAACCAAATTGATCACTAAAATTAAAAAAAATCAACCGAAATTCAAAATTTTAAAACGTGAAATTACCGATTAGAAACAGATTCCTCAAAACCAGCGATTCGATTTGTTGGACAACCAAGAAACATAAGAATTATCATGCCCAATACATAAGAAAAAGCCGCGAAAGCAATCCATTTGGCAACAAATCTAGCGCTAGGATTGAACTTCCGCATAAGAGTCCCGCTGGAGAAAACCCCGAAACCCATCACCAAGATTCCAGCCAAACCGGCAATCATGTTAGCATATGTAGCTCTTAATTGAAACTGACTTTCTAAATATTTGGGCAAAAAAGTATATAAACCCGAAATTGGAAGAATGTGCAAAACAGAACTAGCTGTACGGCAAAGTAGAATATCGTTGCTTAACAAACGTTTTAAAGTGCTCGAGAAGCTTGAAGATTTTTTCTTTTTATTATCTTGTTTTATTATTTTTTGAATTTCTTTTTTTGAAAGTTCTTTATCAGAGGTTTCTAAATTAGATCTTGGTGATTTAGTTTCATGATTAGTAGCTGCAACAACACTTTGCTCTTTAGTTTCACTGTTTTTTTGAAATTGACAACTGAATTCTTCAATTAGTTTTTCTTGCTCCAATAATGATTGTTGTTGTTGTTTGTGGCAGTAAGAGCTTGGGTCAGGTGACAAAAGCTGACGAGGAAAAACCATCATCGGTATTGAAACTAATGCTAAAGATATTCCCACCAAAAACAAACCAAGCCACTAAAATGAGTTTAAATATAAATAAAAAATGATTATCTTCAAATTCTAGTCAAATCAGAGATTACCCAAGCACCAATCCAGTTTGGATCAGCAGGTGAAAGATCTGAAGAACCTTAATACCAGCTTTTAAAAATTATGTTTTTTTTCATTAATTAAACAAACCGAAAGGAAATTGAACCGGTATACTAGTACAAATTGACCCCAGAAGAAATCCACAAACTGGCCCAAATATTCGAACCCCAATGGTTATTCCAAAATAAAGAGGCGATTCTTTTGGTGCAACATTATCATCGATATAAGGAATTCCCAAGGTGTTGACAGCAGTAGTACCCAAACCAATCATTAATAAGCTCATAAAAAAGATACCCAATACAGAATTGGTCACTCGACTTCGTTTGATAACTATTTCAGAACCTTGATGACACATTGTATCCAATGTGGAATTTGGCACACACAAAGAGCTCATATGATTGATGGGCGTTGATTCACCAAAAAAAGATTGCGTAGAATGACTTCCAAATAAATAGTGCGGAGTTGAACAAAGAAGTACAGAAAATGAAAAAACTAGCATTCCGGTTGCGATCCATCTTGGCCGATGTCCTTGTCCCCCGTAGTAAGTTAGCAACAATGCACCGCTTATTTGACCGATTTCAGTCGAACTCATTATGATTCCTGTAGTCTTGCTTGGTATTTGATACAATTTTTCAATAGTAGTTAGCATACTGACAAAATAGGTATAATAAACCCCTTGCAACACCGAAGTCAAACAGAAAAGTGCCAAAAAACATTGTTTATTGGCGAAACGTTGCATGAATTTTGGATGCCACCGGAATATTCCACAAAGAAAATCTTTTTCATTTTCGATTGGTAATATGGATTGATCATTGGCCATTTCCAATGCTAAAACATTATTTTTCTTAGAAATTTTCGGTTGCTTTTTCACCAACTGAGAAGAAGATGTCTCAGAATTTTTTGTCGAATTTGATCCGTTCAAATCATCAAGTACATCTGACTGAGTTTCGAGAGGCATGGCTGATTAATGATCTTTGAATTATTTTGTTTTTTTCGATTGTCAAACTCAAGAATGGAACACATAAAAAGTTTGAAAAAAAACCGTTCGACGAGTGAGATAATTTGAAAAAAATTTCACTTTCAAATGAAAAAAGACGATGGCAAAAAGGACCTCGACTATCAGTATAAAAAAAAAATTCAAGAAGTTTGGTCGGAGAATTAAGTTTGTTCTTTTTCTGTATTTGTGGCCATGTGTGTTTGCGGCCGGCGAGCGTACGTGTGTATTTTATTATTTTTTTTATTTTTTTTCAGTGTGAATATTATATTATTGCACCAAAAAGAAGAAGATGCTTTTTTCTTAGAAAGATCATCAACAATAACAACTGGTGATGGCCAAGGCAATCAATTCGATCTTTGAATTAGTAAAGAGAGAGAGAGAGAGAGAGAAAGAGAAAATCACAGACGACTAATAAAATACACGCGGTGAAAACTTTTTTGCTGTTGCTGAAATGGAAATAAAGACAAGATATGATTGACTTGACAAACACACAGACAACACACACACACACACACACACGCAAAACGATTCGCAGACAAACGTATAGCGCGATCCTTTTGAATGTGTTTTGCTTAGTCTGGCTAGTGTTTTCATTTAATAATAATTTTTACATTTCAATGTTTATTATTTTTTTTTTAGTGTTTGGCAGGTCTTGTTCTCCATGTATTGCTTATTGATTATTATTGTTGTTGTTGCGAGAAAACCCAAACAACTTTTTGCATGATGTTGATGATTTTTTTTTTTCAAACCAAACACAAATAAACAGAGGTTCGCCACACAATTTTCGGCCACTACCTTTGATACGATCGCTCACTAACACAAACATACACACACACACACCAGCACTTCACTTGGAGAAAAAAAAATGTAAACCCGAAAATAAATGAACAACCGGAACGAAATTCAACGAGACGACATCATAGAAGAAGACATGTGGTGAAGATGAACACCCCAAACACGAATATATATGTACGAGACATGTGCAATAAACAAGTCAAATAATGTGAAGATATTGTATTGAATCGAATGCTTGTTGATTTTTTCGAGAATCAAGATGGTCTTTATTTGGTGAAAATTGGTCGCACACTATCCCAACTAGTTAAGATGGTCGAGGCAACCAGGTACAAGGGGTTGTTATTGATGAAAAATTTTATTCTTCTCTCAGAATGACATCAGTTGAGACAATTGGACATTTGTTGCTTCTATTTTTATTATCACTTCTTAGAATCGATAGATTTTAGATAGAAATTCGGTACCCTGGGTTTCCGGAGACGCGCACACACCGCAAACACCTCACCGCAGACACCACCACAAAAAAGAAAGAAAGAAAGCTTTAAGCTAGAAAAAAATGAAGCTTTAAGTAGAAAATTATGTCTAGTTCTAATTTTTTTTATTTGATAAATTTTGGTGCTGCTTGTTTTCTCTTGAAGCTTTTGAAGAAGTACACATTGGTGCTAAAACGTATAAAGAAATACTAAAAAAGAAATCGAAACAGTCAAATATCAGCTCCGCCTTTCTTTTCTGAAAGTAAAGCGCTTGGATTTTTTTTTTTTTTTTTTTCTTCATTTGATAAAAATATATTTTTTGTTTAAAAATTATTTTTATTATTTAAAGATAAATGTTTTTCTTCAGAAGAGAAACCCATCATAAAGTTAACGAAAGAGAGAACGAATAAAATCAAACAACACTGAAATGATCAAAGCAAAAGTTTTAAATTTTAAAACCTATACTCAAAACCGAAACCTCAAAAAGAAGAAGAAAAAACTTTTGTTAGGCTACTAATGTAATAGTCTAGATGATGTTGACCTTCTAAATTCACTAGAAACTCAGAGCCAATATTGGTTTCAATCAACAATGTTATAAAATTATAAATAATTTAAAACTTTTCAACTTGTTTCAAGGTGGATAAGGGTGGTGTGTTGTTGTTTAACCCTTTTATTTTCTTCTATATTTTAAAATCCCATTTTCTGTCCTCAATTTTTTTTGGTTTCATATATTTTTTTTTTTATCCATAACTACAATCATGTTACCAAAAAAAAGAAGCATCGATACGTTTTTTTTTCATCAACCTAGTTTTGTTTTGTTTGTTTAAATAAATGAAAATCCACCGGCTTTTTGTCTTTCTCTTTTTTTTTTTTTTTTTTGAATGCTATTTCTCTTTTATGACTTAGTTTCATTAAAAAAAAAAAAATTTCCATCTACAAATAATTCAACACAATAATTGTGCTTAACCAATTTTTTCCCTTCTCATTATTGACCCAAAGAGCTAGCCCGCGGTGTTACAAAAATAATATTAGGAAAAAATAAGATCTCTCCGTAATGTTTCTAAATATATGAAACAGTGCATTTAATGTGGTAAAAATTTAATTAAACACCCCTGTGAAACAGTTTAGTATTTTATTTTTTTTTTTTTACAACAATAATTTTAACGGTAAAAAAAAAAAGTTCAAAACTCAAATTCAGGAATGATTTTTTGTTTTGTTTTGTTTCTAGCCACGATAAATCAAATCGGTGTTGGTTCAAGTTCAAGGACTGAATTGAAAAATATTCGCGGTTCTAGAATGTGAAAACTAAAGTGTCAACGACACTTGTTTACTAGGTAGTCTAACGGACTAGTTCCTATATTGTAGACAAAGGGTTCGACAAAATAAAAAAGCAATAACTTTTATGTTGACAAAAAAAAAAAAAAAAAAAATTTTCTGAGAAAAAAAAGAAAAGCTCAAGTGATTGACCATGGTGGGAATTTGGGTGAAAAAAAAATCAAACGTTTTCAAACGTGCATGTCTATTCATACATATATGAAAGAAACAACAATGAGGAAAAAAACCTGTCGTCTGTTTAAATGTCTATTTCTCTTTCTCAAATTTTTTTTTTTCTGTTCCCTTTGGCCTTTGACTAAGCCTTGTCTAGTTGGGTCATTCATGGCAGGTCAAGCAAAAATTTGACCTTTTTGAAGCTTTTGAAATTTAAAAAAAAAAAAAAAGTACATGCTCCATACTGAAATGCTTTCACTTTTGATGTTTTATGTTTGAATTGACACTGGAGTTTATTTTATGAAATTGCGATTTATAAATGCAAATGTCACGGTCAAACGCTTGAAAAGAAATTATCTATTTTCAGCATCTTTTTTTTTTTTCTTGATGCAAAAGACAATATGATGATGAAACAAAAAATGTTTCGAAGCAATCACATCAACAGGTCATTGGCTTCAACGGCTCGAATAGAATAGCATAGCATGTACTACTAGTATATAGTCCCAATACATGCAGGAAACAGGTAAAGTAACTCTCTCACACTTTGATTCAAAAAAAAAAAAAAAGTCAATAAGATTAGAAAACAGGGTAAACAAATTTAAGTGAAAGGAAATGAGTTTTTTCTTGCAATTTTACAAGGTTTTTTGAGACCATCTGTTCGGAACGCGTATAATAAACTTGTTGAGCTGAGACAAGTTCAACTACAAGGTCATTTGAAGTGATTTAAACTGACTGCTGGATGCTCAAAAAACCTAAAAAAAATTCAATAAATTTTAGGTCTGTGTTTGGTAGTTTGGAATTAAATTTCGAATAAATTGTTTTAAGATTAGTTTACTAGAAAATTGGTTTCCACTAATCAATAAACATCAATAAAATCTTGTCTGTTTTCAATCAATATTGATTTTCCATGTAAATATTGTTTAAATAACGATCAATGATAAAAATAAATATATGATTGTCAGAAAAAAAATTGCATTCTATAACAATTGGACAACTTGTTTTCTCTTATTTCAAAAAAAAAAAATCATATTACAAAAATTATATTTTTATGGAACTTTTCATGTGAAATTTGATGCGGAATAAATTTTATTAAAACTGAATGAAGATAAAATTAATTTATGTTTCAACTTGAGCTCATTTATATATTTATTATAAGAATCTAGTAGTCAATTTGATACAATAAAAATTTCTTTTCAGTCGATATAATATTGATGAAGATTATCATATGCTTATTATATATGGAGTTGTTTGATTCAATATATCACAGGGACAAAAAGTTTCAACAATAAAATTTGTTTTGTTGAGTTTCTTGATTGATAGAGCTTATCAACATGTTTTATCAATCACATTTTTTTTTGTAAAGCAGAAAAAAATTCTTCGATTAAGTTTAAATCGAATTTTGGCATAAGTTTATTTTTTCCTTCGCTTGTTTTGTAGGGTAAAATTCAAAAAAGTAAAAACTATTGATGAAAGACATGCTGATACTAGACTAAACTTTCCGATCGAATTTTGTTTGTCATTGAAGATAGTTCAATTTGAATAAACTCGTTTTTCAAAGTATGATTTGAAGGTATCGATTGATTTTGAGTTAAAACTTGTATAGAAGATCCTGAAGACCCATCCTCATCTGCTGCAGAATTGTAATCAGAATCTTGAAGCTGTTGACTTAAAGGCTGTTGTTCTTCATCAGCTTCCGTAATAGTTTCTGGCCCACTCCATCCAAAAACTGATAACCGATCTAGAGAAATTATAGATGATATCACTTCTTCGGCTGAAAAAGCATTCATCTTTTCTCCCTTCAAATCCTTTTTTTCTCGATAGCAAATCAACATAAGATCAAAGAAAAATAAAATAGCTGCTGTTATTTTAAAAGCGCTACAAACTCCAACGTATCTAGAAAATATAACTAGAGTTAGTTTTTTTTCTATAAAATATTGAACTACCTTAATCTGAATTGCTCGATATTATAAAGAAGACAAAATCCACCTTGTTGTCCACAATGATCTTTCCAAACCAAACACGTTGAATCAATCACGTTGCCAAAAACAACTGGCGCAGGAATGTAGCCAAATAAACGGAACAAAACAAATTGCATTCCTAATGCCAAAGATCTTTCTTCTTCATTGACAGATCTTTAAAAAATTAGAAAACCAGGAATTAATATTAAATCACACAAAAAAAATTATTTAAATTCACCTCAAAGTAATCATCACAACTGGCATTTGAGTGATTGAAACAACCAGAGTAATGAAAAACAAAAGAATCATAAACGGAAACATAGCATTACAAACTTGAGGACAAGGACCTGGCGTGAGCAAAGGAATCATAGTCACTTCAGTATTAGCTTTGTTGGTGTTTGGAGCTAAACAAGCACAATTACTGTAATTATGACTCTGAAAAATTACAAAATATTTAAAATGCATTTTTTAGAAATTTTTTTGACAATACATCTCGAGAATTGTCGACCGAAGTACAACCAGCAAAACATGGAGAATAGTAGCTTATTTTGTTACGCAAATCACAAACTGGTTCGAGATCATTTGAAGAACAACGACAACCTAAATTACAATCTGCTGTTAAATTGACAGAAAATTTATCGAATCGGCTTCTATAAACGTTCAATTTTATTGATTAAACTTGTCAAAATTGAATAAACATACGTATTAGCATATGGTAATGTTGTTCCAGCCATGCGGACATTTTCGCAACCAAGAAAATAAAGAGCAGTATAAAGACCCATGCAAAGAATGTTGAAAAAAAGCACCACTTGAATGGCGCCTTTTGGCGTAAGTTGTAATCGTTTGAGAATGTAACCACCCAAAAATATACCAACACAAGCTCCAGGTATAGCAATGCCTCCAGCAAATAAATTGGCTTGAGATTTACCCAAAGAGAATTGAGTTTCCAGGTATTTAGGTAAAAATATCAGAAAGCCACTGACTATAGCTAGTTCCATGCAAGACCCTAAACAAGTGATCATGTAAATAGGATTTGTGGCCAATTTCCACATGCAAGCTGGTATATCGGCTAGCTTTCTGCCATATTTTGCATTTTTTAAACTTAGTGTAGCGTTAGTGTCATCAAATTGTTGCTTTGAGTTACTTGAAAAAGAAGGTTTACTAACTAAAATGGATGTGTCTTTACATTTTTTAATTTTCAAGCTTTTAGGAAAAATGAAAAACGGAATGGAAATCTTGAAGAATAAAAAATAATTAAAATTCTATAAAACTTGAAAAAACATACAATCAATAGTAAAACTCCAAGAAGAATAAAACCAGCCCACCAAGCACCAATCCATTTTGGATGCCCAGAAAAAATATCGTCTGGAATGATTCCAGTTCCAAAAGCATTTTCATGAACATTAATAAAAAATCCTCCTAAAAGAAATCCACAAACCAATCCAAACGCAACCATACTGTACATACATCCTACGGAAGAAATTTCAATTTTCGCAATTCAAAAATATCAGATAAAACCAAACTTACCCATATACATAGAAGAACTTTCTTTGGGAACATGATCATCTATATAAGTAGTTCCAAGAGTGAAGATTGGAGTTCCACCACATCCTATCAAAACCATGGCCAACATAAATACTAAAATTTGCGGAGCTTGATAATTTGACTCTTGAACGCAGGTTGGATTATCAAAGGTTTTTAAATTGATAAATTGACTAATTTTTTTCAAACAAATATTTAAATTAATTTTTCATGAAAAAATTTACAAAAGTATAATTACCTGGCTTTTTCCAGAAATGGTGACGTCAAAGCTGGTTTAGGTATTCGACAGGTATTGTTAGAATATTGCCAATCAGACGAGTTTCGTCCAAAACTTGAAAACGGAGATTTTAGCGACATAAAATGAGGCAAAGAAAAAATGAGCGAGCCAATCGCAGTGACCACGATTCCTATTCCAATCCAACGTGGAATGTGGCGGTGAGTGCCAAAGTAGCTAACAAAAATTATGGTTGCCAAATTCCCCATTTCAAAAGTCGACACAATGGCGCCAGACATTTGAGACGAAATATCAAAACGCTTTTCCATTGTTGTGATCACACTAAACAAAATTTTCAATTTAGATATTAAAAAGAAAAAAAAATAAAAGAATAAAACCTATTGAAGTATCCAGATGATAAAGCTTGTTGAAGAGTCACAAGGACACAACAAAGAAAGACAAAAAACTGAATAGTGGCGAAACGCCGTAAAGAATGGAATTTCAAAGAACAACAGCCACATTCAATTTTTTCCATCTCCAAATTTTGATTAGATTCATTTTTTGTTCTATTTTTGAGTGAAGCATATTTGAGCCCAAGACTTGATTCGTTGTTGTAGTGAAGATGGTGCATAGTGTATCCATTAATGTGATAATAACACGAAGACGGATATGTTGGATCAAAGTGTAAGGTATTCTCTGAAGAAGTTTTTTTCAGTACAGGAACAGCTAAAGACCAAACATGACAAGCTTTATCTAAAATTTCACCAGATTTGTGAGCGTACAATCCAGTGGCTGTGTAATGAGAAAAATCACGAAGTGAAGCATTGCCAGCACTTTTGATTCGACGATGACCACCGGGTCTATGCCTGTGATGCATATGAAGAGGAGGATGATGATGATTTGATAATGGTTGTGATGAAATCGGTGGCGGATATTGTGAAACTACTGGCTCCAAGCCAGAAATTTCTTCACAAAAATCGTGATCCATTGAATAGTTTGGCTTGGATTTCTGCAAATACTCAGCAGTTATATCGCACGTTGGAAAATCTTTTCTTCCAATTCCAGACATGATTGGCAGATGGTAAAATTTTCTTATTTTAATATTGCAATTATTTTAAAGTAAATATTTGTTTGTATTTTTTGTTGTTTTGAAAGAATGGAGGACAAATTAACTATGAGAAGATTTTTGACCAAAGGCACTGAGATAAAATTATAAAAAAATAAAGTCTTCTTGAATTTAGAATGATTGAAAAATTGAATTCTGTATGAATTTTTTTTCTAGGATTTTTGGTTTTTTTGAAAACATAAGCCCTTTGGTGTCATTTTACATAAAAACTTCATTTTGTTATAAAGTTGAAAACATTTTGATCGTTATCCTTATAACATGTTAAAAAGAACAGTGAAAAAAATTTAATTCTTTCCGTTGTGAATGAAGGTGAATCGAAAAAATCGAAGATGTTCTTTTTTTTTTTGCTGCCAATGAGGAATAATAATAACGACAACTCAATACGAAAAACCTGCAATTATAAAAATAAATTATAAGAAAAGCAATTTCATCATTGTACAACTTAGAATTATTTAACAAACAAAATGCATTGATTTTTGAAAAAAAAAACAAACAAACAAACAAATAACACTGATCGACAAACATAGGCAACATTATTTCAAAGTTCAAAGCATACAATAACATGCGCTCCAAGCATTTAGCAAAAATGGAGCGTGCACTAAAAAAAAAAATCCACTGAAACTACTAGTTGACATTTGTTTTAGTGATAAATTAAACAAAGTTTTTTTTTATTTTCTTTAATTTCTAAATCAAACATCTAAATAACTTAATTTTGTTCGATAAAAACGTTCCAATACTTGAAATAGAAGAATAGCTGAGCTAAAAAAAAAAAAATTTTCTAATTTAAAACGTTTCTTTCAAGATTTTTTTTTCTTGTTGAAACGAGTTGAGACAACAAATTTAATATAAAAAAAATCAAATTAGGACAAACACACACACACACACATCTCACAAATGTTAAGTTCAATTTCACAAACAATCAAACAAACAAATAAATTTAATTTTATTGTAAAGTGTTTAGTTTTTTTTTCCTTTCTGTATTCTCAGTGAAGACAACAGAAGCCGAGCTAAATCAACAACACTCAACATTTGTCCGAAAGGCATAAAATTTAGCAGAATAGTTTGTAGAGGTTCCAAAACAATTCGAAACATCGTTTCGATTGCAAAACAGAAAATTTTCGAGAAGTCATTTTAGAAAAGAAATTTTTTTTTTCTAACAAAAGAACAATATTCGGGAGGCTTGTGTATTGCTTGTTGAAATAATAGAAATCATTTTCCATCATCATCTTCTTCATTTTTTCGATCACTCAATACAAAAAAGTTCATCTCTCTTCGTTTGTGAAAGTTGAAAACACATAGTGAATTTTGTTTTTTGAGCCTAGTGGTGAAACATCAGTGTTTTTTTTTTCGCACTATAGTTTCAATTTTACTAGTTTATGGATTGTCTCCAGCAGTGAAAACTGAAACAGCCTTGGGTATAGATATGATCATCATCATCATCCACCAACACAATCACATAAAAAACGCAAAAAATCTAGGGAAAGATCATTGACATGACTGAATGATCATTTCATCAAACTGAAGAAAAAATGTGTGAAATTGTTGTTGTTGTTGTTGTTCTGATTTTCAAATTAATTATCATTTTAATTTTTTCAAAAAAATTTTTTTTTTTTTCGTTTCAACGAGAAAAATTGATTTGTAGATAACGAGAAAAAAAAACGAAACGTATTTGAAACTTTTTTACCATGAAATCAGCACAACGAAATAACAGTTTTATCAACTTACTAGTATTTATGGATCATCACTGTGATCAATGATGATTGATATTATGAATGTATTCTTTTTATTATTGTTTCCTTGGATGCGCTTTTATTTTTCATTTCATTTTAGCTCAGGTTAAAAATAAAATAAAAAACATAAGCCCATCAAGATGTTTCACCGACTTTAATCAATTTGTTTTGAAATTGGATGATGGAAAATAATTGATTCATCAAAACCATCATTTCTCACAATAAGATTTTAGATTTTTTTTTTCAAATAAATGAAACCTTTATTATTATTATAATGTGTAGCCGTTTCTCCAAACACTAGAAACTCATAAAACTGTTTGATCTCTCGTTGATAAGATTTGAAAAATGCTAAACTCAAATGTCACTTTGACATGTGATTTTGTAACACCAAGATGGAATTAGTGCGAAAGAAAATCTGCTTTGAATGAGACAAACAAGGATCCGTCCTTGCACTTGGAAGAACGAGAAAAAAAAATTGAAGATGAAAAGCTACCACCAAACATGATGATGGTGGTGAAGCATATGGAAAATTTAAATTCAAGGAAAGTGCGTCACATTTATTTGTTTAAAAATACTAAATATTTAAGTTTTATGTTTTAGAATATTTATAGTTTTTTTTTACAAAAGAAATGCGTTTTAAAATTGAAAAAAAAAATTTAAGACTTGAATCAAAAAGATTTCAACAACATAAAAAATAATTTTTTGGTAAAATAAAAAAAAAATTATTCCCATTCATGCATTCAAACAATTCATTAAAAATAATTGAATGGTCGTGTTGTTTTTTTCCCAACTGAAAGCTTCCATGTGTCCAGGTTAATCAATTCGATTCAAACCCAAAAATAATACTATACATACATGGATTTTTTTTGAAGATCCCTAAAGATAGAAGAAAGTTTTCTTCTAATATTATACAACAGCAAGCAAAAATGGTTTTTACTCAAGATATTGAATAATCAATTTTCCACAGAAACTAAATCTCGTTGAAGAAAGTAGAAAACAAAACAAAAAAATTAGAACAAATAATTGACGTTGTTCTGTTATCATAGAAAATGAATAAATCCATAATCATTCTTCATGTTGGCCGACAACAACAACAAAAAAATTGAATACAAACGATAAAACATCAGCATTATTAATAATAAAAAAAGCTCAATTTTCATTTATGGACAGAGAAAATTTAGTTTTTTTTTGTAGTAAATAATTAAAGCAATAAGGCAAACACGACACAAACAAAGAGAAAACAATCCTGAAAATAGCCCATCATCCCAAGTTCTTTTTTTGGAAGATACAGCGGAGAAAATAAAAAATTTATAAATGGTTTTTGAGGAAGTTTTTTTTTGAAGAAATTTTTAACACCATGAAAATACAGTGCTATGAATAACAAGCCAGATCACGATTATAAAAAAAAGAAACCTCGTTTGTAAATTCTTATCAATACTAAAGGTATTCAGAAAAACGAAACGGCAGATAAAATGATAATAATAAAAACTGGCAGATTTTTTTTGTGGAGAAAACATTATAATCAACATTTTATTGTGCATTCAAAAGTTTTTGAAACCCTTGAATTCTATGCCATTTTCATTTTCTGAATTATCATTATTTTCAGTAAAAATTCTAGTATTTTAGGATCGTGTCGTAAAATTGTTTGAGATAAACAATTTGAAGAAAAAAAAAACTATCACGCCAAATTTTCACAAGAGAATAAAAGAAAACAAATTTAAATTTTGAATTATGATAATTCAGCCATTGGATTTTGGATTTCATATCAATTCAAATGAAGATATTGAATTAAATCATTCAAACAAAGATCCCGAACAATGTCCTATCCAAACATAGAGCAAACAAAATTTGAAAAATTCTTTAAAATAAAACTCACCGAAATTTGGGAAAATATTTAGAGAGCAAACCAATTAAATTGAATGTAGAAAAATTGTAAAAAAAAATTTTTAATTCAAAAAGATGACATTGTTTACCAATCAATGTTAAAACATTTATGTCCATATATGATCAATAGACCCACAAACACACACACACAAGCACAATTTATTTATTGTTAAAGTAAATACAAGTTTCAGTTAAAAAAAAAAAAAAACGCAGCATCACAAGCACCACGAATCCTCATCTTCAATGATTGAACAAATAAATTCCTTCATCACTTTTTCAGTTCGCTAAGAAGCCATCATAAGCTTGAGAAGCACGATCATTGTGGAACAACAACAACTATTCAACTATACTCACAACGAGAAAATCAATGAATCAGTTTTTCAGTAAGTTTTTCGCATTAAACTGCAGAAAATAAATTTTTGTTTTTTTTTCTTAAATCTCAGAAGCTTTATCAAGATGAAATGATTAAAAAAATCGAAAAAAAGAGATTTAAAATATTTATGAAATACAAAACACATGTCCACAACATTATCAAGAACATCGAACAAGAACAACTGTTCTTTTTTGTTATAAAAAAAATTCAAATCCAGTTGTTTGTCTCTTTCATTTTATTTCAACAAACAAACAAACAAAAAATAAATAGATAAAAACTTCAAACCGATTTTGTTGTTGTTTGAAAAAAAAAAATTCGATTAAAAATAATAAACCAAAAAAAAAAAAAAAATCAAGGGAAATTGTCCGATTGATGGAAAATTCAAAGTTAGACGTAAATTTTTTTCTTGTAAAAAAGAACTAAAAATCCATTTGATGATAATACACTTTAAAAGCCTTCAATTTACATAAAAAGGATGATAATGATAATGATTATTATGATGAAAGCGAAAACAAGACAAGGCTCGTAGGCATTGGTCATTTGGTTGGAGTTCAATCTTATTTGTCAAGTTCAACAGTTGTTGTTCAACGTTTGTCTGTCATCATTATTATCATAATGATTGTTTGAGACTAAGAAATCCGGAAATTATTTATTCGATTTCGTTTTGTTAACAATGAAAACATTCAAATTGATATTTTTATGCCGCTTTTATTGTTGTTGTTCAATTCAAAGTTTTCTAGGCAAATCAGAAAAAAAATGCCGCATATCCTGTGCCGTGTACCGCATATTTTTATGTTCATAGTGCTACATCGATATTGATGATTAAATGCTTCTTTGGATGTAATCTTTGGGTAAATTAAAACAGTTGGGTTCTGATTATTTATTTATTTTTTTATCAAATGAAGGCAATAGTTTAAGGCCAATAAATAGTGAAACAAAGAAGAACAACGTTGTGCTGATGTTTGCAAGAGCAACAAAAAAATATCATAAAAAAATGGATAAGTTTATTGATGATAATTTCTATGTATTATCTTTGACATCGATTTTTTTTAGTATACTAGGAGCAATCAGATCAACAAAAACACAAAAAAAATTACCGGCTATTATAAAAAATATACCCAAATGAAACGAGATCTTTTTTCAAACTAAAACCAATTTTGACCTTAAAAAGTTGGAAGAAGCATCTTGGGAAATAATATTTTCTAAATGAATCAATATTTTTCATTTTTTGAATGAACAAAATTTGGGGTACAAAAATTTACAAAAATAATTTATAAATTTAATAAATTTGACCTCATTCTAGTTTCGATTATCAGAAAGAAAAATGCTTCAATGAAATTTAAATGACAATAACATAAAAATTTATTCAGTCTTAAAATGGTCCATAAAAGTCTAAAACCTCACTTTTTCACTTTTTGACTTTCTCTTTTTTTCTGGCTCAAAAAAAAATCGTTCTAATCTCGGAAACCGATCCCTCAAAGCTTTCAAATTTTGTGAATTTTTTTTTTCTTTATTGGAACTATCAAACGGAAAGTAATTAAAATGAATTGCCAGAGCATTAACATAGCTTTAAAACCAACCAACCAATCAATCAAAAGATTAATTGAAAGTTGTTTCATTATAAAGTTCGAACGAATGAAAAATTCAGACGAAAGTTAAGACAATAGTGCCAGTCAAACAAACAACAACAACAAAAAATCAATTTGTTCGAAAATTTGAAATGATGTTTTTCCTGCGGAAATAGAACTGAACAAGCAAAAAAAAAAAAGCCGTTCTTTTCTTTAGGAAATTCCGACGATGGCATCGTTATATGACAAGTCATGAATATTGATTTGAGGCAAATCTAAAATAATGGTTCAAACATCTATCTATCAAAGTCAAACAGCACATTAAAAAAAAAACAAGAAAGAAAATTAATGATGCTAAAATAATGTGAATCGACATTTGAAAAAAAAAAAAGAAAGATAGGTAATAAAAAATATCTGTGTAATATCAACAAGCCAAAAAACAATCAAGTGGATTTCAATTCATTCATTCAACTCATTAACTCTACAGTTTTGTTTTCATATTGATGATAACAATATTTAGCATTATTTTTCTCATTATGAAACAATCAGTTTATTTTCTACTGTCAACGTACAAGTTCATCAAGGGGAAACACAATTAAAGAGTCATTTTAACAAAAAAATTTCATAAAAGTTGATCAATCAATCGGAAAACATTTAAATATTCAAATAGATAATTATAATAAAGTTTAGTCAAAAAAAAAGCGTTGTTTAAATCGGTTTAGATTATCGATCGACAGCTATCCCAAGCAAACAAAACACTCAAATTTCGAAATTCAAAACCAAAACCTCATGGTTTATTAAGATTATAATAGTGTAATATAAAAGTGTTTCATTGTTTTCAAATGAAATTCAATTGTTTAATTGAGATTTAAAAAAAAAACTTGGCATATTTACTCTCCCTACAATGTGCTGTTCTCTCCGATTTCAACGAGCTTTCTAGAGACGAGGTTCGACCATTACAAATCACATCCTTAGAATATAAAAACAATATTATCATTTAATTTGAAATGATAAATTATTTTAATAAATTTCAATTTTAAGATAGCATTAAACAATGAAGTTGAAAAAAAAATATAAAATGTTTGAAAGTTAAATTGGTGAATTTGTCAAGTACTTAAATAAATTTACTTTTTTTTTTAAATAAGGAAACCAAGTTTTAATGAAATTACTGTTTTTTTTGTTGTTGTTGTTGTTGTTGTTCAACCATTCAACAATCGATCAAAAACTTTGAGAGACAACACAGAGAAAATCGTTCAAGCATCGAGTTAATGAAATAAAATTGGATGGTTTTTGTTCTTTTTTTTTCTACTTCTGTTCAACTTCTCAATTGTTCAATGGTGAAAAAAACAAAAACAAAAACAACCAAACCGACCTTTGGTCAATTATAATGCAGCCAGAAATCATTGTGATTAACCCGGAAAGAAAAAAAAAACATTTCAATCAAATTCAATTCAAAAATTTGACTAACATTGTGTTTCCTTGGAAGATACAATATGTGCAGATGATTTTTCAAAATAAAATAAAATAAAAAATTGACACAGCAAGCTGTTGGAAAGATGAAAAAAAACTTACGGATTTTTTTTTTCTCAAATGTTGTGAAAAAATAACGTGTTGAAGAAACAATAATCCAGATGAATCGACAGAAAAGAAACCAAGAAGAGTCTAAGAAAAGTTATGGCATTTTTTGTCAACATCTATGATGATGATGATGATTAAGATAAACAACAAACACCAATGGAATGCAACGAACACACACACACACACACACAGAAAACTAGCGTTTCTTTTCCTTTTCGTCAATGGGAAGATGTATAAAAAAAAAACTGAAGAACGAATAATCAAACTAAGAAACATAAAAAATAGGAAAATTTCATCAATCAGATGGAACACCAGGCAGAAAAAAAAAACGATGAAAATGATGATGATGAATCAAGATGACTTTCTCTATGCGGAACAATAAAACGAAACTTAAAAAATAAAGATATTGTTTTTGTGTTTTTGCTTTGGTTAGTTTCGTGAGTATGGATCGTTATTCTTCTCGTGTAGGTTGTTTATGGATGCTTGCAAAGATGGATGAAGATGATGATAAGATGAAATGAAATCGAACAATGAGAAATGACGAAGACAAATTTCTATGGCATCGACACTTTTTTTTCTCTGATGCGATGCTTTATAAAAGAAGTTTTCTTCTTGTTTCGTATTTTGTTTTGGTTTTTGGAGAAATATAGAAGAGCTGTTGTATTGAGAAAAAGAGCAACGACCACAAAAATATATTTTGTATGATGCACACATGTGTGTGTGTGTGTGTTGTATGAGCCTCTCAACTCACTCTATGGTAAAGTGTAGTAAAGTGAAGAAGGAAAGATTCGTAAGTGCGAAATCATTACTATTATTATTCGGTAAAAGAACAACACCAGCGCTAAAATACGCATGAAGAGCAGCACAGATGACGAAATGAACATATACAATACACAATAATGGTTGGAAACATTTTCTCGAATTGGAAGCATGATTCCAAGCAGTAATATCAAAAGTGCTATCGTGCTTCTTCTTTTAAACTTCTGCTTCTTTGAGATCGTTTAAAAACAAAAAAAATTGTTTGATAAAGAATAAGAAACAAATGAGCCGTCGTCGTCGTCGTCGTCGTCATCGTGAAAAAATGATGTGGATAGCTTGAAGTGAAAAAGTAATGAATGAGAAAAAACCAAACCAACGCATCAAACCGAGTGAGAGAGAGAGAGAGAGAGAGAGAGAGAGAGAGAGAGAGAGAGAGAGAGAGAGAGAGATGCTAACAGTCAAAACCTTTTATGTATTTTCTACCCATTTCCAAGTAGAAATAATATTAATAAAAAAACTTTTTTCTCATTCATGTGAAACCATTGAAAGAAAAACGGTTTAAATTGTGTAGGATTGTGTGTGTGTGAGCTGGTTTAGGCAATTAAAACACCTTTCCAAAAAACATTGAGGTAGAATAAAGAAAACCAAACAACACCTGAAGAAAAAATTATTCCAGTTTAGAAAATTATTTTAAGAATTATAAAAAACAAACAAGAGTTTTTCTTTTAATTCAAATTAATTAATACAACAATGTTGATGACCTTTTTTTTTAAGAAAAAGTTCAATAAGAAAAATAATAAACAGCAATACTAAGGGAGGTTGAAGACAGTTTAAGAAGCAGCCGATAAAAAAGTTTTTACATTTTTTTTTTCTGAAGAACTTTGTAAAATTAAAACCTTTAAGTGATTTATTTCAATGATTCGGAAATGGTTTTATGTTTGACATGTTTTAGAAAACCATTGTGGAAACAAAGTGAAGGCAAAAAGGCTGAAATTAAAATTCAAAACATGTTGGCGAAAATTTTAATTTTAAAGTTTTTCACAAATGAAAGCTCTCTTGATTTGATCGGGTTGATGCCACTCAACCTCACTCTTGTTTTTCAACTCAAAAAACTGGCTAACTAGAAGTTAATTTTGTTTTTCCTTCATTTTTTCTTGTTTTGTTTTGGATTGATAGCATTTTGCCAAACATTCACAACTTCTAGAGGAGGAGTAACAAGAAAAAAAAAATGTTTTCAGAATATGAAAAAAAAATCCATCTGTTTGAATGAGCAGTGTTTGGCTGATAAAAGAGATTCGCCAACATCATAAAAAAATTATTTAATCAGTTCAGTTCAATTTTAATGACCAATCAATCAAAAATAATGGAAATTGTCTCAAAATTCTTATTTCATCCAACAACCTAATTTAAATCGGCAATTGAGCAATCAAACTTAGCCACCGAAAACGACTGAAGTGACCTGATTAAATTATTCAGACCTAACCCTTGACTGAATCTTTTTTTTGAAAAAAAAACTCTATAAACTAGATTTAATTTTGACATTGTTTCATCATTTCATCTAAATAGGTTATCAAGCAAAGTGGAAACTTTTCATTTTAAATTGACGTTATTTCATTCATTGCTTGTATTTGTAGTTTTTTTTTAAGTTGAGCAATATAAATTATAAATAGAGATTATTGAATTTTTTTGTCCTTTCAAGGCTTTAAAGAAAATAAAAAACAATTCATGATGGTATTCGGAATTTAATTCAATAATGATAAATTATTATGAAAAATGTGGATATGAATATCATTGTGAAACGTAAAATTTTTTTTTTTTTTTTTACAAAGGCTTGACAACAGTGGAATCAGCGAAAGGATTTGCATGTATCGTGACACAATTCAATCGAACATCCTTCAATGGTCGATAGTTTTTAGGATTGACAGGCACTTTTTCAATATCATCTAATGTTTCTGTCCCGTCAATGATTCTATACAGAAAAACAATTTAAAGATAAATTGAATTTCATGAAAAAATAATAATCGTTTTATTTTAAATTTGAAAAAAAATATAAAGCACTCACTTTCCAAATATTGTATATTTGAAATCTAAATGCGTTTGTTTCGAAAAAGTGATGAAAAACTGTGATGCATTTGTGTTTGGACCACTGTTGGCCATCGACACTATTCCTCGCTGAGAATGTCGAAGATTTTCGTGAATCTCATTCTCAAACTTTTTGCCCCAAATACTTTGTCCATTTTTACCGGTTCCTGTTGGATCACCCGTTTGAACCATGAAGCCTTTGATGTTACGATGAAACAAACACCCATCATAATAATCGGTAGCGCATAGTGCCAAAAAATTCTATTAATGAGTTTAATAAGTATGATAGCAAACGTCTTCAATTAAAAAATTCTTCTTTTAAGAAAAAAAAAACAAACCTCACAGGCTTTTGGACATTTTTCGCAGAATAATTCCAATTTCATATCACCTAAATCAGTGTGAAGTGTAACAGCCATTTGAAACTGATGGAAAAAAATTTGAATGGCTTTATGAAACATTGAAATGAAATGTAGATTTTTTGACATAAACAATAGCATGTGTTTTTCAAATTTAAGTACTGATATTGCCTAGAGGATGGCGCAATTTTTGAATTTAAACAAAAAAAAACTTTTTAATCAAGATTTGATTGAAAATTAGTGTAACTTTAAAAAAAACTTGAACCATATAAATTTTAATTTTCATATTTGAAAAAATACATTTAAAAGATATTTTTTTTTATTAATATTATTATTTAGGCTATCATTCTCATTTTCAAATCAAATAAATGGTTCAAAAACAATAATGACAGCCTGAAAACAATAATTGTGTTCGCAAAAAACAAATGTCGGTTTCTATCGGTTTGATTTAGCAACACGTTCCAGTTCGTCTTTTTTTTTGATCGCATAACTGTTTGAAGAACCCTATTTTTTTAAACTTGAAAATTAAAAAAGTTAAAATCAATTTTATTTAATTACCTTAGCAGCGTTAATTAATTCATCAGCCAAACATTCAGCGATTGTTTTGATATTACGAAAAGCAGCCTCCCGAGCACCAGTGCAAAGAAGCCAGATCGCTTGGTTGACCCGTCGAAGTGGAGAAACATCAACGGCTTGACGTCGGACAGTACCAGCTCGACCAATACGAGTTGAATCTTCCCGTGGTCCTGAATTGATTATTGCGTTGACAAGAATTTGCAATGGATTTTCACCAGTTAGAAGATGAATGATTTCGAATGCGTGTTTAACGATGCGGACAGCCATCAATTTTTTTCCGTTGTTTCGGCCGTGCATCATCATTGAATTTGTAAGGCGTTCAACGATAGGACATTGTGCTTTTCTGAAACGTTTCATGGCATATCTGCCAGCGGAGTGGGGTAGAAAACGAGCATACTTTTCTTTTACAGCAATGTAATCCTTTAAAACAAAAATTGAAACAAACATTTTTTAAAATTTTAAATACCGTCAAAGAAATGTCCGATACTTGAACATCACTGGTAGACCAGCGACCAAATAGTTTAATTTCAATCATATCTTGTTCAGTCGCAGTGCCAATCGGCGCATCTGTCCAATCTTCACTCATTGTTGATTAATGAAATTTGAAATTTCCTACACAAAAAGCCAATAAATTTGAAAATTAGTTTTTTTCAAAAAAATAATTTTTTTTAAAAAATCAAAAATAAACTAATTATTTTTAAAAAAATTAATTATTTAAAAAAGAATGAAAAATTTGAAACATACAAATATGAAAAAAGTTTAACGCGAGAAGCAGGATTCAACAATGAAGGAAAAGGATATGCGATTACCATACGCTATACACGAGTGTCGTTGTTTAATGCGCACGCGTATATTATTTGTGTACAATTTTTTATAAACTCATCATAAACACTAGGACACATTTTATATAAAAAAAAATATTTAGTAAATCCTACTAAATTCCATAAGTTTTATTCTTTATTTCATAAATTTCAAAAAATTAAATAAAATTTTATGGGATTTAAAAATTGAAAAAATAATATGAAAAAAATTTTTTGTTTGTAGTAATGTGCAAGAGACGCAATTCAATGTACTATTTTTTAAATTCGCCAAAAAACTGAAATTTTATTTGAATTTAGAATTACATTTTATGACGATACTCATCGAACCCTTTTTTCAAGTACAGATTAGGCAGGTTATAAAATTTTATGTGTCCAACATTCCTTGAATTTCAAATTCTATTTTTTTTAAAATGGAAACATCTTGGACGCGACCACGAAATCTATTTTTAGATACTGAACCTTTAACGCCGAATTGTGAAACTCTTAAAAAAAAGCCTGAGAATTCAATTTTTTTAAAAAATATTTGTATTACATATTACTGCATTTGATCACCAATTCTTGATTGCCTGCTATCATGATTTGCAAAGTTTTATCCTCAGTTATCGAAAGCATTAATAATCGGTCGTTGATAGAATCTCCGACAGTGTTGATAAATATCGTTATAAAATCGTATTCATTTTCCTTTCTATGAATCGTATAGAATAAAGGTTTTTCTTCTAGCGCTAGATATTTTTCAGCTTCAAGTTTTCCAATATCACGCATTGCGTTCAATGAATTCTATTAAAAATAATCTGTCATTTTGAAAAACAAATTTAAGCCAAAACTTTACTTTTTGCAGATTTTTGGCATTTTTTTGAAGCTTTTCAACGCTTGAAACAAAGTTTTCATTGGGACATCTGATTAAACATAAAGTCAATTTAGTTTAATTTATATGATTCTTACTTTAAAGCTGAAGATAGTAGCTTTTCTCTTTTAATGACCTCATTCAGATAATTTAGAACTCTATTTCCAACCAAAAAGAGCAACAAAGTTTTTCCTTGTTTTCCTTTTTGAGTTCCAAACAGTTTTACAGATTGTAAATGACTTAAATTCGAAACATGTGTTCCACAACAAAGATTTTTGTCTAAAGAACCAATCGAAATGACTCTGAGAGGTTCACCAATTTGATCTTCAGGTAACTCTTGATTAAATCGTACATCATCAAGTTGGCTTTGATCGCGATAGGATATTTTGACTGGCAAGTTTTCTCGAATTTTTTCATTAACTATTCGTTCAATTTCATCAACAACGCTTGGTTGAACATCTGGTGAATCAAGTTCTATGTTTGACATGTTTGCACCCAAGCTCCAAGAAGTGGTTTCTAATTTAAAATGTTTTGAAGCGACCGCTGTAATCAAATGTTGCCCAGAATGTTGTTGCATATGATCAAACCGTCGGACCCAATCAATTTTTTGTAATGGTTGTTGACCAACATCCAAAAAATTCTCATTCAGACTTGGATCAGATTTCACAAACAGAATTGCTTTTTTCCCTTGGCGTCTCACATTAATAACTGGAGCAGCACCAAGAAAACCAGTATCATAAGGCTGTCCACCACCCTCGGGAAAAAAAATTGTTTGTTCCAAAACCACGTCATATCCTTCAATGATTTCATTCTGAATTTTTAATGTAGCTTTTTGAGAGGAAATAATCGGACTTTTGAACTAAAATGTAAAAAACGTTGAAAAAATATAAAATAGATTTTTAAATAAATGACTTCATTAGCGTAACTATTATCTTGACATAAAAAAGGCATAATTATTTCAGTATTTCAAGTATTTTCTCGCTAAAAACAGAATATTTTTAGAATTTTGAAAACGCGTCACGCTGTTTACTAAACACTAAACATGTGATTTATATTTCGTTTCAAAATTATTTTTTTATGCTATTGATACTTTTGATCAAAATCCTTCCTTTTGAAATTATTTTCAGAATTAATGTTAAATTCTATAAAATTGCTTTCATTTGATGTAACTAAAACATTGATTACAGTTAGAAATGACGTAGGCACCGAATACTTGAAAGTAGCTTCTAAATATGGACTTTTTAAAAAGGACCATTATACAATTAATAAATTGAATGAAGCTTTTTTTCGAAATTTTAAAATAATGAACAAAACAATGCCAAATTTTGGCTATAAAAACAGCTTGACATCTGCTCAATGGTGGTCCTGTTTGGTTAGATCTTGTTTTTTTGAAGCTGGTTATACTGAGAGAAATGAACAAATTCAACTTGAATTGATTGCAGCTCATTTATATGAACACTATTCGCACGGAACTTCTTGGAAGCTTTTGGATGGTGCCCAAGAGTTACTGGCCGATCTTGTCCGGTTGAAACCCGATTTAAAATTAGCTATTTTATCTAATTTCGATGAACGGTTAGAATCAATTCTTAAAGATTTGGAAATTTTACATTATTTTAATCATATATTCATCTCTCGTCAGTGTGGGCTTTTCAAACCAGATCTAGAATTTTTTAAACACCTACTTAAAACTGTTGGTGTCAATCCAAACGAATACATTCATGTCGGAGATGATATTGAAAATGATTATTTACCTGTGATCACAAAATTGAATTCATTAGCGTTAATAGTAAGCTCAAAAAAAGAAATCCTCATGTCAACGCATCCCATGTTATATCTGACTTGAAAAAATTGAAGTTGTTTTTACTTTCCAATTAAATTATTTTCAATAATATAATGCTTTATTCAATTTAAAAAATAATTTTTTTTCTGATAATTACTTTTATTTTGAAATCTTTTACAAATTTTTCGAGTTTTTAAAATTTTCATTTTGAGAACTGCAAAAATCAGTTTTAATTAAATTAGAACAGTTTAAAAGACAAGTCAAGGTATAGGTCAAGTCCTGAATGTCATTGATGAAAAAAAATTAAATTCCAATTGTATTAAATTTTACGATACCGATTACTGAACTATTTCAAAAAGAGATTCTCATTTCTATTAAAAGACGGCAGCAGATATTGCAGATGCTGTTATTGTTTCGTATGTTCTGTGTTTCATGTTGTGTTTCAACAACCATTTTTTTAAGTTATTATTTTCAGTTATTTTTTAGTTTTATTTTCAAAAAATTTTGAATGGCGGTCAACGCCAAAGCAGCTTTAAATATTTGGTGTGGCAAAAAAAAACTAAAAGTCGACTATGTTTGTAATGAAGAAGCTCAAAATTCTTCGAAAGATGCTAATAGTCACAATTTTAAATGCGAGGTTTGTAAAATTTATTTATACCATTTATATCATTTTTTTTAATTCTCAAGATCATTATTCAATCCATCAGTCAAGTTTTTGTTGATTTTGGACCAAACAAAAAAATTGCTTCAACAAATGCTGCTTTAACAGCACTGATTTTTTGATTCAACAAAATATCTCAGAGAAAGCGAGTTTTCTCAACCTTGTTATCAGATGTTAAATATCAAGCAAGTTTTGTTTCCGAATTCAAATGGAAGCGATTTGAGAAAAGAGAATGAATCAAAGGTTAACCAATATAACCCTACTCAACAAATTTGTCAAAAGCCGGCGCAAACTTCGAACCAAAATAGAAATTGTACACAGAAAAATGAAAAACCGAAACAATCAAGTAGATTTTTTTCAGATTCTTTCAACAATCGTTCATTTAGAGAAAATTACCATGGTTCTCCAAATTATTGTAATATGCCACCACCGTCTCCTCGAACCAGAGGGTAAGAGTTTGAATGCTAAACTGACTAAACTGAAAAACAATACAAATCATATAAAAGGCTACATAGAACTATAATTTAATTAATTGAATCCAATTATTTTTGAAGATATAAATTAGATATTTTTAGTGTCAAAATGAGTTTCATTTAAACAGAATTATTTCATAATTGTTTACCAGTAAAATCAAAATTAAATGAACCGATTGACTTAGAAGAATTTTAAAACAAAAATAAAAAATGAAATTATTTTTAGACCAAGGTTCGCTAACTCTGGGCTACTACCGGCACCTCGATTTTCAGGCCCTGATTTTGAGCCTCGACCTGATCTATTTAGATTCGGACCTAGGCCCTTTGAACCAAGGTTTTGTTCTTGGGGACCTGAGTATAATTTTGACAATTTTCAGGGATATTTTGGTTCTTGGGGACCTGAACCTGGTTCAAGGTGCTCTGGGCCGGGTTCAAATAGACAGGGACCTGGCCGATTTAATGATTACAATTATATGTCAGATTGGCGAATGAATCAGCGCTCGTTTGGTAAATTTAGAACGAAGCTTAAAAAACAAAATGCCCGAGAAGAGGCTAACAGTATTTCTATAATGCAAAACTTGAATCTAAATTTTAATGAAAATGAGGAAATGTTCAGTTATGAGGCAAATAAAAACACTAACAATCAAAACGATGATGATGAAGAGAGCATTTCGGCTTTTATTAAAGAAACTAAAAAAAGAAAATTTGAAAATAGTGATACCGTCATCAATAAATTGGAACAAATTAGAAATGACTGCAATTTCACCATGGATAATTCAAAGCAGCAACTCAATATTTTTTTCCAAATTAATCGAATTCAATGTGAATACAATTATAGTTCGTATGGACCACCACATTCTAAGTAACATTTATTTTTTTTTTTAATATTTCATTCTAATACTCAATTATTTTTAGAACTTTTGTTTCATCGATGAAATTTTTCGTACCACGAAACAAAAAAGGTTAACTTAGTTTTTTGCCTTAAATAAGTATTCAAAAATTTTTTTAGAATATGAGGCTTTAGAAAAAGGTAATTCAAAGCAAGATGCATCTCGACTCTGCGCGTTGAACATATTGTACCAACTTCATAAAGATAAGTTAATCGACAATTTCGAACCAGAAGCTCTTTCTAAGCGACAAATGATGAAAATGGTGATATATTAAAAATAGCCAATGTATTAATTTCTATTCTTGTTTAGCAATTGATCTACTTGGTAGATGTTAAATCTGAGTTGAGAGATAAATTATTGACTTCATACCATATTGTTCAAAGTTATAATCAATATGCTTTGCAGCTAAAGTTTCTAGAAGAACAAAAATTGAAAAATCAATTGGAAAAAAGATTTGAATCGAACAGTTCGTTTCTCTATTGGTGTCCGCCACTCGATAATTTCAATCCATGGACAAACAGCAATTTAGATGGCACTTTATATCAAGGAAAATCAAAAGAAGATGTAGACGTTCAACTGCAAGAAGAATTTCAAACAATGATAAAATCTCAAAATTTCAAAACATTCTTTTGAATCGAATGAAACTACCAATTTGGCAGTATAAAGAAAAAGTTATTAGTTTGATTGAAAACAATTCAGTGATAATCATTAAAGGTTCTACTGGTTGTGGAAAAACCACTCAAGTTCCGCAATTTATTTTAGATTCTTATATAAGAACCGGAAACGGCTCGAATTGCAATATCATTGTAACACAGCCACGCCGTATAAGTGCGATGTCTATAGCCGAAAGAGTAGCTTACGAACGAACTGAAGAATTAAAAGATGGAAAATTTGCTTCAGGTTATGCTGTTCGTTTTGATCACGTTCATCCAAGACCATATGGATCAATTCTTTTTTGCACAACTGGTCATTTATTGCGAAAAATTCAAGGTGGTTTGAAAGGGATCTCACATTTGATTATTGATGAAGTTCACGAACGAGATATAAACACTGATTTATTGTTAACTATTGTTCATGATTTGATAAATCTCAATTTGAACATCCGTGTTGTTATCATGAGTGCCACTTTGGGGGTAGCTCACTTTCAAAAATATTTCAACTGCTCTGAAATTTTGGAAATTGATAGTCAACTTTTTCCTGTAGATCGGTATTATTTAGAAGATGCCATCGAAATGATTAGATGGCGGCCACGTCAATTATCTTATTTAGAGGACGACATTGAAATCGACCAAACAGAAAATTCAGGCGATTGTAGCAGTTTTGAATTTCCCAAATCTATTTCTCAATCAACAATCAAAATATTACGAGAATTGAAAGAAGGAGTTATTTGTTTTGAGTTGATTGTTTCTTTGTTAGAATATATTCATTCTCTCACTATAACTGGTTCCATACTTATATTTCTGCCAGGATGGAATTCTATTTTTGCATTATTCAATTATTTAAAAAAACATAGTGTTTTTGGAAATGAAAGCAAATTTACTTTGCTTCCATTGCATTCGCAACTTTCTCATCGAGACAACAATCGAATTTTCCATCACACCATTCAAAGAAAAATAATTCTTTCTACTAATATAGCCGAGACAAGCATCACTATTGACGATGTTGTTTTTGTAATTGATACTTGTTTGATTAAGCGTAAAGTCTACGATCCGCGTACCAATGTTACAAGTTATCTGATTGATTGGGTATCAAAAAGTAATATTCAACAAAGACAAGGAAGAGCAGGTCGTGTGCGAACTGGTTATTTTTTTGTTTTGTGTACCCGAAAGCGTTTTGAGTTGCTGGAAGAATTTAAAAGACCTGAAATTCTAGTTTCTTCACTCGTTGAAACATCTTTATTAATAAAGTACCTCGGTTTTGGTTCTGTTTCAGCATTCTTAAAACGTACTCTTGATCCTCCTTCAACTAAATCAGTGGAAGAAGCTTTGAAAACACTAAGAGATATAAACGCATTCGATGCTAACAATGAATTGACTTCTTTGGGTTCAATCTTAGCTAAAATGCCGCTTGAGCCTCGAATTGGAAGAACAATAATTGAAAGTATTATGTTTAATCTAGCAGCTCCCGTCACAACTATAGCTGCTTTTAGTTCGATAAACTACGAATTTTTTGATAATAGTGACTTACCATTGTTAATGGAAACATTACTCTCTTTGGACGAAGAACGTTTTTCTGACCATTTAATATTTTTGAAAGTATTTAGTATGTATGGCAGCAACGATTCCACTGTATATAAAACATATCGTTGCGTCAACTTGAATGCTTTACAAGTAGTGGAAAATGCCAGAAAACAACTAGTATCTATCTTGATCAAATGTGGTTTCAGTGAAGATTTGTTTCAAAACAGAAGTTTTTATTCAACTGAAGAACTTGATATAATTTCGGGATTACTAGTTTCAGCTTTTTATCCAAATGTTTGTATTCATAAAGATACTCGAAGAGTTTTGACAAATGAAGAACGAATTGGTTTGATTCATAAAACATCAGTCTTTTATTCTCACGTCCATAATCAAACTCTATCGAAAACCACCAAACTTAAATCTCCAGTTTTCATTTACAGTGAAAAATCTCAAAGCAACAATCTCATTTCAAGCAAACAGTTAACGATGGTTTCTTTTCTTCAACTTTTATTATTTGGCGTCCGAACATTCGAATTCCCACCTAATGCTGTTGGTAGTTCTAGTGACACTATTTTAATAGATAGTTGGATTGAAATCAAGATTGATCCGCAAGTTTTCGACTGTTTATGGCAAATGAAAACCGAATTTGAAGGAATTGTATCACGGGTTTGTGCAGAACCCAAGTCTGTGAAAACATTAACACAAATTGATTGCACTGTAGTGGATACGATTCGTTCTATCTGTTTATTTGATAATGTTTCTGTCAATATCATCGGAAAATGATTTTTTATAACAATTTATTTTAAACATTGTAATGTAACTAATCTTATTCATTTATTTTTAACAAACTTGATTAATATACATTCTTTGCTACGAAAATAAAAAACTAATAGTTTAAAAAGTATGTTGTAATAATATTTGGCAAAGTGAAGTGACGGAATAATTGTCAAGTTTCAATTTTTTAGTCGAATCTGGAATAAATTTTGAAAATGATAGATGAGAATCAAGTTGAAATGAAAAATTTTGTCTTCTCAAATTTGGTAATTTGATATCTTGTTCATGAGGTTTTAATGAGACATGTTTTTTGATTAAAGCTTGCAAAGTAGCTTTTTTATGTACATCACTTTGATAAATCTGAAATAAAAAAATTTTTTTTGAAGTAATCAAATTAAAACAAACTCACTTTTAGTGTTTTTGAATCTTTAAATAAGTAAACCAATATGATGAGAATAGGCCGTACGATCGAATTAGATTTGGAGTGAGATCGAATAATTTTGAAAAGAGATTCCATTACTTGGGGATTTTTATAGAAAAAACACGAATCGGTTTGCTTTAAAAGATTGATGAAAATGTTTAAAATATGAGTGATGATTTTTTTGTGTGGTTCGCTACGATTTAAAGCATCAAAGGAAAACAAAAGATTTTTAATGATCCATTCGTTTTCGATGACCATCTCACAAATTCTTAAAGACAAATTTGTTCCCATTTCGAGTTTTTCAACTTCGCTGTGTAAATGATTTATCGATTTTAAAGTAGTCATTCGTTCTAGAACACGTTTGATCACGTTTATTAATCGTTGATCTTCTTTGATGTTTTCAGAAAAAATAGATAATTTTTCTCTGATCATCAAGTATGATGGAGTAGCTTTATCAAGTTTTTTACGAACTTGGTAGCCTCTAAAGTTTTTCTGAATTTATTTGAAATGAAAATTAAATTTCTCAATTTTTATTTATAAAATACCTGGATAATTAGAACTGATTCTTTCACCTTGAGAACATAGGAAAGAACTAAATTTTTAAATTTATTAGTTTTTCTGGAATCTCTGTAAAAGCGTTGTATTTTGATAGCGGCTTCTTTTTTAGCAGAGAATTCGTTTCGGCATTGACGGCCAATTTTGTAAGCTCGATAATGAGCTTGTATAATTTTGCAAGATTTTTTTAAATGAAGGAATGAAGCTTGACATTTTTGCATTTCGCGATTGGCGCGAAAACGTTTCTGAACAAAAACAGCTGCATCATTCAACTTTTTCAAATATAACTTGTGACGCCATTGTCTTTGAACTTTGACCACAATCTTTTTCAATTTTAAAAATTTCTGCTTTTCAATTTTAGCTTGTAAATTGGCTCTAAATAATAATTGAATGAACACAGTTTTTTGTCTAAGTTCTAAAAATAAGATTCGCTCTTTTCGAGCACGATAATAACGTTGAATTATTATAACAGAGCTTCGTATTTTCTGATATTGTTGAAATTCAAATTGAAATTTTCGATTTTGTCTGAAACGTTGTTGAATCAAAATTGAATAATGATATAAACGCATATAATGATTCCGTTGTTGTTTCATCAAGCGATTAGCCCGCCATTTACGTTGCACCATAATTGTATTAGATTTCAGGTTATCATATCGATTTTTTTGATAGTAACAACGCCAATTTTTTTGAATTAATATTGCAGATTTTTTCATCAATAAAAATTTTTTACGTTGATGATTAGTCATTCTACAATTTCGATACCAACGTTGAATTTTTTCAATGTTATCAAGTATGGATAAAAATTGTGAACGGCAACGTTTCGCTTCAAGTTTCAAGCGATATCGGCGTTGAATTAAAATAACAGAATATAAAAACTTTTTTTTGTATTGATAATGCCGCCATTTTTTTTGAATCAAACAAACAGAATAAATTATTTTCAAGTAATTTTCTCGTTCTTTCATAGCCAAACGATTAGCACGAAATTTTGTTTGAATCGTCAGAACGGCTTTTTTCATTTTTAAATAATTATGTCTTTCCAAACAAGCTCGGT
Organism: Octodonta nipae; assembly: GCA_034190945.1. Lineage (NCBI taxonomy): Eukaryota > Metazoa > Arthropoda > Insecta > Coleoptera > Chrysomelidae > Octodonta > Octodonta nipae. The sequence continues at coordinate 90,315 of JAVLUE010000066.1, read as the reverse complement.
AAAATCTTTGTATTTTAATTATGGCTTTACGTTTAGAAAGATAAATTTGTCGATCATGTTGCATCATTTTTTTCAATCTGAAAAAACTTTGTATAACAAATACGCTTTGTTTGATTTTTAAGAAATGTTGACGCTGTTTTTTAGCCAAAATATAATTTCTCCAATATTGTTGAATCACAATAATATTTTGAAGAATTTTTTTATAGTTGAAACGCTGTTTTTTCATTAAACACTTGGCTTTAAACTTTTGCTGCACCAAAATAACGGTTTGTTTGAATTTCAAAAATTCTTTCCTGAACATTTTAGTACGGTAGGTTTGTTGAATAAAAATAGTTGCTGTTTTCAATTTGAGAAATGAAGTTCTTTGATTTTTACAATCTTGATAACGTCGGAAAGCCCGTTGAATTTTAATTATTTTGTCAATAGATTGAGACAGTTCTATTTCTCTCATACGAACATTATAAATTTCGATTAAATGATTCAGGAAATAAATGACCTTAGGGCGAATGCCGTTACAAATATCGCGAGGCGATACTGAGAGACTACCAATTAAAGGTTTCAACATGTTAAATACTAAATCAATATTGTGCAGCTTTCTTGTAATGTTATTAGGCGGATAATAAAGCTTTGGCAGAATATCATTTCTCAATAATAAAATTTCAGCTAGTCGAGCTAACCGAACACCACATCGCAAATCGTCAACCATTTTGTTGACAGTAAAATTAAATTCTTCGATCGGATTTTGAGTGTGCTCTAAAAGAATGCCAATATTTCGTAAAGATTTTAAAATATCACCTACGCCTGTTATGTAATCTCTTGAAAAGGATGCTACAATATCCCGAGAAGATTTACATTGAGCATCTATACGAAATAAACATGGATCATGATCAATCAATCTTTTACGCTTGGCAATATCTAAAAAATTGACGATAATCAGAAAATGATATAAAATGTGCTGCTTGGCCATTTTGACGTTTTTTTCATTCATGAAATAAGTAGTAACGTTTTTACAATTTTTCTTCAATGCTTTTTCTTTAAATGAAAAAAGTTGTTGAGTCAAAAAGTGAACAAGATTATGAACTTCATTTTTGTTAGATTTTGAAATATTTCGACCAAAAATAGTCTCTAACGATAATTTCAACCAAAGCGGATTATAATTTAATAATATTTCTAAAATATGCTTTTTAGCTCCAACATCAGCATGAATAGATTTATCATGACGAATGTAAAAACGCTCTATTTTCAAATTTCGAGTAAAATTTCACTAATTAATTTCAATTCAGAGCTTTCAAACAGTTTCAAAGCCTTTGATCGTAAAATATTCATGAGACATTCTTCTTTGTAAGCAATCGAAGATATTCCATCTTTAAGAGGTTTATGAACACTTTTTGATCCATTCACGACTACATTTATTTTAGAGTTGGAAAGCGATTCAGCTCTAATGCATTCATTAATAATACGAATTGCATCAAAGTTGACATTTTCAATTTTAAAACTTCTGGCAATCACTGAATTGATCCATTCAACGTAATAAGTTTCGTCAATTTCTTTAGTTGCAAACACAACTGTTTGGTTATTAGAAGTTTTTTCAGAAACCTGAATTTGCTCGACATTTTGTGAAAAATTAGAATGTTTCCCGTTTTTTGACTGAAAAATAATTCAAAATTCAAAATTATTTTCAAGTTTTTTTTAAGCTTACTTTATCTTTTTTTGAACGGAGAACAATTGTTTCACGTCGACTCCAAACATTTTCATTTTCAGGTTTAAAGTTTTCCAACTTCTGAAAAACTTTGGAACTTGGTTTTTTGAATAATCGAGCCTCAAGAGCTGGCGGAAGTTTTCGTGGAAAACTTTGAGCATTTTTAAAAAAATTTTCATCATCATTATCACTAACAAAATCATCATCATCGTCATTTTCGTCATTTAGTGGAATGAATATACTTGCACAACCATTATTGTAAGACTTGACCGATTGATTTTCTTGATCGGAAAACTCCTCTTCTGATTCATTATCATGTAGCTTGAATGATCGTTGTGATGATTTTGGATATTTAAAATTGAAATTTTCCATTTTTTTTCTCAAATAAAAACAAATTGTTTTAAAAAAATTTTTATAACAAAAAAATAAAAACTGGAAGTGCCATAGCATTAAACAATAGAGACAATAAGTGTTATTGTGTTAAAAGAAACGGTTTGAACGTTTGGCTTAAGCTGTGATTGGACGGATTTTTAAAACAGTCAACGGACAGTGGCAGCTGCTTCTGCGCAGCAGAACAAAAACGCTTATCAAAATTGTTAATTTTTCTTTTGGCAAAAAAATTTCCCTTTCAAAATATTTCTTATTTGATAAAAGATTTAAAAAAATAATTTAATCTAAAAGAGTTTGCAAGTTTTAAGCTATTAGTAATTTTTTCTCAAAGAGATTTTAATAAATAATAATTTTTTTACAAAGAAAATCCGAGATCAGTTTGTTTCAGGAGATAGAAAAAAAAAAAACAAAACAAGAAAACATTTATTTGATTCATGAAGTTTGTGAACATGAACTAGTTTATCAAGTTTATGAAAATTTAGTCAATATTGATATTAGTTTTTGTCAAGATCTGATCTGGATCAGAGCTAGTCATAAAGAGTTGAATTTTGGTGGCCAACTCAATGCCTAGCACTCTTTTGATGTTGGAATTTTTCATTAAATCAATATTGGATAAAATATCATTAGGATCTGGATTTTTTATTATGGCATTCAGTAATGATCGAGGTGTAGGATATTTGGCTACCATCGACTCTGCAACTTCTTGATTCATATTAGGAAATTGAAGCAATTGCCGTAACCAAAGAATACGACAAGATTCAGAATCTATAGGATCGATGGCGGAAAATTTTTCCGAAGAAGCGAAAAAATCCTCACAAGAATTGTTTCCTTTTCGTGACATTCTAAAAACTTGCTCGGAAAGTGATCGAGTATAACGGTACAATGTAGTTGCCAATTCTTGACTGCTGTCAACAAAGACAATTGTCAAATTAGATTGATAATTATCGTGTTTACTATTATAGTCAAATTGAAAAAACTGCATTTGGCAATCGATTAGAAGCATTTCAACGTTTTCCCCAGTCATTTGATGCGTGTGATTTTGTTTCTGTTTAGTCTTGGTGAAAGTTTTTTTCTTTTTTTGTTGATTGTCCTGCTCACTTTGAAGCATTAGTTCGTTCATTCGACGTTTGAATGAATTGTCTAAAAATTTTTGCTGCGACCGCAAGTATTGTTCCATTTTGTAAATTAAAAGCGTAACATTATAAATAGAATATTTTTCACAATAGGATTGAATCAAACCAAGTAATTTGTTATCAGTCGAGGACTGACAATTTAGCGAATCAAGATAATCATCGAGATAATCATGGAGTTGTGTGGGCTGAATAACAATTGCCAAGTGGTTGAATAATAATATTTTATTGATGGAAACTAATTGAGAAGAGTTATTTTCTCGTTGATTCGATTGTTCAATTAAAGATTTTAGCTCTGAATCACATCTCCAAGTGATAGATTGATCGTGATTATTTTCTATTTGATAATTTACATTTTCCTTTTGAAATACAACGCAAATTTCATTTATTATTAATTCTGCGACATCCGAACTAAAGATGATTGTGACATGTTTGAGAGCATCATCTTTTTGAATTTTGTTTAATAGTTGGCTATTAGATGGTTGACTTTCATTTATTTCTGTTTGATGAGTTTGAATGAAAAGATTTTTATTAATTTTATTTTGAGACTTGGTACGATTGCTGGAACTTTTGAGTAATTTTTTTCGCGAAGAAAAAATATTCTTTTGAAAATTATTTCTTGATTTTCTCAAGTAGCCTTTAAAAGATATCACCGGCGTGCTGTGAAAACCAATCGAATTTGCATCCTCTTCAATTTCTATCCAATCTTCTGGATCATTTTCTTTGCTGAACAAATTTGAATCATCATCGATCAATTGTATCGATGTATTGTTAATATCATTTTTGAGCGGAGAATGTTTCAAAGCAGTGAACAAATTGGATAAATTTGAAATATTTTGATCTTTTTCAGGAGTGACACCAACATTATCACCATTGGATAATTGAAAGTCGTTTGAAACAATATTTAAAGTGTTTCCATTTTCTTCAAGATCTTCTATTTCGATCAACTCGATAGAATCATTACAAGTTTTTTCAGAGATATTTTGCTTCAAATTTAAAGTCGAAGTTTGAGAAATGCATTTTCCAACTGAATTCTTGGAGTTTTTTTCATGACTACCTTTATTTGAATTCTTTTTAGCTCCAATGCCAATCGGTAGAGCTTCAAGGAGTGAATCATCGTTAAAAGAATCTAATAGAAAAGAAAATTCTTTGTCCATTATTTTGATTTTTTAAAGTTATTATCTGAATCTTATTTTGAATTTTTTTATTTACTTACTTCTTAGACTAGTGTCCTCTTTCGTTTTATTTTTGCACTTTTTATACGTTTCTTGTGAACTCATTTTCATTGGAGTTTCCATTTTCTGAAAAAATAATCATCAATTTCAAAAAATTAAATTTATTTGAAAAAATTTCTAAAATTTTTGAAACAATAATAAATTTTAAATTTTGATAATTTGAATTATCAAGTTTTTAATTTTGGCTTGATATTTTAGAGTAACATCTTTTCTGGATGGATTAATTCGCTATGCTTTCGCGCTTCTGGCACACTTGTATTCAATTTGGCGCACTTTGACTTGGGCTAACAGACGATAGTTTTACCACTAAAACATTAAGCCCTGTTTTTATTTTTGACAAATTTTTACTCGACGAAATTTTCTATGGTCTATTATTCTTGGTAGAAAATTGGAACTAGGATTCGAGTCGACAATGACTACAGAGCTAAAAGCTTCAACATCATCATTCTTTGCCACAAGCTCTCCGCCAAACACAATCGTATTGAATGGAACCAATAATTTTAGCTCACTTCGAATCGAAGATCCAAAAAAAGGTATTCATAAAGATGAAATTTTTAAAGTTATCAATTTTCTTGATTTTAGCAAATCTTGAAAATGATGTTTACATTAAGATGATGCTTGAAAATATACCCGAGTTGAAAAATTATTTTTATATTGTTGATAAACTTGGAGAAGGAACCTTTAGCAAAGTTTTTAAAGCTAAGCTCAAAAGACAGTATGTTGACAACGAAACTTGTGATTCGGGTCAATACGCTCTCAAGTATATTATACCAATTGTGAAGCCTGCAAGAGTAGCAAAAGAGATACGATTTCTGAGGGATCTTGGCGGTGCCGACAACATTATACCAATCAAAACATGTTTTTATAATGCTGGACATACAGTGATAGTTATGCCCATTGTTGAGCATGATAAGTTTCTGGATCATATTCAAACTATGAACATTAATGAAATTCGAGAATATATGCGCAAACTATTGATAGCGTTGGCTCGGGTTCATGATCAAGGTATTATTCATCGAGATATAAAACCATCGAATTTTTTGTATAATCGGGCATCTGGAAAATGTGCTCTAGTTGATTTTGGTCTTTCTCAAAGCAAAAAAGAATTGTGTCATACCATAAATTATGCATTGTTACAAGCATCAAATGCAAGACCATCGACGCCACGTTCAACCGAATCAAAATCTCGTAAGAATCTCAGTATGAAATTCCGACAATCAATTCAAACAAATGAAAATGACAGTAAAGTTATCAACTCCAAAAGGACCTTTGACGAAATGAATAGTTCAAAAACTAATGTTAATGACAATTCAAGTTTCGAACTTTCGAAAAAGAAAAAATTATCAACAGAGGCAAGTGTTTTTATATCTCCAATCACTCCTTCTGTTCTTCAAGATGAATCAAAGCCTTCAATATTGATTCTCGCGACTCCCGTTAAATCGAGGAGTCCTTTGAAAACTGAAAACATTAACTCGATTAACTATGATATACCCGAAACACCAGTTAAAAATGAAATTAAAGATTTTCTTTACAAAACCCCGACCAAAACTGAGATGCCATTTAATGCGAATCGAACTCCATCAAAAAATATTGTCGCTATACCTGAAACTCCACCGAAAACAATTCAAAAAAATTTTAATCGTCAAACAACATTTCAACAAGGAATCGTTTTGTCTAATAAAGAAAATTTTCAAAATTTTACAACACCAAAAATGGCTTCTAGACCAGCGTTTCAAAGATTTCAAGTGGTCAATCGTATTTTATATCCCGAACTTTCAACTGTTCGTACACCGACAGCTAATTTTAATCAATCTATGTCATCTAACGATTCATCAAATAATTTTTTGTCATGCGAATGTATCGATAAACCATCCATTTGCCATAGTTGTCTTTCTAAGCCAGAGCTCAACGTACCTCGCGCTGGAACACCAGGATTCCGAGCGCCAGAAATTCTATTACGCTGCCAAAATCAAAGTACAAAAATTGATATCTGGTCAACTGGAGTGATTTTTGCTAGCCTCTTATCTGGTCGGTATCCATTTTTTCGTTGCGCCGACGATATGACATGTTTAGCCGAAATCATGGCTGTCATTGGTTCATCAAAAATGCGAAGAGCCACTGCTGCACTAGGCAAAACACTTGTGATCTCACGAAAATCTATTCCAGCCATGGATTTAAAAGAAATTTGCATTCGTTTAAGACAGAAATCACAGATTTCTATTTTAGATCTCCAAGCACCGGACAGTGCTTACGATCTTCTCAAACATCTTCTCGATCCAAATCCTTTGACTCGGTTCGATGCTCGCGAAGCATTGAAACATGAATTTTTTATGGAAGAATGAAAATTTTTTTTTTTTTCTTTTAATCGACGCAATATTTTGAACAACGAAAAAAGAAACGAGACATCATTTTAACGATTTTTTTTTAGTATCAATTTTTTAAAATGATTAAACAATTTTAAACCGAATCCAAGTTATTCGAGAGTTACTAAATTAAACATAGTTTTCATAATTAAACTTGACAATATTACTGTTTGCCACTAAAAATCAAATGAACAAAACATTTTTCTCAGTTCATTTAATGAAAAAAAAAAAAAGCTATCTATGGATTAAAAGCTAAGTTGTTTAAAAATGGCGAGAAATTTACAATTTCTGTGAATTTATCTTCGAAAGATTCATTGAAGATAAATGGTTGTTGTTTTCGTAATATGAAAGCAATATTTTCATTTTTTTTTTGAAATGAGCCTTCTAGCAATTAAATCAAATCAGCATAATATCATCCATCTAACGCCCAATGTTGTTTCTTGAGAAAAAAAATTCTTCGACTATTGATTTTTAGCATTGAATTCGAAACAATCTCAAAAATTAGTTGTACAATATAGTTGGATGAATTGAATTCATAATAAATTTTAAAAAATTTCTCGGATCGAAACTGTCATTTCATGTTTTTTTTATAGAAATTATGTGCCAACAGTGTGTGGTCATCGTGGAAATTTTCCATCTTTGATAGAAACTAGTGGAAAAAAACTGCTGAAACGTAGTTTCCGTGATTTAAAAATTGAACGAGGCAAAAATATTTTCAACTCAGTTTTCGAACTGTTCCATATTCGAAAATTTTAAAGAAAACTTTTCAATTAAGATTCAATTGATTTTGTTCAATGTTGTTCCAGCCAACATAATTTGAATGAGATGATGATAATAACTATAGAAATTATTTGATTTTTGTTAGAACACAGATACTTTCCGTTTGAATCCTGATTGCAAAACTAAAAGAAAAAGAATTTCTGATTAATCATCGAACAAATGACATGAAATCGATCGGAGAAAAATTTCCCATTATCACATGAGTCATGCCAAAAAACCATCTCAAATGTTCTCTTGATTTTTTTTTTCTCCTGTTACATTGATGTTTCAATTAGTACACACACAGACTTATTTAATACCGTCATAAATACCAAAAAAAAAAAAAAAAAACGACAGATTCTTCTCAAATTTGTTCCTTTTCAAACACACCGTACAAATTTCAATGAAAATTTCCTAATAAACTGGGAAACAAGAGAGAAAAAAAAATCCCAAGAAAAACGGTATTCGCTTAATTGGTTGGGATTTTCAGGGATTCTAAAATTTCTAATCAAAAAAAATTGACCTTTCGATTTGGGCGCGGAATTTCATCATTCTTTTTTATTTTGATATCTAATAAAAATTAGAAATTCGAATTTTGGTTTTATTTTAGGTCAATCATTTCGTTGAAAATAAGCGCGCATTTTTTTTTTTTTTGAAATAAAATAAAACCATATCATCATTTAAAAATAAAACGATGATGAAATTCGTTCTATTCAATTTAAGAACATGAAAAAAAATTTTAAAAATAAAAGAAACGAATAAAAAAAAAACAACGAAAATCTAAAATGGAAACGCGCCATGATGATTGATGATGATGGCTGACAGGGGGAAAGAGAGAGAGAGTATAAGCAAGCAAGCATAATAAAAGCGCATGCGTGTTCAACAACACAAAGCGGACTCGTCCACCTTGCCTTCGAGAAATAAAAATAAAAAAAAAACGACTCCACAAACAGCGCAAAAAACGTGCTTTAGTTGAAACAACAGCGAACGAAGCTCAACGCAACCGCCTTTACAATAATTTTAAATTCTACCAAATTGTTCAATTCTTTTGGTTTTATTCATTATAAAAATTATATAATCCTAGAGATTTATAAAAAATATCCAAATCCACTAAACAATTAGATTGGCGACATAGATAAATAGTCAATCATGTCATGTTCCCCAACACTTATGAAATCTTAAATTTTTATTTGATGAAAACTGGCGGTGCTGGTGGCAGGTTCATTATTATCCTAAGAATAAAATTTTTCTGCTGCTTTTGCAGCCTAGCGCGCGCAAGATGGCTTTCTTTTCTTTCTCCGCCATCGTAACAACGAACGAACGAAAGAATCGTGAAATTAAAAACGAACGAAAAGTTTATTTTCAACACCAGAAAAAAAAAGAGGGGGAAAAGAGCTCTCTCTCTCTCTCTCTCTTTCTATCTCGCCCTTTTCAAAAATAAACAAACGCACAATGGAATGCCGAAATGATGAACAGCAACAACAACTGAACTACCCCCCTCCTATAACTCGCTGTTGTGGATGGTCGGTTTTTGTTCGAAAAAAAAAAAAAACGTTTGCTTGGCGCATCTGGTTTGCGTTGTTGGTGGTGGTGGTGTTGTTGATTTCCCATTTCACATACAGCTGCCATATATTTATTTTTTTTTGTGCTGTTTCATCATTCGCTTGCATGCTATCTCTCGTTGTTTCAGAAAAAAAGCCTATTTTACACGGACATTTCAGCGTTCGCCGTGTTCAGTTTTTTTTTCTGTTTTACACGATCCGTTCAGTTTTTTTTGTTGTTGCATCAGTTTTCATCATTTTATCGATCATTGAATTTTTTTGGAAAACTTAAAACAAATGGAGTTGCTGAAACGAAGAGAACCGAAAGCTTGAAGGAACATTCGAATTAGATTGAGTAATATTGATCATGGACTGAGAAAGAAAAAAAAAAAAAACAGTAGATATTCCTTCACGTTGTTGGATTCAAATCTTTTAAATAATTTTTTTTTATCACAGTTGAATTGAGTCAAATTTAAAAAAAAAATTTTAAATTGAATAACAATTGGTATACTTTTCTGCATTGATGACACAATGATTCATAATAATTCTTTAAAAGTTTATCATTGAATTGGAAATTAAATGCGTTACAATTATTTTGACTGAAAAAAAATTTAAACCGATTTTTACTATACTTTTGGTATTAGAAAATATTATTGAAAAAATTTTTTTATCATCAATTAGATTGAAAATAAATTAATTCGGTTCGAGAAGATTTTATAAGAATTCGATAGTCATGTTGGTTAGTCATCACTATCCTCACATTCCCCATTGGTGCCCATGGTTTTCTGTCTCATTTGGAGCCACTTTCTCAGCTGTCTCTGGCTTTTTCACTCTGTTAAGTTCTGGATCCTTTATTATGGCTCAAGTTTGATTTGTAACGGTTCTATTTTGACGTGATGAGTGGACAGAAAAACTTCGTCATTTGATTTGATTTCTTAAAAAAAAGTTTGATATTGAAGTTAGCTCATATAAAAAGATCCAGAACTCTGGTTTTCTAAAAACCAATTCTGACTAGCTAGAATTAAAACAAATGAAACGAAATTCTATCATATAACATGCCATCTTCCTGGGCAGTTTAAATTGCTGAGACATAACTCTTTCGGGATATAAACCATGCGTATTCAATCTTCTTGAATACGCTCATCAAAGAAGTGTTGGGTAATATTCAATTCGTTTCGCCTGAAACGCTTAGTGCTGTCTCCTTGCCATGACAGCCGAAGATATTCCTTATGATGTTGTCGTTCAACGATTCCGCGATCGACTTCTCCAATGCGTCTTTAATTCAATCTGTCATCTTGGTTCAAGTTTATGGGCAAATCTCCTTCACATGGGTCTAAAGCCTGATAATTCTTTTTGTATGATTGCGGGGATTACCTTCTCCTAATCATCAGAATCATTCCGGATAGCTATCCAACTTTGTCAACAATCTTTCTGATTGCAAAATTTTATCGAGAATCATTTGATATCATCTCATTCCGTGAAGACAGTATTTCATAAACGGTAAATTCACTTTCTTTTGGTTTTTTCAAATTCGCAAAAAACGTCATTTGGACTATTAAACGCATCGCAAGCACTTCAAAGATTTGCGAACATAATTTGTCGCCAACTTTCATTTTTTTTTTTTCAATTACATTGACGACATTCTTATCTTCAGCAAGTTGGAATCGGAGTACGAAAAACATTTCAAACAGATTTTTTAAATATTCACCATTCTCAATCTCATTATTAACTCCGAGAAAAGCATATTTTTCAAAGACAAAATCAAGTTCTTAGATCTTTTGGTAAAGGCATCCGATCTTCGAGTTGACCTTAGAAAAATCAAAGCAACTGCTGAACTCTCTCTGTTTCAAAATCCAAGCGTGCAATCAAAAGCTTCGGTGGCGTCTGATCAATCATTTTTGCCAATTTTTGCCATATATTGTTCAAATTTTTTCATGAACTCGAAATTTGATTTGGAGCAGCAATCAACTTGAAGCTTTCGAAGCTGCCAAAAAGTCTCTCCTAAAAAGCTTGCAAGCTTAAATTTTCGACTTCAACTGGTTGGTTTGTTTTGACTTGGGATGTTTCAGATGTTGCATTCGGAGCATCTTTTTAACAACTATCAATAATCAACCAATCGCTTTTATATTTCGTAAATTTGCTCAAAAAGAACTTTTGGTCATCACTTGTGCCATGAACCACTTGAATTTTGGCCAAAACTCTGCAAACACACCAATTGATTTGCTCAAACCATATAAAGTCATCCACCGAACAGAGAATAGCGTAACAATTCAATCGTCAAATTTACAATTTGAATAAGACTTTTAGAATAAAACATGTAACGCACACGCACATTTAAAAAACGAAACATTCACAATCTAATAACAAACACGATGTTGGCATTGATTTGAATCTCAAAATTTTTTAAAAATTATTCCAACACGTTTAATCGGCAAAATAAGTTTGTGTTTGAACTTTTTCAAGATCAGAAAGACAAATCAATTTAATAAAAAAATGTTTGGATTAATTGTCAGAGAGCTGAGCAAAATATTCCATTGGGATTCCTTTCAGTAGAGGATATATTTTTAAGAATATTGCATCAAATAATATTTTAATAATTTAAATAATATTACAAAACACAAAACAAAAATACATTTCATTTACAAAACTAACACAAATGATTCACAAATCACTTTTGCTCAACACAACTACTCTGTATTTTAAATTTACCTAAAAATTTAACACGGTTGAGATAAGTCAGAATTACCTTTAAATAATAATATTTAAAAAATATATTTAACATCTTTACTAAAAAAATTAGCAAAGATTTTATCGATTTTGAAAGTTGTTGTTCAATCTATTTGTATTAGTGATTTTGAAATAAATTTACACCGTTTGAAATTCAACCCGAATGAATTCAAAACTTTTGTGGCCAGCAATGTGATTACAATATTAGAGATAGCGTTATCAAGGACCTGGCCAAGCTGAACAGGTTCTTGGTGACCCATAGCCCAATGAATAGAGAGCGATGGAAAATCGATTGCTGACAAAGCCCTGAACGAGCTTAATTGATTGATTGATATTTCATCATATAAAAGGCAAAACAAATCCTTCTGACATATATTCACGTTCAATGTTCCATTGATCAACATTGTCAGACAGTAATAAAATTTGAAGAGATCTGCCATGACAGTTTAGGAGAGACATAAAAAAAAAATATTCGAATTAATTCTTCTGTTGGTCAAAGAATTTTCCCTCCATTATTACGAACTATTATTCGCAGGATAAAAATTGTTTTAAAAAATCAAGATCCAAAAAGTTGGCATCCCTAAATCCAAAATTTCATAAACCAAGGAGTTTGAATAAAGTCAAGAATCTATTTAAAAAATTATTCCATAGTACAAATTCTATTTTGAAGGAATCGAATTTCTGATTGATAAATTCATTAGTCCATTACATCGTACCGATTTATAGAAACGAGTAAAGGCTCAACAAGATCTCATCAAGGTGTGGAAGGGTTTCTTAATTTTCAATAAAACCTAGAGTAAGTGATCTAATTGATTTTCTAGGTAAATAAATCTCCTATTTTGAATAGCAATACAATCAGAGATCGACTGTGATAACCAATCTAATCTATTGATGAGAGAGCTACTTGATTATTTTGTAACAAACTTTTGACTAGTTTCTTGATCCTTTTCTATTTTTAATTTTAAAAAAAAAACCAGAAAAAAACTTATCGATTTTTTTTTTAAATTTCAGATAAATAGAAAATTGTGGTTCGTAAAATTTTCGAAACCAATAATTCAACGAACAACATGATGAGATGATGTGCTGCGTTTTTTTTTTTTGAACACACGCAATTTTTTTTTGACAGTTCAACTGAACGGAAAGCTGAAGCGGAGCCCGTGTAGAAGAAGCTTGGTGTGTTTGTTTGTTTGCCTCCCTTCAAAATGTGTGTTTCTCCCACCACCACCATCATTATATTATAGCATGGTGTGTGTAGCATTAATAATAGAAAACTAAATCGTCGTCGTCGTCGCTGTTGTTGAGAGGGATTTCAAACAGAACGAAAGAAACAACGAGGGGCGAGATGAAAGTTTGATGTTGAAAGAAACAACATGCGACTCTAGTTTATGTACCACACATTCACAAACAAACAAACAAACACACACAGGTAACCTTCCATCTTAATTTTTATCATTGATTTTTTCGTTTGTTTGTTTCTTTGCCATCAAATCAAAAATTGATGCTTTTTTTTAAACCTTTCAAGCTAGTTGAATTGTTTTTTGAGTTTTTTTTTTTTTTTTTGTGGCCGATGATTCACTGTAACATTCTATGACATTCATTATGGTCGTCGTTTTTGGAGAGAACATTAAAACAGAAGAGAAGGGGAGAGAGAGAGAGAGAGAAACAAAGCTAATACGCACGTATACCAACCAACAATCCAATGCCAAACACAGAGAGAGAGAGAGAGAGAGAGAGAGAGAGATGAGAGAGAGAGAGAGAGAGAGAGAGAGAGAGAGAGAGAACACTCAACGATAAACTTCAATCACTATGGGAAGAAGAGAATTGCCAACGAACTAATACTATTAGGTTGTTCGAAAATTATATTCTAACAAAAAAAAAAACAAAACAAAACAAAAAAAACAAATTTTTCTTTAATAAAATAATACTAGAAAACTGGATAATTTTATCAGCCAATCTAATCAGAATTGTTTGTGGTTTCAAATAAAAAATCTTTACAGGTTTATTAACTTTAAAAAAAAATTTCAGATAATAATATTATAACATAATAACAATAACAAATTTTTTTTTTTTTTTTTTTGAATCTTTTAGCACTGACATTTAATTTAATCCATAGACATATATTTTTTTTTTTTAATAAAATATCTTGAAAATTCTGTTTTTTTTCTTTAGAAAGATATTGGCTATAAAAAAAAAAAACAACTAGACCAAAATTGAAATATACAACAGTTGATTATGAAGCTTAAAGATTTTTGAAATTATATTTTATACATCTTATTTTTTTACAAACACAAACTTTACTTTTCGAACCACCTGATATCTAAAGCAAGCAAGCTAGCAAACGACGCACTCACGCACAAATCATCCCCCTGAAAGAAAAAAGTAACGACGACGACGACAAAGTAAAGCTTTTTTTTTCTACCAAGCTTGTCGTTTTTTTTTTTTTTTAAACGGAAAACCTCTTATGGAACAACGACACAAACACGAAAAAAAAACTATGGCGGCAGCAGTCAAGCGAGCGAAAAACTTTTGAATGTGTGCGCATGTGTTCTCTACCAAACAACTACTTGTACTTTAGGCCATCCATCAACACAACTGCACAAACAAGAAATATGATGGTGGAAGCGAGAGAGGGCGAGAGTTGTCCTATGTTATGCGTATGTCTGTCGGTCTGTATCAAGAGATTTTTTTTTTAAAACATTGAAGCCGGGGAGTCGTAGCACTAGGATTTATCTGGATTGTAGCTTAAAGGCGGAAGACGTAGAAACTAGGATTTATGTAGCTTAACAACGGGAATCGTATTGGATATCGTTTTGCAGCCACTTTACATTTGGTTTTTTTTTTTGATTCGAAACTTTGGTTGTTCAAATTCTGATTGTAGTAAAAAATTTTGAAATCTTTCAATATGGTTTCACTGGAAAAAAAAAGATGTATATCCAAACGATTTGTCTGACGTTGATTGTTGTTGCGATCAAAGAGAATTAGATAATAATGATAATAATGTCGACGATAATGATAGTTCTGTACGACCTGTGAGAAGGAGCCGGTTTTTTCCATTACCTATCAGCGATAATGAAAGTGAAAATGATTATGAAGATGAAATTATACATCATATGGACTGATGTCGACATTCCATCTACCATAGAATCGTTTTTAGATCGAACGGGGTTAAATATTCTACCACAGAACGCATGTGTTGAAGAATCTTTGGATGTGTTCCTTGATGATAATTTTTACGAAATGATGGTTACAGAAACTAACCGATATCATTATGAAAACGTCGAAAAATACGTGAAAAAGAAGAAAACGATAAAATGGACGGATCTCACTATTGGCAAACTGAAGAAATTTTAGGATTATTAATTTTAATGGGTCAAATTTTCAAAAGTCCTCTCGATGAATATTGGTCAACAGATCCATTATTAGAAACACCAATATTTTCAAAGACAATGAGTCGTGATAGATTTAAAGAGATATGGAGATGTTGACACTTTGTAAACAAAGTAGAAATAGATGAATCAAGCGACCGTCTTATTAAAATTCCACGAGTTTATGATAGTTTAGTTGAAAAATTCCATACCGCATTACGAGAAACAAGAAAATGGACCAAGCGGACATAATGAATTTGTTAAATTGTGCATTTTTTAATTCCTATTTAGTTTATAACACGTTTAATAAAAATGATAGCTTGCCATTTAAAAAATATATTTGCTAGAATTATCACGCTGCCTAATAACTGACAGAGAAACCGGAAAATTTTTGAAATTGATGAACATTGAGAAGCCACAAGCTGGTAGATCAAATTCGGTACCACGGACTCCGCGATATAAAATTGATCCGCCTGGACGTCTTTCGTTAGATATCAAAAAGCACAAGCTAATTCGAATAGAAAATAATGGAAAAAAGCTATATGCCCAACGAAATTGCGTGGTTTGTGCGGCACATAAAAAAAAGAAAGTTTCAAATGTGAGTTTTGCAATGCACCTCTTCACTATGGCGAGTGTTGTCAAAATTATCACACTCATGAAAAATACTAATAAATTCTTCTCATAAATATTTACTTTTAAAAACATTTTTTTTTTTGTGTATGGAGTATTTGTATCTTTTATAATATTTCTTGTAGTTTAAATAAACTTTTTTAATTCTAAATTTTTTTTTTGGTTTGTCATTTCACGAAATATATTTTCCGCTCTAGGACAAGACAGGCGGTCGCCGCATTTGCTTACTTTCGTCGAGAATTTCTTGAATGCCTTTAAATTTATTGCATTTTCCCACAACTGTGGGAAAGAATCTGGAGAAGTTTTTATTGATACATTGTTTCAGAAAGAGAGAGAGACTAATTTAGAGCCTCTATTCAAAGGAATGAAATTTTTACATAATAAATTTTTTCCACATAAAATGCTTTCCATTGTTTGAAATTCTTTTATATATAGTCTCTATGAAGCCGATTAATCTTAGAACAACAAGAACTTGGCCACAATATTCCCGAAATTTGATGTGTGATGGCCAAATTAAAAAAAAAAAAAAAACGTCGAATGAAATCAAATTAATCTGATGAGATTTGTGTATGAGGAAACACAAAAAAAATGATGATACACAGATGAAATGATCGTACACGTGGTGATCGAGAAAGGCATTTGATTTATTATTTTTTTGTGTTTGGCCGGTGGATGGGATTCTTGTGCGAGTGTTGAAAGGGAGAGAGAGAGAGAGAGACACACACACACACACACAATTTTCATTGAATCGTTGATAATGAAATAATATCAATGATTTATTATTATTATGATTGTTATTTTATTATGAATGTAGGTTTTTTTTTTAATAGAGTTGTTATAATGAAATTGTCAAATGCCAACAAAAGAGTAATTAATTAATTAAAATAAAATATCTCGCCATGTGTATGATAATGCTAAAATGTATTATAATAATAATAATATGGAAACACTAGCATCACAAATGCATCGGATCATGAATGAATGATGAATATTAAGGGAGATATCCTTTTACTCTCTTCCTTGTGTTTAATGGTTTCTATGTTGTTTGTTTGTTTGTTTGCCGGGCACCACGTTTTTCGTTTTTTTCTGAATGAATGGAGTGATGAATTAAATAAATATGTTTCTAATAGGAAGAAAAAACAGTTTATATCGTTCATTCATTGGTTTTTTTTTTCTGGTTAGTGTTGTTGTAATGTTGATTGAGTCTCTCTATGTATCGCTCGTTGGCTCTCTCTCTCTCTCTCTCTCTCTCATACATTCACTACCGAAGATACTTTTTTGTTTTCTTCATCTTCGGTGTATGTTTGGTGTTGGTGTTATTCTCTGTGAACGTATTCATTGGTTTCTTTTCCTATGAGAAGCTTTGACTTTTTTTTTACTTTCCTTCCCTTTCTTTGAAGCCAAAAGTGTTCGGTGTTTGTGTGTGTGTGTGTGTGTCAAGTGAATGAATGAGAGTGTGTGTGTGTGTGTGTGTTGGCTGACTTGGAAAAGACACATCGACATATACACAGGAACAACAAACAACAACGAGAAAATGAACAGATAGATAGACAGACAAATAATAACAACAGCAAATAACATTAATAACTAAAACCAGGAAAAGAAAAGTGTTTTTTTTTTTTTGGTGTGTATGTTTTGTGATCGACTCCAAGAGTATTATACATTATTTTATTATATCAAACAAACACACACAAAGAGAAAGTGAATGAGAGAAGAAGGAAAAAAAAAAGCTGAGCGAGTATATAAACACACACACTCATCATCATCAGTTGGACTTGGATTTGTTTTTTGGGAATCATCAATGATCAGAGAAAAAAAATAACAAATCGTCACAATCGGTCACCAAAATTTTTTTTGTTAGTTGGATTATCTAATCTGTTGAGCAAGGTTTTTTATTTGTTTATTTGAAACTTCTTGTTCAAATAATAAAATCTCGAAACTTTGAAGTTCGAGAAGATATTTTTTTTTTTTTTTTACTTTGGAATAGAATTCATGCAGAATAGTTTTTGAACAACTTTTGAAATGACATTTGTGTGTGTGTTTGTTTGTTTGTGTGTGTGTGTGTGCACTTGTTTGTTTGTTTGATTGGATCGTTTTTTTTTTTTCGCTAGCGTCATATTTTTTTTTCTGTGTGTTTTGCTTCTGTTCCAGATTCTGGTATCGACTAGTTTTGGCATTAGAGAAAAAATATCCTTTGATAAACAACATTAAGAAGAGAAAAAGTATCCTAAAAATCTTGATTCACAACAATACAAATGAGAGAAAACCACATACACACACACACACACAATAATGGATTTGAAACCAACAACAATCGAATCGATGACATGGTCATTATAATACGCAGATTCGTGATCAATCAAAATAAAAGTTTGAAAGTTTATTTCCATAAATTTATATTAAAAATTAATTACCTTGTTGATTGGAGAACCAGAGAGAGAGAGAGAGTAGAATAATTATTACAGAAAAAAAATAAAAATTCTTAGGCGTAGGTTACTTACATCCTCATCATCATCATTGTAAAACATTAACCCTTCTACTCGAAAGTTTTCGAAAGAGTCTGTGCACGCGTGCCGATTTCTTGGCGTTTCTAGTTGAATAAATGATAAAGGCGAAAAGAAATGAATAAATGAGATGGTCAGACAACTTTTAAACTCATCAATCGAAGGATCATTTAAGACAAAAAAAAATTAAGAGAAAACTTATTTGAACTTAAACCTGAAAATTAATGATTAGTAAGCGTGTGTTCGTAGATCAAACAATTTTTCGTCTTCGTCTTCTTCTTTTTAATATCATCAAACAAATCATTTAAGAAGAAAAAAACTTTAACGCTCAATAATTGAAAGTAAAGGTAATGTCTGTGTGTGCGTGTGTTTGCCAGCAAATGTTATGTTGTTTCAAATGAGATGATCGACTAGCGTGTATAAGAGTGTGTCGCCATATCCCGTCGTTGTTGGTGGCTAGTAACGGATTTCCTCTCCAAGCACACACACACACGAGCAACTAAGAAAAAAAATTTTACAACATGAAACAGACATTCGATGAATCGATGTGAAATCGATTAAAAAGAGATTTTTTAATGGATAGATG
Organism: Octodonta nipae; assembly: GCA_034190945.1. NCBI lineage: Eukaryota > Metazoa > Arthropoda > Insecta > Coleoptera > Chrysomelidae > Octodonta > Octodonta nipae. Next base: position 71,386 of record JAVLUE010000066.1, on the reverse strand, counting down.
TTTCGATTTTTTTTCGAAGAAAGTTTAATTGAAATCAAATCGATTATAGTTTTTTTTTTCAATGTTGATGAACGACTTTGATTCGCTACTCAACAACAACAACAACTAGAAACGAAAAATTCGAGACGTTCGAACATTTCAAAATTTAAAAAAAATTATCAGAAAATATTAAAAAACAAACGGTTTCGATAGAAATTAAATTTAATAAATTTATATCTCAATTTTTTTTTCTTCGTTTTCAAATTAAATTATTGTTTACAAGACATTATCATAATAATTATTTTTTTTTTCCAAATATATTCTAGAAATATTAATAATAGTAGTAATAATAATTATAAAAAAAAATGATCACCAACAAACACGCACACACACCACCAATTGGAAATTTTGAACGAATCGAACAGAAATTTTCCTTTAAATCCTCCATGTGTGTGTGTGTATGTGATGGCTTTTTGGTTTAATTTTTTTACACAAATCAAGTTTCAAATGAATTGTTTTTGGGTGAAAAAAAAAAACTTGAAAACGTTCCTTTTCTTCTTGAAGAATCGTAATGAGAATACACATCACTGATTTAGACAATGTTTGTGTTGTCTGTGTGTGTGTGTGTGTATGTTTGATGACACGGGAAAAAAACAACAACTGAATTCATTATCAGTCAGTGTGAAAAAACTTTCTTTTTTTTTTCCTGCTAAATCTTATGTTTTGTGGTTTTTTTTTATTTATAGAAACAATGATGACGATCATAATAATTGATAATATGTAATAAAGATTTGTTGATAATAAGGATGATCATAAGAAACAAAAAAGAAAAAAAAAACAGGACGAACAAAAAAGCGGAAAGGAAACAAATCAAGAATATAAATCATTAATAATAATAATAATTATTATTAATTTTTCTTTAATATTTTTTATTAAACAACAACAAAAGTTCAATCAAAAAAAAGATATTACATTCAAGCACAAAATGTTAGAAAAATTAGAAGAACTCAGAATTCAAGAGTGTGTGTGCTAAACACGCACACTAAACATCCAGGTGATTCTCATCTGAATTGTCGTCCAAAAAAAAAAAAAAAATTAAAAAAAATACCGACGAATGAATGAATGGATCATTCATCAAGGATCAAAGATCTTTTTTTTTTTTGAGATAGATTCTGGGATGGTAGGTAGATTACCCAAAATTCTGGCAAGCTACTTAGAGACTTCAGAATGAAAAACAAACAGAAAAAAAAAATGATCATTGATGATGAAGATGGATGGCACCAAATTGAATTTAGCCTATTCGAATAGAACTTGAAACAAAAACTTCAAACACATTTCAAAATTAAAAACTCGATTTAAACTTTTTTTTTTTTTTTTTATATATCAATTAAACCACATTCAAATTAGAATCGAGAGAGAGAGAGAGAGAGAGAGAGAGAAAATGAGAGAAATGAAAAAAAATAAAAATAAACACACTATGTGAATTTTGTGTGGTGGAAAGAGAGAAGAAAAAAAAAAATTACAAAAATACAATGATATCAATGAGAGAGCCATATAATTAAAAATGAATAAAAAGATTATTGATTTTTGTTGAAAAAAAAAACAGTTTTTTCTGGTTTCAGTGTTTTCAATTGAATATATTTTTTTGAGATTTTTATTTTTTTTTTTTTTTTTGATTATAATTATTCTTATTATTTTATTTTTTTAAAAATTTTTTTGGTCGATGTCGAAATCCTGATGCAATTAAGTCGATGTGAAAAAAAAAGAAGAGGTGGTTATTATTTAAAAAAAAAAAAAAAACAGATGCGAAAAAGTGATATATTTTACGTTGTTTTTTTCCAATAATGATGGTGGTAAAAAAAAAAAAGAACGTGCTACCTGAGTTTCCAGCTCAGTTCCAAGAATATGGAGCTTGTATTTGAGAATATACTGCTCCCGTACCTGTTAACAGGTAGGCGGTCGTTGACGATGGCGCCAAATGAATTTGTTGTTGCTGCTGTTGTTGCTGTTGAGCTTGTTGTGCGGCAGCTTGGGCCTGTTGTTGTTGCTGTTGTTGAGCGACCGCTTGTGCTTGCAGTGAATCAGAATCCGATTCTTCATTAGAACCTTCGCGTTTTTCTTGTTGATTCGATTGAGCTGCTATCGCTTGTTGCCCTTTTCGGCGATAGTCTTCCATATTCGATTCATATCGAACTCGTTCTTGATTTTGTCGTTCAACATAAGGCCGCTTATCTTCTTCGGTCATATTTCTCCATCGTTCACCTCCGAGTTTGGCCAATGCGGCAACACCACCTTCAGGCTCTTTACCAGCCATCTCTTTTCTAAAATCTACCATAAAAAGCATGAATGCAGTACCGGGCCGTTTTGGTTTTGAAGCATCCCGAGCTGGTTTGTAGATGGCCATTTCGCGCTTATAACGATCTCGGTCACGAGATGCAGCGTCCAAAAATGGTTTTTTCTCGTCTTCCACCATTGTTGCCCATTTGGCAGCACATTCTTTTCCAAATTCAGCTATTTTCGGAACCGGTCTACCATTTTTTTTCAACTCCTCTCGGTACCATTGAGTGAAATTGATGAACGGCGTGGCAGCACGTTTTGGTGCTGGAACTCCATCTTTGTTAACTTTGGGTTTTTTTTGTTTTTTATGTCCATGATGTTGTTGGTGTTGTTGTTGATGAACAACGGCGTTAGCTACCGCTACTGCCGGCTGAACATTAGCCGCAGCGTAAACTATTTGGTGACCATGTGCCAACTGTTGATGTTGGTTATTAGTAGCCGCCAATTGACCACTTGGCATCACTGTCAAATTTAAACCACCAGCAATCATTTGAGACATCGGAATTTGTGTCATTGTTGGGTGTAATTGATTAGCGTTGATAGCATGCTGCGCCATTGCATGATGATAATCGTACTCAGACATGTTGTCGTTCAATACACAAAAAAATTAAAAATTTGATGAGGTATATGATATACTTCTTAAAATGTGTATCGAGTTCACTTCAAACAAACAAACAAACAAAACTTTAGGGTTGTTGTCGTTGATAATTTCTAGCACTTTTGCAGATATCAAAAAAAAAAAATGATAACAAAGGGCGAAAAAATATGTCACATAAAGAAGTTTTTTTGAAAAAAAATTTCCGTTGAGATTAATTGTGCCAATATTTGATGCCGGTTATCTATTAGGAAAAAAAAAGAATATAAACACAGTGAATTATTGAAAAAAGAAAAATTTTATCAAATTAAAATTCAGAATCGCTTTCAATCACTGAAATTGGGAAAAAAAATACGTTCAAATCATTTGAATGAAACATGATGCTAATCTAAAATTTTAAATAATTTTGTATTTTGGCGCGTTTTTTTTTTAAGGGTCATCATTACATGACAACAAAAACAACAGGGCAAAAGGTACTAACATTGGCAATGGTTATAACTAATAACACAAACAATGATATTTCAGTAGATAATAATAAAAAAAGAAAAAATGGAAGAAGAGGGCTCGCTCCTCTTTACACACAAAGAATTTTGGCGCTCACACACTCACATGAGGGAGAAAGTATTTACAACACACACACCATAAAACATATACAAGCGTTAAATTTTGTTGTTTCTTTTTGTTGTATTCGAATAAAAAAAAAAACATTTTCACATTCGTCGTTGTATTATTACACTACACACCAGCGTAGTATTTTTTTCTTTCATTTTCTTCTTATGTGTGTGTGTATGCATTGGCCGCTGTTGAGCTGTGTTTCAAAGTTATTCGATGTTGTTATTTATTTTCTTCAGTGTGTGTGTGTGTGTGTGTGTGTGTTGTTTTTTTTCATATATTTTTCGTATATCTTTGATTACACACAGCAATAGTAGTTATTAAATTTTGGTTTTTTTTTCTTTTCTTTACATTCGTGCTTTGTTTTTAACTCACATACATACACAAACATTCAACATTTCATTTAATGCCTTATAATATATTTGCTTGGAAAAAAAAAAAAAACGATGCAACATTGAACCAGAAAGCGCGACACTTATACCACACACACAGGAGAGGAGATGATATACATGCATAAGCACGCACACATACATTCATTTTCAATTTATACAACAAACAAACATCATCATCAATGCCATCGCGTCATACATACATACATACATACAAACAAACAAACAAACAAACAAACAAACATAGAGAAGAATTATACGTACCATTTTTCGTTAAAAAAAAAAGTATGATGAAAGTTAGGTCCAAAATGCAACAACAACAATAATAATAATACTAAATTATACACACACACACACACACACAGAGTAAAAAATTGTACACCAAATGTGTGTGAGTCAAACTGCTGAAGAAGAAGAAGGAAAAAAAAACAACAAAAAATCAACTGAAGAAAGAAGAAAAAAAAATAATAATTTGTAGAAAACTACCAAGTGATACGCTTGCACATTAAACTAATGATGAACAACAACAGCACACACAAGACATACACGGCGAAACAACAAAAAAAAAAAAAAAGAAGAAAAATAAAGCAAAGAAAGGCAACACAACAACACAACGAGAGAAAGAAAGAGAGAGAGAGAGAGAGCAGAGAACACAAGAGTTGAGTTATAATAGCTCTTCAGTTTTCTATTGAACAACACACACACACAGACAATCAGTGCAACTAACAGTCGCAGATAGAGACTAGCTCTGTCTATGACACTGGTTTTTCTTCCAACACACAGAACAACGTGGTATGTGTATGTATGCAGTGTGTGTGCCTTCTTTTCTTTCTTCTTCTTCTTCTACTAGTTTCTAACCATCCAATAATTGCACGACAATGTTCTGTGGTTGGGATTGTTGGAACGGACTTGTTCAACGAATCTTCTATTGATAACTATGCCACCATCAGTGTGGTATGTACCACCAAGACAGTGTCAATGGGTGGAGTTGAATAAGCGCGCGCACTTGAAATTCTTCTGTTGTACATTGAAAATGAGGGTGTGTCCAACACTTTTTGAAAGGCGGTCGATCAGACGGGATTTGGTTTTTATTGGTCGACCACTACCACCAATGCTAGTGGTTTGGAGAAACGTTAAACGAGCTGTAAACGGAAAAAGAAAGAACAAGAAAAATAAAACAAGTTCATCTAAATATTTTTTTTTTTGGTTTTTTTTTTCGAAGGTTTTCTGCATTTTGTTATCGTTTTTTTTTCTTTATGCATAGGATTAAATGCTTCAAAAAACAAAAAATAATAATAATAAATGAAATAGAAGGTTAATCAAATTCGGCGCCAATTTTTCTCATTTTCTCTTATGGTTTAATCATAGCTATAAAAAAAAACCTGGATAAACTTACATTTTGAGCGAAAAATTTAATCTAAATAGTACCGTAAAAATATTTTGAAGCTAGAAATATTTGTTTTCTAATTTAAATTAAATGTAGATTATCTTATTTTCAAAAGATTATTTGATTAAGAAAAAAGAACGTTCACTGTGGTGAAGAACGAAACTATCGAAAATATGGCGCCAATAAAACAATTTTTTTAGAAAAAATGTTATTGTGCCATCTATTGTGAAAATGATGCCATGAACAATCACATGGCAATGTCTGGCCTTGTCGCCCAAGAGATAACATACGCTCCAAGAGCATTTCAGTTGCTAAACGGATGTCTCTGTTTGTATAAACCCTCTAAAAAAAGTTTGAAGAAAACTCGTCAAGCATTGACATTAAATATTTCCAATGGTACGACTTATTACAATATTCAAGAAATCAATTAAAATTATTTTTTTCAAGAACTAAATTCCTTGGAATGTCGTCCTCCTAAAGAAAGGATTGAAATAGAAGGAGACTTGACAGCTAATTCTGAATCTAATTTAAAAGTAGTTTTAAAAACTAACTTGGCAGACCATCCATTAGTTTTGGCTCTCGATACGGTCCTAAACACATAGCTTTGAGTTTTATGAACAATCCAGGATGGTATGCCAGTGGACTAGTGATAGGCTTTATTGGAAATCAAACTTTCAAAAATCGAACATTCAACAATTACCATTTGCCCAAAATATACGAGGTCAAAGGAAAATTAGGTTTGGCATCTCGAAATTGTCGTGAAGATGGCAAAATATACGCCAAATCAACTTACAAACATGTCAAGCAAATCTATTATGAAAGAATCTTGTCAAAAATTGAATCCAATCAAAAAACATTGATTTTCAGAGCTGCAGGAGTTGATATGCAAAGCGAAAAGGCCTATCAAATGGCTATAAAAGGAACAATTAAGCCCAATACTCAAGAAACGCAGCCCTTAATATATGGCATCCAACCGATAAGTTTTGAACCACCAGATTTCAGTTTTAACGTTCAATGCCAAAATGAAAACGAAGTTTTTCTTGCAGAATTGGTCAACGATATTGGAGTTTCATTGAAAACAACTGCGCTTTGCACTGGAATTCGTTTGATAAAATATGGACCTTTTACAGTCAAAAATGCTCTATTGCAGAAACACTGGACATTAGAAAATTTAATTGAAAACATTCATCATTGCAATAAAATAATCGAAAAATTAGAGAACCAGGAGAATGAAAAATGAAATTTATCAAGGAAACTTCTTTGAAAGACTATTAATAAAAATTTTAAAATAAAAAATTTTATTTTAAATGTCTTACTTGTAATGGTATTGAGCAAAAGTTTCAGCAACAATCAATGGAAAAGCTATTGAGGCATCACAAAAAAGTTTAACTGGACTTGCGGTCATTTTAATTTTACCCCATGAAATAGCTTCATCAGGTCTGGCTCCTGAATCTGAGCCATCGAATTCTTGTCCGGTATTGACAAAAACAGAATAATCTGCTCCGTTACGCTAAAAAATATAATACGTAGAATAAATTTTTATAATTATTGAAATCAAACCATCAAATTAGCATTGCATATGTGATGTTTTACAACTCCACCACCTAAAATTATCATTCCACTCTTGCGAGCTTTCATACTCATTGAATTTAATCGTCTTATATCTTGAGCTATGTCGATAATCAAACCGGGATTTTGGAATGAATGCATGTATATCATATCACCAAGGGAACCATCGGTAAGTGCAGGGCAAAAAATCGGAATTTTATTGACAAAAGCCCAATAAAGAATTGATTCTTCGTTGTCAATTACTTCTCCCAATTTTGTAATCAATTTTGAAGGACTCCAAATGAATTTGTTTTGATTTTGATATTCCAACGCATCATTCAAAATTGGAATTACCCAATCTTCAAACAAACAATAATTGTCGTTAGGAACCAATAAATTTCCTATTCGATTGATTCCATCACAACGTAATTGTTTACCAGACAAATAGAAATCACCTATAAAAGTTGGAGCTAAACATTTGATGAGATCTTCTTCAATTCCACCAGCCGTTGTTACTAAACAATCAACCTTAATTGAAAAATTAATAAATTCTTCTATATTCTCTAATAAAAAAAAAACTACCATTTTATGTTGAACAAGAAATCGAATAGTTTCTCGGAGACCACTCGAAACCATGTTAGAAGTGTAGCCTAAAAATAAAGTGCAACCACTGCGTCTTTGGATAAATTTATCTTCTTCGAATTGATCAGGTTCAAATGATTCCTCTCGAGCTTTAAGCTTAATAAAAAAAACTCAACTAAAACAAACTAAAAAAAAATCAATCTTAAAACCATTGATTGAATTTGCTCAACTGCCAATCCAAAATTGGTGGCTTGAAACCCAGTATTGAGATATGAACGAAGTAAATTTGAATAGTTGAGACCATCGTTGAAATCATAGCCACAAACTTTCTTTTTTCGTATTTCATCATTTTCAATATTTTCATTATTTTTGGAAAGGTCAAAATTTGATTCATTTGTAAAACATGTTGGTTTAAGAACTGCTTTTTTAACTTGAGCTAACCTCGGATCACTCATGATTTTTCTATTGAAATAATTTTTTTCTCAAAATATCCTGAAAATGTAAACATTGAAATTCGAATACGTCCTACACGATGGGAAACGTTTTTTGAACACGTGATAAAAGTTGATGATGAAATCTGATTTTTTTGAAAATTTATAATCATGGCAAATTCTAGGTACGAATATGTACGTAATTATGAAATGTCTACTGATTCAAAATTGCTCCAAGATTGTTTCATTGTTGTAAGAGTCGATGGACAATCATTCCACAAATTCTCAAAAGAACACAATTTCCTTAAGCCAAACGATAAAAGGTAATCTTAGATTTGTAAAATCCTAATTTTTTTAATCAAAAATAGATGTTTAGATTTGATGAACAAGTCAGCTTTACATGTGATGCGAATGCATTATCCAAACATAATCATGGCCTTCGGTAAATAATTAAAGTAGAAAAATTTCTAAATTTTTTTTCACTCGGTAGGACACAGCGACGAATACAGCTTTGTTTTTCGTAGATTGGCGAATATTTTCAATCGACGACAAAACAAAATTGTTTCATTGATCACTTCAGCTTTCACTTCGGCGTTTATTTTTTATTGGCCTAATTATTTTAATCATGAAAAAAACAGAAGTCAAATATTTAAAAATTATCAAGGCTCAGTTTTTTTTAAGGAATCTTTAAAGTATCCAGTTTCTTTTGATGGTCGTTGCGTACTTTATCCGAACGCACAAACATTGTCAGATTATTTGAGATGGAGACAAGTTGATTGTCACATTAATAATTTGTACAACACAACGTTTCACGCATTGACTGGTCAATACACTAAATATACGCTGAAAAATGACAATATTTACCACGTTTCTTTACCAAGTAATGACTTGGATAAATGTCTTTCCGCTACTGAAGCAACTAAAAAACTGTCAGGCACATTGAGTGGCGATAAAAATGAAATTTTGTTCAGTAGTTATGGAATCAATTACAATAATGAACTAGAACAATTTCGTAAAGGAACCATAATTACTTTGAAATCAACCAATATTGACGCAGAAATCAAAGAAAAAACAAAATCTGATCGAGTTGAATTGAAAAAAATGAAAGAAATAGAAAAACAATTTTCCATTTTGAACATTGAACAGCAAGAATCCTTTTTTGAAATTCAAAACATTGATATTATAAAAGAATTGTTTTGGGAGAAAAACAAACTTTTGTTAGAAATTTGATGATAAAAACAAATTGAAAACTTTTTCACAATTGTTCCCATATTTTAAATGTTCGATCAAAAGAACAAGAAACTATACGATTATTGTCACGAGAAACATCTACCGACATGACTTTACCATCATGGCCGCTCAAGGTTTTGATCGGAGTCCACGCTGGATGAGCCCATAATTTAATTGTATTATCATATGAGGCAGTCAAGATATAGTTTCCGATATTGTGTTCGAATCGAACTTTTGAAACAATATTTGTGTGAGCGGCAATTGTGTATTCGAGTTTACGTTCACGAAGACTCCAAATTTTGACAGTGTTGTCTTCGCTTCCAGTCAAAATTTGGTATCCGTTGGGCGAAAAACAAATTGAAATTATTCCTTTAAGATGTCCTTCCATAAACATTATACAACGGCCAGTTCTTAGGTCCCAAACTCTGCCAAAAGCATCTCGACCTCCTGATGCCAAAACACTTCCATCGCACTGAAAAGCAATTTCGTGAACTGGTTTAGAATGACCTTCTTGATGTAATATTTCATCATTGTATTCAAGATCCCATAAACGCCAAGAATTGTCATAACAACAAGTGGCCAAGAATCGACCAGATGGATGAAAGTCTAAATGACTGACTCGATATGGTTGATGACCATTTAATGTCTGTAAAGGATCTTCGCTGTCCAAGCTCCATAAATGAACTGAACCGTCGACACTACATGAGGCCATGTTAACGGAACTAGCAGATTGGTCAATAGTTGATCTAGGATGGAATGTTATTTCATCGACATTACAGTTGCCTCGGAAAGTGGATTTCAACTCTAGAGATGATGCCGACCATATTTTACACAATCCACTCCTTGAATAAAATAATTGAAACGTTAATAATTTATTAGATTTATTTCAAACCAAGATGAGGTAGCTATCATGGATCCATCCGGGCTAAATGAACAACTAGAGACTGGACGTTGATCAGCAACTTGAGAACAGCTTATTTCCATTGACCTTAATTTTTTGTACAAATCTTGATTATTGGCTTCTCTAATATCCAATGGTACTTGTTATAATTTCTGGCATTTTCCAAACGTTCCTTTGCTCTAGGTATAGAATAATTTGCAATCCAATAACGCGCTTTGAGCAAATTATCCGACCCAACATGATACCATGTTTTACTAGGCTGTCAAATTTCAATTGTTAAAACTTTGTTTTAAAATTTAATTAATACTTCTCTCTCTTCTTGAGATTTATCATCATCTTTGTGTTTTTTGATTGCATCTTCACCAATTCTAGACAATAATTGTCGTAAGCGCTCTCTTCTATCTGCCGGTCCTTCGCCAAACAAACCTAAAAACAAATTTTTAAAAATATTTAGCCTTTTTCAACAATAATAACAAACACATAGGCTGATTAAGATGACGAAGATGTGCTCGAACTTCAACATCATCCGTAGAAACAGCTATTTGTCTAGCTTTCCGCTTTCTTTCCAATTCTTCTAAAGCATTTTGCTTATCAAAACTTAAATATGAAGTCTCTGGCTTGAGATCAAAATATTGGTTTGATGTATTTATATTTGAGCCGATTGAGGTTGTTGGTCCTTGGTTCAAGGAACGAATACGATCAGACTCTTCTAAACTTCCATAATGAATAATTTTTTGACGTTTAGCATAATCAACATCATCATCGTCATACATTGTCCAATAAAAGATTTTTATTTATCCAAATAAAGTTATCAAAATAAGTTTCAAAATTTCAAATAGAGAAATGGAAAAATTAACTTATTGACAGACAATCGATTAATCGACTCGTTATTCACTTTTTTTTCTGATGAGAGCAGCACTGCTGCATTGTCGCCGTAGAGTGCCATTGTCGTGTGAGAAATCCCTTTCTTTGGCAAATGAGCTGAGCCGACAAGAGTAGCCGCTAATCAAAAATTTGTTTTCAAAAATCTAATTTAAAATTTTTTTTCCATTTAACAAAAAAAAACTCATAATCTTGCTGGAAATTGATAATTTTTTTGACCAAAATTTTTTGAAAACTTTTGTTTCATTATCATGGGAGACAGTGATGATGAATATGATCGAAGGCGAGGCAGAGACAAGTTCCGCCGTGAACGTAATGATTATAATGAAGGTGGAAGAACAAACATCAATAGACGCGATGATTGGCCGGAAAAGTGATATTTCCAATTCATAGTTGAAAAAATTGAATTTTTTTTTTTTTGTTTTAGCAATTGGCAACGAGATCGAAATCAAGGTAGACGAGACTATAGAGAAAACTACACCAATAGATTGAACTACGTCAGAAACGATCGTTATAGTCCTGCAGATCGAAGCGGAGATCTAAGTCCATCAACAAAACGGTTCCGTCCAAGAGAATGGGATGATCGATTGCCAAACTATGAGTTGGGCGGTGGATATCATTCTGGTCATCAAATGCATCACCGGGATAACAATTGGTCTCATGACAGAGAAAGAGATGATGAGTGAGTTTCAATGCTAGTTTTTTTTCTTGAAATTTTTACACTTTTTTGAATTGATAGAATGTATCAACCGCCGTTAATGACTCTAAAACAGTTTGTCAATGACCAAGATGATAACTTAGATGGTGAAGTTTTAATTGCCAAATATAATGAGTATAAAACAGATTTCAAACGTACTCAAATTCAAGAGTTTTTCAATCGTCACAAAGATGAAGAATGGTGAGATTAAAATTCAATCTTGTTCAATTCTATTTAATTCATTTCAGGCATCAATTTAAAAAAAAAAATTTTTTTTATGAAAAAAGTTGAGTTTTTTCTGTGATTTAGTATCTCTCAAACACAAACATGACGATGTTGATTAGAATTTTTAAATAGTTGAATTTTTTATACTAAAAAAAAATCTTCAATTCGTCTGATGTGATCTTCACGTTTATTATTTTTCGCTTAAACATTTATTTAAAAAACAAATAACTTCGACACTTATTATTTATTTGGTGTTTTTATCTAATCATTCGGTTAAAAATCATTTTTATTTGAAACCCTTCAATCTTAATTTATACTTTTTTTATTTAGTGCTCATTTCACCGTTTTTTTTCTACTCTTCATTTTAAAATTGTTAGAGTAATCGAAAATTTTAAACCACAATTTAAAGTATTTGAATATATGATTTTGCCAGAATTATTTTAAAAAAGCAAAACAAAAAATTTTCTTTTAAAATTTCTTTTGGTTCAAACTTTTTTGACGCACAAAAAAAAAACTTTAACTGAAATTAATTTAAAATTGTGCTTTTTTTCTTTGTTTAAACTATTTAGGAGAGGTGAGAATTTTGATACTAATTTAAATACTGTCATATTATTTCCATTTTATAATTATAAAAATTTGAAATTTTCAGTCATCATTTTCTGGAAAATATTTTGTTTTTCGAATCGCAATTTCTTAATTTTTAATAAACTGCTATTGACTAATTCACTTTCTAATTATCATTTAGGTTCCGCTGTAAATATTTTCCTGATGAGATTGAAAAAAGAAAGGATAAACAGAAAGAAACTTATCAGCGTCGTCTAAATGTTTTTATGGAATTGTGGGATTTGAAATTTTTTGAAAACGTGTTTTTGGATGTCGACAAAGCTGATGAGATAGTGAGAGTATTAGATGCTGCTGTTATCAAACTAGAAGGCGGAACAGATTTTGATTTACAATCATTGGATGAAAACTTGGAAATCTAAAAAACAAGATTCTTTGTTTGTTGTGGAATCATCTTCAACAACAAAAGCTTCGACCCAGGCACAAGCTGAGAAAAATTTTGATTCAAATGAAGCTTCGGAAACTTCCCAACAGCAATTGGATGAAGAAAATGTTGAAAAAAGCAGAGATCAAAAAAGTTTAGAGGAAAATGAAAACAAACTAGAAGATGGAGAAGCGTCAAACACTCCGAAACAAGATTTGTTAAATGAAGAAAGTAACGATGGTGAATTGATGGAAGAAGGTGAAGAAGTCAATAGTGATTTCAACAGAGAAAAGCATACTGAAAATGCCGATGCTGGAGATTTGGCAGATGAAAAACCACGAGCCTTGCACAAAACTTGCTCTATATTTTTTCGTAATTTGGCACCTTCTATCACTCGTCAAGAAATTGAAGATGTAAAATACTAGATTATTAAAATTTTTTTTTTCATAATTATATTTCTTACATAGGAATGTCGTAAATTTCCAGGATTTTTACGTTTGGCCATTTCAGAACCGCAAATAGATAAGCGGTTTAATCGTCGTGGCTGGGCTACTTATGAACGGACAGTGAATATCCGAGAAATTTGCTGGAATTTAAACTACGTTAAAGTATTGAATAATAACATTATCTAAATGTTTTAAATTTTCTTAATATAGATTCGGGGCACTGAACTTGGTCCGATTGTGAATCGTGACTTGGCAAGACGAATCCGTTCTGTAAATGGAACATCTTCACACAAAACTGTTGTTCGATCGGATATACGCCATGCAGCAAAACTCATCATGAAATTAGATGCTCAAAAAAATTTGTGGCAAGACGAAAATCAAGATGAAAATCATTTGAAAAATGGATTACTATCAGCTATTTCACTTAATCCATTGTTGAAGAATATAGCTGAATATTTGATAGAAGAAGCTCCAGCTGAAGAAGCTGAATTGTTAGGAACTAGTGTTGAAGACCCACTTGTATCAGAAGCTGAAACATTGGAAACCAATGGAACGGCTTCAACACCAGTTGATGGTACATCAATGGAACGAGATGATAACCTAATTAAAGTTTTAGATCGATTACTTTTTTATTTGCGTATTGTTCATTCAATTGACTACTATAATCATTGTGAATATCCTAATGAAGATGAAATGCCCAATCGAATCGGTTTGGTTCATGCTCGAGGATTATTCTCTTCAGCCCGTGTAGCTGCCTCGGAAATAGCTGAATATTTAAAAGAGCAAGAAAATAAAATTCAACCATTACTTCAATCATTGCAGGAAATCACTGAGGCAGAAGCCAAAAAATTAGGTCTCAAAAATATTGAGGAAGCTATTGAAGCATTTATTAAAGAAAACACCAAAGAGCTGGGCGAAGGAAAATGGCTTTGTCCACTTTCAAACAAAAAGTTCATGGGTCCAGAATATGTTCGCAAACATATTTTGAACAAGTATACCGAACGTATCGACCAAGTCAAAGCCGATACAGTTTATTTCAATAATTATTTGTACGATCCAAAACGTCCTCAGTTAATGGAACATCCATTGAATCGGCCACCACAGCAACAGCCGCAGCAATTGAATCAAGTCATTCGACCTCATGATCAGGGGCCGTTTGGTGGACATGGTTTTAATTACAATTCTGCACGCGTTCCATTGTTACCGAATCGTTATCCATACATGCTTCCACCTCAAGATCCATATGTAAGACAAAACTTTAAACGAAAGTAAGATCTTTGGTTTTTATTGAGGCTTTCATTTTTCAAATCTAGTGTAGAATTAGCTGGAATTCCTGTTAGAATTCATAATTTTTTTTTATATAAATCATACATAGACTTGATTTGAAGGTTGCATTCAGTTTTTAATTTGGAATAGATCGAAAATAATAATCCTAATTAATTTATGCAAATCAATTTTAAATTGGTTTATTTTTGTTTTGGGCCTTTCTTTAATGCCTCGAAATTCTTTCAGTTCATCTTTGTTGGAAAAGAGTTTTAATTTAGTTTTTTTTTTCATATCGTTGCATTTCTAACAGGGATCCGACTCGAGATGCTGTCGATTATGAGGACGTTACCTTCGAAGAACTCATTTAATAGACACGTTTTTTTTGCTATCATTAATATCCCAACAACAATAATATTCTTTATTCGATTTGGTAGCATCAATTTTTTTAGTTAGTTGAAATTTATCTTTTATTGAAAAAATTAAGATATTTTTTTCTTTATTTCAAATAAATTAGTTTTAACATTCAAAGTTCATTCCAAGTTTTTTTTTTCATTATCTATTGGCATTGATTAAAGTTTTTTCTATTTATTTCAGGTATCGAGATCTTGATGCACCAACCGAAGAATGAGTTTTTAATCTCAATCATTATCGAAAAAAAAAATATTAAGTCGGTTCGAAATAATTTGGATCAAAACGTTAAGCTTGCTTCATTTTTTTTTGATCAAACTAAGTTATCAAATAATTGATGTTCAAGATTTCAAATTTTTTTTTTTTCAAGTCTGATCACCAATCATTAATCCTATTTTTAGTTTCAGTTCAAGTTTTTATGGAGCCTTTGATTTTCTCTTTCTTTTATTATAAAAAAACTGATATTTGTTTAAAAAAAATAGTAGTTTGTAACTCAATTCTATCGTTTTAATTATTCAAATAAAATATCTGATTTAAGGTTTGTGATGTCTTTTTCACATCAAATCACTTTGGTGTTTGATAATACGAAAAAAAAAATCTAAAATTTAACGTTTCTCTTGATCATGGATTTTCATTGGAACCTTGTGCTGTTGGTTGTCATTGATCGAACACAACACGACAGCAAAGAATTTTTTGCATTTTTCATTTTAGTTTTCAAGTTTCTGTGCTAATTTTTTTTTCTCTTTATGTACCAATAATAAAAAAAAAGTTTTTTTTGATAAATCTTTTTTTTTTTAAAGGTCAAAAACTGGTAGGATAATAAAATGAAGAAGAAGCCTGTAAATATAAAAAAAATGGGTTTTAATTTTCAACTGAAGCAAGGTTAAAAAATTAATTTAATTTGATTTCTAGTGTTTTTTTTTTATAGAAAAAAGAATTTCAACTTCTCTGCTCATATATTCTTTCTGTTTTGATTATCTCTTCACTTTCCTGCCATTAAAAAAAAACAGAAAAATTGTAAATAATCGATTTTGAGCACAAATTGAAGTTTGAAAATTTGTTTCTTTCACTCTCTTTCTCTGCTTTTTTAAAAATTATTTTATTATATTTGATGTACTATAAGAAGAAAAAGAAAATTGTCTTCAAATGACATAAAAGTCTCAGTAAAAAACAGTGTACAGTTTGATATAATCTTTTTTTATGATTATGCAACCAATTGTACCAATTAATATCAATTGAAAGCCATAAACAACGATGAATCTCAATAATCTATCATTATTATTATTATTATGGAAGAGAGAAGGTGTATATTGTCGATCATAGCGATGACACTGCATGACGATGACGCACAAAGGCCACTAAAAAATAAAAATGTAAAAAAAAAATATTAAAACTTATCATGGCTTCTCATGGATTCGAAAGAGATCTCTTTCTGCCTGGATAATTTATCATTAAAACTTGATTAATGGAAGGGTTTAAATTTTTTCTGTATCTGTCATAATCGAGTACCAAAAACAGAAACAGAGAAACTGAAAATTTACTGAGTTCTTCGCTGTCCATTGAGAAAAAACTGAAAACTAGTAACACTGGTTCTCGGTTATCATATATCGACTAGAAAAATAAATTTTGTTGGTGAAAAGAATTAAACGGTGGATATCCTTGAAAAATCAACAACTTTTTTTTCCTCGGAGATCTACCACCAAAAAACAGAGAGAGAGAAAAAAAAATAGATCTTCAGAGTCTCTTGTTCAAAAAAGAACAAACAATTGTTTGTTTACGATCTTTTCACGTGAGTTTCAATTATTTTCCTAGCGAAAACAAAAGGATATCATACAAGGGTTTTTACGAAACTAAATTTTTTCGTCGCATAGCGATCCGAATCAATAGAAAGTTTGACGATGCCAATGGACTGATGAAATGATCAGACGCTGAGAAAATGAAATGACTCAGATGTCTCAAAATGATTAAAATAAAAAAAGACGGTTCTATCTTTTGATGAAATAAAAAAATTTTCATTTCGATGAGTAACTTTTTTTGGGAGAAAAAATGATTGCTCAATGGAATGGGATTCAAATGTCGTTACCCTCGGGTTGTCGTTCATTTTGGTATGCTGTTGTTGTTTTCTGTTTTTCTCTTCATTACTAAAAATAAAGAGTTCTCTTAGAGTTGGTGCATTTGTGTGTGTATTGTGATAAATCTGGACCTCATTGACGTTTCTCATCATTCACCACATTCTGGCAGATGAGAACATGAGGACAAGTTTTCAGTGAAGAACATCAACACATCTATCTAGCATTTCACGAACAGAGCATGTTCGTTTCGTAACTAACTAACGAACTTTGAAAAAAGTTTTTTTTTTCAACTACTTGGTTACAGAATTATTTGTTATAGTGGATTATTTAAAAAAGAAAAAATATCATTTTACCCAACCAACATTACTGCTACCTCCACTTCAACAGGATTTGATTTCTGTTCAAAGAATAAACTACACATATATTAAACTCATCATAAGCAGCAGCAAAAACAACAAATAATTCATCCATTCAGTCTTTAGATTCATCATTTAGAAAAACTGGCCACTGTATATGTTTATCATCGCTATCATCATCATCATCATCATAACGATCGTTTATGTGTGACAGCGAAGTAATATGCTGGAAGCAAAGCAGAGCTTTGGAGGAGAACAGACAAGCAAATCAAAGAAAGTGCAAAATATATGGCGCCCTAACCTCGTTCGATCCTCGTTTTTTTTCTTCTATGTTTTATGGTTTCTGTTGCTGTTGTTGTTGATGTTCCCTTTCTTCTTTTTGAGCTGTTCTAGTCGTCGTCTTTGCGTCAAGTTAACTGAACGCTATCTACACATAGACACCACCACGCACACATAGGCAATACGCGCAAACTCGTAACTTTGATCTCCATCTTTGTTCCATGCTTGTGTTCGTTCGTAAAGAAGAAGAAAAAAAAATGCATCGACCAGTATGTACACAGTATCATCATCATTAACCACACTCTGCTGTTGTGTTTGGAAAAACAAAGTTTGTGCATCCATCCATACAAACAAACACACACACACACACACACTTGGACACAAACAAACAAACAAACAATTCTCATTCATGCTTGATCTTCAAAACAAATCATTTCGTTTTATGATTTGCAATCGTTTTGGATTCAGTTCTTTTTTTCGAAACAACAAAACTAGTTCGATTGTATTTCGGTTGTTTTTTTTTTTTAAATGATTTTCATTTAAAATCGTTAAAGTTGTGTGAGGTTTGTGTCGATCACAAGCTTTGATTTAGTTCGAAATTTAAACTCCAATTAATCCATTTCCCATGTGACTGAACCGTTTTTTTTTCTTCAAATTTTCACTTTTTCGCTGTTTTGAAATTGAAAGTTTTTGTTTTTTTTTTTTTTGTTCGCATAATTGATTAATTTTTTGTTGCTGGCAATAAAGATATGATTTTTCTGTCTCCATGAAGATATCGACAATGAATCCACGAGATGCTCAACTAACATCAGAAGTGATGATCGATCATCATTCGGCAAATGCTAGTTCTAAGATTGTTGGCTCGGCAGGCATTTCATCTACGCCTCCAGTGAAACTTCGACATTTTTCTTCAGCTTCAACAAAATCTTCCAATTCTTCATCTAGTTTTGATGAATTTGAACACCAAGGTGCCAATGCTTTTGGTTTACAGCCAAATGAATTGATCATGGATCATAATCAAGCAATCGCTGTTGAAGTACCAGCAAATGTTTTGAAAATCGATTTGGCTCCCTTCAAATCAGCCTCAGAGGTTCATCCCGAACCTGGTGATATTATCGAAATTGATAGAACCCTATTCTCTCAATGGGGAGTGTACGTTGGCGAAGGAGAGGTCGTAGTGATTGTTGGTAACGAGTCTCAAGTACCAGATTCGGAGATTGGCATTGTTCAAAAAGCTCCATTGGTGGCCGTTGCTGGCGATAGTTGTTGTCGTGTCAACAATAAACTTCACAGAGCCAAAGAACGTAATCTTTTACCTTTCCACAACGAAATCGTTGCTCGAAAGGCACTCTCCAAGGTACGTTGACTTGTCTGTCTGACTTGTTTGTTTGTCTTGTTTTAGAATATTGATATGATGATATTTTTTGATAATAAAATTGTCTCTATGTACAATTTTTTCTAATGCAAATCATTATGAGATGATTTGGGAAAGATTCTGAACAGTGTCTCTTTAAATTATTTGACTTTTTCTCCATGGGAGACAAAAGAACCAAGTGAGAATAATCGTTTCGAAAAAATCGAAACAATTAGTGTATTGAAAAATTTTATCAAAAAAAGTTTTGTGCTATTTGTTTAGGGATTTTCTTGTTCTAAAACTTTAAAGTTGAACCAAAAACTGAGCTATTTTTGTTATTTAAAATATCAAATGTTTGAAATTAGTATTATTATGTTTCACTTGGATGGATTTTAGAAAAAAATTTGAAGAAAATTTTTCCGACTAATAAAAAAATGACATCAAAAAACGATATTTTTTTTTAAATAATCAAACAGACCTAGAATATGTCTCTCTTTCTTTCATTCAATACTTTCAGTTAAACAAACAAACTTAACAAATAATGATCATGAAGATTGAATTGAGTGTCTTGGGTTTCGAATGAAATGCATCACAGAAGGATGATGATGATGATAGTGAAATAGTGTCTTATTACACATCTTTTTTTTTGAGGGCTTAGTTTTATTATTATCATTATTAAATTTGGGACAGTGAAGAAATTTTGATAAAAACTACAAAACTCACTGTTTGTATGAAATTTTCTTCTCCTGGAATATCTCATACATCTTCTTGTGCTTGACACTCTGGCAGAGGTTTTACCTTGTGTGTCTGTGTGTGTGTTTATATGTGTGCTATAAAACGATTGTGATGATGATGATCATCATATAAACTTTCAAATATTATTTCCTTGTTATTAATAATAATAACAATCATGTATTGGAGCTGTATTTGGCTACAGATCAGATTGATGTCATCAAAAAACTACGTACTACGTTTGTCTGTTGTGTGTTCATCCATCTATAACTGGTGATATTGGCTAGTACGCCAATACACATTTTTCAACAATAAACCACGTACCAAACAAAACAAACAAACTAGAAATTATAAACCATAAACAATATTTTGGTACCAAACCGAAAACCATATTGAACCACAATGTTGGTTTGTAAAAGTGAACGTCGAACGTTCTTTTCCTCAGATAACTCAGAATAGCAACCGAAAAAAAAAACTGGTTTGGAGAACTTGTTGAATCCGGTTAATTTGCAATGTACTTTTTGTTTTTCCTTCGAATGTCTTGTGAAGAATCGATGATGAATACAACTAACTTCTTAGAATTGTTGTTGTCGTGTTTGAGGAAGAAAAAAATTTCTTTTAGTTGGAAAGTTTTGTTTAGAAAAAAAAAACAACAACAACAAAAATTTGGCAACAATTCCAGTTTGCCTGTCACGTGAAATTTTTAGTTTTATTTTTTTTTTTTTTAATAATTAATCAATGATGATTTTTTTTCTTTAGTTACTCAGCGATGAAAAGATTAGTTGAATGCGGAATCATTGTAGTTTTTTTTTTTTGTTCTAGGGAAAAAAATTTCAAATAAAATTCCAATAAAAAGATCAATGATCTTTTTTCTCTTGTAGCAATTGGAACTCATACAAAAGCAATAATTCCCAAACAAACATCCAACAAGAAGTATCCCAGAGAGAAAGAGAGAGAGAGAGAGAGAGAGAGCGAAACAAAATGATTGGAAAAATCGATTGGGCGAAACAACAAACAAAATATTTGTTTAAAAAAAAAACAACAACATTCCGGTTAATGAAGATTATTTGTATTTGTTTTGCTTCTTTTTTCTATCTCTTTATCGAAGAGAAATCGCTTGCTCGCTCAATGTGTTCGTGCTTTATTATTTGCTTTCGTATAATGTTTCGATGTTTGTGTTTATTTATCTGTTATATTTTCGAGAATAACAACAACAAAAAAACCTCAGAAAAACATCACTTATGAGGATTATTATTATAAAAAAAATTTCCGGTGAGATTTATTTCAAATCTCCACTGGTGAAACCATGATGATGATGTGATGTGTTGGCCAATCCAATCAAAACAACATATAAATAAATTCAATTGGCCAGTGTCAATAACATTGATTTTTACATGTTTGACATTCTATAACATCGGTTCTAAAACGTCGGTTTGTGTTTTTTTTTTTTTTGTTTTGGATCGTAATCTAATTGTCAACACGCGCTATAGCTCGATACTAACAAAAACAAATTTATGAAAGAAAAACAACAACAACAACAGCTATTGTTGATAAATTTTAGTTTATCGAATCGGAAATATTTTGAAATTTATCTGATGCTTGTTTGATCGAAATTTAATCGAAGGTTTATAGAATGAAAAAAAACACGTTATGTTTGGCCTTGTTTCAATTGCTTATATCAAGAACAAAGTAACCATTCGATGATGATATCTTTAAGAAGCTTTTTTTGGTTTTTTTAAATGATTTTAAATGACATTTGGCATTTATTAAAGGCTGCGGTGTGTGTGTGTGTGTGTGTGTTATGTTATCAATTTGTAAAATTGCGTTTTTTTTTCTTTTTAGCTTTCTATTTCCATAGAACACATAGTTTTCTTTTCAAATTTCATTTTCGTACCATATCACTCGGTTGAGTTTATTTTAGGCTTTTTTTTTATTATTGGTTATTTAAATCAATTTTCGAGAGAAGAAACCAGCGTCAAAGCTTGAAGAATGCGTGTGTGTGAGAAGAGTTTGCCTCGCTAATCAAGTTGAAAAATTGTTGCAAAAAAAAAATTCGTCGTTGTTGGAGTTGCCAATTAACATTCAAACGTCAAAAATACGTTTAAAATAACCATAAAATCTAGAAAAAATTAAAAATAACACAAACTTTTTTTTTTCAAATCAAATATTTTTTTGGAATAATTTGTTTCGTTCATCTCTTTTTAAATAAATAGAATTTCGATTTTAATTTAATTCCCTGTATGTTCAATGTATTCGGGTTTTTTTTTTGTTGCTCAAAGAACATCAGCATAAAAAAAGGGACATTCATCAATAATCAGGCAGCTCTTCAAAGATTTTTTTATCACAAGGAAAAACCAGAAAACCTAAGTTTTTCTTTCCCATTTTTTTTTGTTATAGTTAGTTTCTTATGTAATTATATATAAATAGACTCTTATAAAACACAAAGTATGAACAGTGTGTGTGTGTGTATTATGCAATTATTTGATGATATGATGATGATATCACCATTGGTGATATTGAATCGTAATGTGATATAGTGTGTGTATGTTCACCAATAGTAATAGTACATAGTTTTCGTCTTTGGTTTTTTTAGTTCGAAAAAGTTCGAAAGAAAAGAATTTTTTCTGTAAAAAAAAGAAAGAAAAGTTAAGCTGTAGCGGTATTCATAATACAAATAACTTCGTAGTTTTTGAAATTGAATTTATAGAGTTTTTTTTTCTTCTTTTTTTTCCTACTGTTGCTAACCAAAAAAAGAAACTGTGTTTAAAAAAAAAAAAAATTCCTTTTCCTAAATCCTTGGGATTTTAAATCTAATTTATGACAGGTTTTTCAAATTAAATTTTATTTATTTATTTATTTATCATTATTTTCTGAAAAAAATTTTTGGATAGGTCGGATCGGCTGTGCCATACAATATGCTGCAATGCAATTCAGAGCACTACGTTACCGAATGGAAATACGGACAACGATGGAGTGATCAGGTATGTAAATTTTTTCTGTTAAAAAAAAAGCCAAATTAACGGAATTATGTTGAAATCTATACTTGAGTTTTTTTTTTTTTTTTCTAATAAAACAAAGCAATTTGTTCACAATATATCTTTCTTTTTGCTATTTTGCTGTAGCAAGCGTTTTTTTTTTTTTCATCGAGAATTTTTTTCTAGCTTTTTTTTTTTAGAACTGAATGTACACATGCACACACTCTGGCGACCTTTTCAAATTGAATTGAAAGATCATTAATTTTATGATTAGAACATTATCATTATTATGGTCATATTGTTCTATTACTTTTTAAATTTGTGTGCTTCCAGTTGCAGCTTTATGTAGCTTTTTTTTCTAAACGCACACACACGCACACACACTTTCTATTTTATCTGGAATATGCTTTTTTGCTATGTTCGGCCGGAAACAATAGCAGCAGTTTTCAACAGTTTCAATAATTTTTGTTGTTCTTTAATGGTTCTATTAGAATGGTCAGTTCTGTTGAATCGGTTGAATTACATTAAGTATTTTTTTTTTTCCTTGATCGTGGCCAAAAGAAGAAGTAGAAACGTTGTTGTTAAGCTAGAAATTTTCAATGTTTATTGCTCTCAAAAAAAAACTGTTTTTCTTCTCTATACTAGTATTCAAGGCCGTTTCTTAGGTTTGTTACATAATTTAAACAGAGAAAAAAAAAATCTACAGATTTCTAGCAGATAATTTTTTTTTTTTTGTAGCGTTTTCATTTCTGATGTTTAGTTGGCGTTTTTTTTTTTTTTTTTTTTTGTTGAGAACATTCGAGAAAAAAAATCAATGGCTTTGCGCTGGCTCAGAAAGCAAAATAATAAAAATAATAGCATTGTTATTAATTTCAATAAACTAATAATCAAAACTAAACTACAGAGATCCTTAGAAAGTCTTTCCAATGGTGTCGACGCCCAACAATTCTTTGAATATACAAAAATAAATAAATAAAGGATTTGTAGCCATTTTTTTTCATGGAAAGTCCTTATTTCTCTTGTCTAATATTTATTTTGTTCGAAATTTTAGCTTATGAACTTTTTAAAAAAAAAAAAACTTTGGTTCATTTGGAACAAACAAAAAAAAAAAACATTTGAAAATCTATTGGTACAAAAACAACTTCAGGTCAAATAGGTTCCACAGATTTTCACTGGAACATGGCTTTCATTTTTTTTTCTCTCTCTCTCTCTCTCTCTGTTAATCCTATCAAGAAATGTTTGAATGATTCAAAAAATGATGAAACAGCGTTTGGGAAAACTAATAATATTACAGAAAAACAAAAACCACGTTTCTAGATCACTCTAATATTGAGAAACATTTGTTTCTCATGAATCACAAATGGAACAAACAAACAAGCAAGTAAGCAATCTCGAATATATCACATACACTTGTTTGAAAACAACAACAAACAAACACAAGAAAACTAATTTTTTGGATAATCAGAGTGTGCGCGCGCCAGTTTGTTTGATTTGTTCAAATTTCGAAAAAAAACAAAACAAAACAAAACTCATTTGTTGATTAATCGAATGCTGAAAAAAAGCTTCGAACCACGAGATTTGTTTGAAAACATTTCCCTCCCCCCCCCCCCCCAAAAAAAAATGCTACCCAACTGATGAGTTTTATTCAATTAAAATTCAAACGTTGTTATCGTCATCCAAAATGTTAATGTCACGCATTTTTATTTTGTTCGATTTGTTTCCTTGCGTACCAAGAAGTTTACATTCTCAAAGTTTTTTTTTAGTAGTTTACAAAAAGAACGGAAAGATTACGGCCTGTTAGCAGGATGACACCTTTGTGAACATACAGGCAACAAGTGTTTCCAACTGCTTTTTCTCAAATGTATTTTTTTTTTTTTCAGTACTCGTTCTATAGTTAAGTAGTTTGCGTAGTTTTCTTTTGACGTATTTGGTGAAGCGTATCTGTACTAATCGATCGAAAGCCTTGATTTGTAGCTTGATTTTCATCTTATTTCATTTGATTGATCATGAATATGTATGTTGGTGGTGGTTCACCAACATATTTGAAAGGGTTAATAAAATTTACGTAAATTCTGAATTGCAAACGTCAATCGATTACCTTCAATTTACCTGGAAAAACAATAATAACAAAAAATAAAAAATAAATTGAACAGAAATAATTAAAACGAGGCGGATGTGTGTGTGTGTGTGTGAGTGCAATTATACGTCTATGAAGATGGGAGATTTTCTCGTAAACAACTCTCCATTGAATTTGAATTAAATTTCACAACCCTTTTGGTTCGAGAAAAAGAACATTTATGAATGATGCAAGCTGTCTCATACATCATCATCAATATTAATGTAATGATTATATTGTTTGCTTGCTTGTTTGTGTTATATTGATGAAAATTTGTTGTTGTTTGTTGTTGTTTCTTGATTTGTTTTCGACACTTGTTTATTCGAAAAAAAAATAAATATATAGGGAAGACCTTGTAAAGTCTGCAACAAACAAACAAGTGAATTCGAAAACAACTTTTGTTGTTGTTGTTTCGTTTAATATTCATATCGATATGATCTTCATCTTGATATTGAACAACAAGTGACTCATAACATCGATAACCCGATTAAAAATAATCAAATATGAATCTAGGCAATCTTGAAAATTCATATATCGATGTTGAATCATACATCGTATGTTTCAGCATCTCAGTTTTTTTTTTCTAAGAAGCATTTCTAAATTTTTTTTTGTTTGTTTGTTTTTTTCTGTTATTAGAATTTGTTTAGCTGTGAAATTTGCTTTTAATCATTATTAATAATGTGACATTCTGGGTGTTTTTTTTTTTTTGTTTGTTTGTTTGTTTGCCATTATTATCATTCTCGATTCTTGTTAATGAAACTGGAGAAAATAGAGAAAAAAAAAAATTTTTTCTGATGAAGCCAAAAACCTTAAAATAGAAAGAAATAACAAGAAAACGATTGTTGTTGTTGTTTTAGAGGACAAAGGAGCAACGAGAACGCCAAGATACTAGAAGAAGATACTAGAAGAAAAACAGCAAAAATAAGAATAAAGTCTTTGTTTGCTGTAACAACATGTTGTCAGTTGTTTCATGATGGTGTGTTGCCATGTTAATATGATTTGAATGTGTGACATCAGCCAGTGCACGCACACACAGCGAGACTATTTTTTTGTATGTGACTGGCAAGATTCTGATCTCGGATCCTCATCATCAGCAACAACAACAACAGCACAAACCAGTGATGAGGCATTTTTTTTTCCATCTGTACCCATCAAAAAAACTTTTTTTTCTTTCTAAACGAATAGGAAGAAGAAAAAAAAACCTAATTTAGAATAAGATTCGAATCATGGAAAATTTAAGATATTGAGTTGTCATCATGATCAATGACTTGTCGCGTCATCTTAAATGACAATATGAAATTCTAATTAAAAAAAAATCTACTGTCGAAGATTATATTTTTCTCAAATCTTGTTAGCACATCTGCAATCTTAGCTTCACTCCACTACCAGCAAAAAAAAAAACATTAACCCTTTTTCCCCAAGGATAGCAAATAAACAATGCTAGCAATTTTTTCTTAAAACAATACCAAAAAAAAAAAAAAACAAACACTCCAAACATGTGTACATTTGCAAAGTACAAACACTCGAATATGAAGTTTTCTTGAAACATTCTTTTAACGAAAAAAAAAAAAAGCTTCCTAGTTTAGGGTATGGAAAAAAAAAATTAACAACATCTTTGGATGGAATTTTAAAAATTTTTTTTTGAAAAGTGTCTTGAACCTTTGGCAGAAGATTCTCACAGTTTAGTTTTTTTTTTTTTTTGCAATGCTTTAAGTTGTCGATGTAATTTTTTTTTTTTTTGGCTGAACTCACTCGATTTATTTTTAATTTTTCAAGTTCGGAAAGTAATTATTATTTGATTTTTTTTTTTCTGCTTTTCAGGCTCAAGTATCTTTGCATTCGTTCAAGGCTCTTAGCCGTGAACATACCAATTCTTTGTCAGAAAGTCATACGGTGTTTGTCAATACGCTCAACGATGTTCTCAACAGTCCTGCGGTGACAATGTCTTCAAATTCGTTCAACTCATCGAGTCCCGGTTTGTTTAGTTCATCAACAACCACGGCGGCAACCTCTCAGCCAATTCATATCCAACATTCGAGCAACTCCAGACATCAGGAATCTGTTTCAAGTGTTAGCACTACTGGTAGTGGTGGCAGTTCGGGAAGCTCACCACCAAGATCAACAAATACACGGCAAATGTCCTGTTCGTTTAATACGGCCAGTGTCCAAACCGAATTATCCTTGCTTTGATGAACCTGAAACTCTTTTTTTTCTTTTCCTCCCCCACCCAATGATGACGATGTATAATTGGAAAATAATCGATGTGTGATATGATGCTTCGACTAACAAGGCTTTACACAAACGTTATTTTTTTTGGATATATGTTGGGAGAGTTCATCGAAAATAAACTAATTGAAAGCATACAACCTAAATGTTCTACCTGAATCTCGGATTACATCGTTGTTTTGTTTTTTTTTTTGGAAAAATTTTTTTTCCTTTTTAATTGATTTTTTTTTTTTGTTTCTTACCTGGCACATAGCCAGCATATATCAGCTTTATTATTGATATTACTTTTTTTCTCATAAAAAAAACCAAAATTTTTTTTTTTTTTTGTTCTCAATTATGCCGTGTTTATTTTCTTGGTTGGCTGACATTTTTGAAATTTTTTGTCAATCACTAAACAACAAATTAAATGATATCTTGACCTGGCGAATTCGATCGATCAATTGATCAATCAATCATTCAACCTATCAATCAATAAATTCCCGTCGAGATGAATTCAGGGTTTTAAGTTTTTTTTTTTAATATAAAGTCTAATAACTGTTTGTTGCACACAGTCGAAGATTTATGTATCTGTTTTGCTATGTCACACACACACTGTTACATTAACACGCTATGATAATATCAAGTGATATGAAATATCTCTATCATCTTAATCATCAAACATCGTTTCTCGTTTGTTTTATCTAACAAGCAGATTGACATTTATTTTATGATGGAAAAATATTTGACATTTTCAACAACAACACTACTCTACTCTCCTACATTATCATCTCTGATGATTGATTCTGGTTTTAAAATAAACAGATTGATTCAATTCGATTGGTTTGATATTTCATTGATAAACATTAGATAAAACTGATTGAAAAAAAACCCAACCATTTGAATGTGTTTGCCATGTGAGTCCGAACAAATAGGCCAGTCAACACAATAAATGTCTCAACACACCCACAATATATATTAATACCATTTATAATTTAAATGATGTCGCTTCAATTTTTCTTTTTCTGAAACTCCTATGTGATCATCATTATCATCAAACAAGCAAAAAACAAATCATCTCAATACAGCAGAGTGAGAGCAAAGCCGAAAATATTCTCTATTTTTTGGTATCAGAAATGGAAATGAAGTTATTTTTTCTACGTTTCAAAAAATTATTTTAAAGATCAATCTAATTTTATATATGAACAAAAAAAAACCGTGGATTCACATGCTTCAGAATCAGAAA
Source organism: Octodonta nipae (assembly GCA_034190945.1). NCBI lineage: Eukaryota > Metazoa > Arthropoda > Insecta > Coleoptera > Chrysomelidae > Octodonta > Octodonta nipae. Next base: position 43,154 of record JAVLUE010000066.1, on the reverse strand, counting down.
TGTAATCATTAAACAGAAAACAAAATTACTGTATTATTGTATTATTTTCGTTTTAATAATAATAATAATTTTTTTCTTTCTGTTCATTTCATTAATTGAAAAATGAATAAAATAATTTTAATAATAAAGTTTTAAATTTTACCTGAGAATAAATATAAATATCAGAGATGGGTTGATTAAAGTTTTTATTTGAAACAAATCAAAGAAATCCATCAATATACGAATAAAAACTTTAATTTTTTCTGTCTTTGGTTGATTGCAATGCAACTGGCATCTGTGAAGTGTTAAGTGAACCATCAAAAACAGATAAAAATGCATGTGCTACAAAAAAATACAGATGGCGTTATATTATCAAAATTTGAGCTAATAAAAAACAACATCTGACCAAGTTATTTTGTTCAAACACGAGACAGAATTGATAAATGAGTTATTTTTCGTGTCTCCAATTCCAATTCTATTGAATTTAACTATTGTTCATTCTTATGGAATCAACTTCCCTGTAAATAAAAGTAAGTTCAACTTTTGTTGTTTTATCAACAGTTTATTTATTTAAAATTTAGTCAAATGAATAGACTTATTAGTTTCAGGTCAGTTATAAATATATCCAGACAAGAATTTTGCCCAAGGTCATTTTTGACAGAAAAAGATTCTCATTCTGATTTTAGCCTTGAAAATAAAAAGCGTTTCTACTTTGTTCAACTATTGGTGAAAATCTCAATGCTTGAAAAAAACATGTTCAATAAATTATTTTAGTTAGAGTTATTTTGGAAGTTATTTTTAATTATAATCATTTTTGTTTTTTTAGCTATAAGACTATTCAACTATCAAAAATTTCAATTTTTCGAATTAAAATTAAATAAATATTCAGATTTCTTGGTTTAAAAATAAAATTCTGGTATTATAATTTCAGGCACATCTATGCGAATTATAGTCAAGTTCTACAAAAGTTTGAAAACAGCAACGTAACATCTTTAACTCAGAATAGAAAGACTTGAGTCATGTTATATTCTCAAGTTTTTTTTCTGAAAGTCAAGAGATTTTCAAGCTTCAATTCACAATTCTATATCGTTTTCTCTCTGATCCAAGATTGAACAAATACTAAATTATTCTAAGCTACCGAAATTTCTCAGTTTGAAAATTAGAAGCTCTTGACTTGATGTGGACGGGCTTCAGTAAGCAAATAACAAAAAAATTTCTCTCAACAACACTTAACCTGTTTAAATTGAATAAAAAAATTGAAAAGCAAACCAGATTGATTTTTCAAACCCAATAATCAAATTTTCGTTCAAAGGTTTTCAACAGCATAGAAAAAAAAATCTGATAAATTGATAATTTTCTCTTGAATAAATTTTAAAATTTTTCAAAAAAAAAACATATCAGAAAAAAGTTATCAGTTTATTTTGGATTCATTTTTTATTGATAAACTATATATTTCAAAAATATATCTCAAAAAAACATTGTAAAAACAATGTTTTTCATATTGAAAATAAAGTATTGACCTTAGCTTTATCGGTCAAATCTAATATAAGAAAACAAATAGTTTCAAACTGTAACTAAAAATGCCAAAAAAAAAGCTAACGAATATTCGAAGATTAGCTCATGAATTCTAGAAAATATTGATATATCATTATGAGATGTAAATGGGATTCTTGTGATTAAATTTATTCCTTCATTTTTTTTTTTTTGTTCAAAAAAGAAAATGACATTTATTTTCCTCATATCTCATGTATGTTTTCTTCTAGTTTAATGAATCTGATCATCATTTATGTAATGGAAAATTGATCTAATCGAATTTATTTGACTGGTTTGATGGCCGTTGTTGTAATTGTTGGTTTAGATAAAATAACAAAAAAAAAAATTTATACGCCCAGACAATCATAACGAAAATTGAAAGACTTGTCACACTGTCAAAGAACTTTTTACTTGATTCGCGAATTTACTAAAATGAAAATGTCGTTGTTTTTTTTTCTCAATAAACAGAATCTGTTGATTCTTTTCTTTCTCTATATTTTTATTATTGTTCATGAAAACAGTACAGTTTAATCTTCTAGGGTTTTTTTTTATCAAACAAAAATTATCATACATTTTCTTTCAAAAAAAAAAAATCTTTTCTATAATTCTTCATATGTTCAACACATTTTTGAATATTAAAAAGAAAAAATGACATCCTAGCATGGCTCCTCGGGTTTAGGCTTCTCTTTTTTTCCCTGACGTCATCATCACTGTTTTCTCTCGAAGAATAATTGTAACTGTTTAAGGTTGTCAAAGAATAAAAAAAAAAAAAACAAGAAACAAAAAAGCTTTTATATTTTTTTCTATCAAATTCACAGTATACTTGTGTGTTTGGCATGTGTGTGTGTTTGCGTGCCGTTTGGTATTGTGTATTTGTTTTTGTTTTCTGTTATTAAAAAAATTTGTCTGTTTCAATGAGAAAAAAAATTTAAAAAAAAAAAAACAACCAGAAAAAAAACATTGCGAATCGTTGATTCTTCTAGAATCGTTGACTTCTACTCTAGTGAGAAAGTGTAATGGTGATTGGGCCGTATTTTCAATGCTGACGTCTTCTTTTTTTATTATATTTTGGTTGTTGAACAAACTTCTTCCCTCAGTCTGTATGGATATTCTCTCATCAACCAGAGGCGTGTTGTTGTTTTGATCGAGATTTGTTTGTTTGTTTCATATATGAATTCATAGAATATCTTCTTAGTGTGCTTGCTGGTTTGTTTGTTTGTTTGCTTGAATGGTTTTCTACTTTTCAATCATCGCAAAATAGAAATAGATTTTTTTTTAGTGATGTTGTGTGATTTTTTTTTTTTTTTTGAGAAAAGTTTTCCCGCCTTGTATTTATTTCAATTTTTTTCGAATTGAATCGCTGTTATTTTTGTAATGGTGAGAGGATTTATTTTATTAACGAGGCAATTTTGAATCTTGAGCCACATTTTTTTCTGCTGTTAAAACAAACACCTCATAATGTTTGAATAATCAAAAAAAAAATTTGAAAATTTTTTTTTTTTTAAACTGTGATGTTTTCCCAATTGATTTTTTTTAGTGAAATGCATTGAGCAACGTTCTGTTTTCTTCACCACCATTTTTTCATCATGATTATTCGGTTTTATTTGAAAAAAGTTTAATCGGCTTTTTGAAATTGTTTGTAATTGACGGCTTTTTAGCTGTTTCCATTAGAAGACTGTCGCCTAAATTAATTGGATTCTTTATCTTAGTTAATTATATTGTTTGATATAAATTTGGCCAATAAATGAATGCTTTTCAATTCGAAATCACGTATTAGTTGGTTTTTTTTTTCTTGCCGTTGTTATATTGTTTGGATTCTTTTTTCATTAATTGCACTGTTTTCATTGCCATTCATTAAGTTAATGTGAAACCAGTGTGTGTGTGTGTGTTAAGCTTATAATGCGGATTTTTTGTGTTTGTTGAAAAAAAAGCTCCGACAATTGTAATAAAATAATTAAGTTTATTATTGTGTAACGACCTCATACATTTCATCATCTAATCCTCCTTCAGGTAAATTACCTAAATCTTGAAAGAACTGTTTTGTTTTCCTTTGTTTCAATTCTCGAATCGAAACATTCTAATTGTTTGTACCGTTTTGAAAACTTCTGTTCATGAAATCAACGGTTTGTGTGTGTATGTGTCTTTCGTAAATTTATCATCGAAGAGAATTTTTTTATTCAGGTTAGTACAATACCGGTAGATCAATACCGGTTTCTTAGAAATAAAATCTTTCTGCTTCTTTTATCGTTAGAATTTGTGTGGGTATGTGTGTTAATGTCTATTTATTTGCTTGATTAATCACTTTTGATTTCATTAGTTTTTTAATGTTTTTGATAGCTCGCTAAAAAAACTGTTTCATCTAATTAATTTAGTCCAATAATCTTTACTAAGTTGGTTAACATTATTTTCAAACTTTTTACCAATCACAAAGCTTGAAACTTTGAAAAGTTTGATATTTGAAAATTATTTTAAAATTTAATTCAATACTTTTTTCATCGTTTTTTTTTTTTTTTATAAAAAAGTTTTCATCAAATCCCAGAAGAACGTTTTTTTGTTTTCGGCTAAGCTTAGTGTCAAGTGTTCAGTTCAATTTTTGTTAGTGTTATCATGGTATCATTGTTATACTTTGTTTGTGTCATCATTTAGAGCAGCTATTCAATTTTTTGTTCGCTTTGTTTTTTTTCTGATTAGATCTTTTGTTTTTGGAGAAAAATTATGCCACCTTCTCTATGGTTTCTCATTTTTTGTCAGTAAAAAAAAAATTTATTTTTTGACAATTCAAGCATCAAATTCTACAAATGATGATACTAAATGAAGACAATAGTGCATCATTTATTTATTACTCTTCCTTGGCATTCTAGAGCAAAATAATGCCAAAATAAATTTAATGGCAACACCGATTCAGCCAAAACTAATCAGAAAAAAAAAATATTGAAAATGATGAATAAACATTCTTGGTGTTGTCAAGAGAAAAATTATACCTTTTTTAAACGATATTTTTTGTTTAGTTTTCGTATCACTGAAAAAGAATTCCATTACATCATTCTAATCATTCATATTCTCAAACGTTAACCATTACCACCATCGTCCTATTGCCAACCAAGGATAAGTTTTTCTATTGGTGTGAAAACGTTTCCTATGAACAATAAAAAAATTATAAGAAAATTATAATTTTCAACCAAAAATAGAAAGATTACGTCAATTTCAGTGATAAAAGAGTTTTATTATTATTATTTTTCATAGAAAAAAAAATCTTCAAAATTCCCTGAGATGAAATCAGGTTTTTTTTCAAAAATTTTATGCGTTGCATAATTTAAGATTTTTTTCTTATATAATTTTGTTACAATGGTATCAAATTTTAAAAGTTTTTCATTTTTTTTAAATATTTTTATTATGTTAATGATTTTGTTGCGTTTGAGCATCGTCGGTTTCTCTTTCCTTTGCCACTTTTCGTCGTTTTTTTTTTGGTTGAAAAGTTGTGTAGTTGAGAAAAAAGTCTTATTATTGGTTATTTTATTTGCATTCTGTTTTGTTTTTTCTCCACGAATGTGTTAAATGCGAATAGAAAAAAAAATTTATTATTATTTTGCCATCAAGGGATTTGCTTATTTTAGAGAAAAAAGAAAGATCGGGCGTTATTTTGTCTATTTATTTGTTTGTTTGTTTTTTTTTTTTTTGCATCATTATTATTGTATTTTGTATATTTTATTATTCTTGTTGTTGAAAATTTTGTTTATCAATCGGGGTTTTTTTTTCTAAAGAGTTTGTTTTTAGTCTTCCTCTTTAAATTTTAAAGTCAATTTTCTGATTGCTTGTTCAATTTTCTAAAAGTTTTACAAAAAAAAGAAAGAAAAGAATTAATTCCTTTAAATTAAAAGTTGATCGATTAAAACTTATTAAAATGATTAAAAAGTTTTGTTATAATTTGTTTGATTATCGATTTGTTTAAAAAAAAATTGATTGATTTATTAATTTTTTTTCCCGTTATTATCTTAGTGTTTTGGCAAACGAGGTCATCACGTGGTTTCAATAATTTACGTCATTGTTTTGGGATTTCTGTTTCGATGTCAACTACCTCGTTGTCGATTGCCTTTTTCATATTTAATCGAATTCATAAGCACGGATGGATGATGTGAGTCAACATCAACAACCACAGCAACAACCACAACAATCGTCAACTATAAGTGTTGAAGGATCATCGTCATCGATAGCACCATCAAATCAGTGTGCATCAAGTGTTGGCGGAGTCGGTGGTGGTAACAGTAATACTATTATGGCACAACAAGAAATTTTATCCGGACAAACACAACAACCATTTGTTGTGATTGATGAATTTTTGTCAACCGGTCGCACTGGACGCCGAAACGCTTTAGGCGATATTCTTGATGAGAAATCGGCTTTCATATCGACCGCCGATCTACCCGATCAACTTTCTTCATTATCTTTTGGAAATGGTAAGTTTTTTATTTGAAAAAAATAAAATTTCTATAATTTTTATTTCGTAGCAACATAAAAAAAGGGACTTTAAACTGTAAAAAATGGAAATTTTTCATTTTTTTTATATATATAAAATGATTTTAGATTGAGGAAACTTAATTTTTTTTTGTTCCAATCTTTTTTTACAAAAATTTATTAATGTTTTTTTATAATCAAACACTCACAGAAAAGTTTGTGTTTCTCTCATTATATTGCTTGTCGTTTTATCTATATGAGAGATTCAAAACTACACAGAAGCAAATAGATAAAGCCACTTAAACTGAATCTGATACTCTAATTAAATTAAACGACTTGTAATAAAAAAAAAAAAGAAAAAGATCTAAGATAAAATTTGCTTATGATGACGATGAAAACAGATGAAAATGGTTTTTTTTTTTTTTTGTTGTATTCTATAAAATGATTTTTTCATTTTATTAATCTACATTTTTTTCTGAAGATAGTTAGTTGATGACATTAAATTACGCAGAAAATAATGATAGCAAACACACACAAACACGGGTTGTAAAAAAGTGAAATCCAAGAAAATTTAATTATTCAAGTTGAATCAGAATTTCTATCTTGAAAGTTTTTTTTGTTTTTCTTGATTTTCAAAAAAATTACAAAAAATATTAATAAATGCAAAATTTGTTTTGTTTTTATAAAGTGAAGATCTTCAACTGTTTGTTGATTGAACCCTAAGAGTTTCGAAAAACACTGGAAAAATTTAGAAAAAAATATCCATCAGTTACAAACTTCTGTAAAGTTGATTGAAAATATTCCCAAAACAAAAAATGCTCTTTTTTAACTAGAACCGTTATAAATTTAATCGAAATTTAATTCAATTAAGAGATGATTCTTGTGATTCGAAAAAAAATTCTGAAATGAAATAGATGGCAAAAAATATTAAAAACTCTATTAATAATTAACTTGATAAATGAAATTTTTTTTTCTTTTTGAATCTTTTTTCACGGTAAATGAACAAAACAAAATAATTATATTGAGATTTTTTGGAGAAGAAAATTTATTCTTTTCATTTAGTTTGATGAAAATTTCCCATTGCCATTAAACAAACACCATTTATAATTGTCTGTCTTACAGTTTGAAAAAAAAAATTTTTTCATTAAATCTAAGCTGATTAATAATTGAGAAGTTTAATTATCAAGACATCATTACGATAATAATAATAGTTCAACTGAAGTTTTTTTTTTTTTTTTTTTTTGATGAAAAACTAAGAATTGTGAATCAAGAGAAATTAGAATAGAAAACAAATATTTCAAAAAAAAAAAAAAATAAATTCACTAAATACTTCAAGTAAAGAAAAAAAAAAAAAAATGAAATTGAAACATTTGAAGAGAAAAAAACACAATTAATTCAATTTTTTTCTATTTAATAATTGAGAATTTTATTTCAACTAAACAAACGAAAAATTTGATAAGATGAAAGCTCATATATGTTTCAAAAAAAACTTATGAGCTTTGTAATTCATTTGCGTCATACTAATCAATAATGGGGAAAAAACCAGAAGAAAAAATACAAATGTCAAACTCTATTTATTTCCTAAATTGTAATTGTTTTCTCTCTTTTTGTACCCGTTTTTTTTTTCATTTCAAACAATTTTCAATGACAACATAAAAAAGGATTCTAAAAAAAGAAAATTTTTTTTATCTAGAAAAAGAAGTTTAGTAAACAACAAAGACGAAGAGGAAAAAATCCCGGAAAGCTCAAAAGTTTTGAAACTTCTTTTTTTTACAATTTTCTTAATTCAAGAGAAAAGAGAGAAAAAAAATCAATTTTATATCATAAAAAAGAAATATTATTTGTAGAATATATTTAAAGTTCTCATAGTTCTTCTAAGTTCATTTAGAAAATTTTCTGTGATCGTTACATCCTAAAAAAAAAATTGTTTCATTTTTGTTTTCAAACGACATTGTCTTAGACAGTCAAATTTTAGTCAGAAAAGTGAACAAACAAAAATTTAATTAATTTTCTTGGAATTCTTTAATTTTTTTATTTAACATGAAAAAGTTTTAATGTTTTTTTTTTATTTGAAAAAATTAATCAATGTGACCTCTAGGAAATAGCTTGAATAAAGTTATCTTTTGTTTGAATTTAAAAAAAAGTCTTATTTTTAATTTTTTTTTTATGCAAATTTGCGTATTTCGTACAAATTCTTACTCGTTTTTTTTTTTTTTTTTGCAAAGGAAGTTTGAAATTTGCAAAAATTTTTCAGAAAAACAATGGTTTTTCAAACCAATAATCAGATTGAAATTTGAAAACTCTTTTCAGTTTTTAATTTACTATTAAACACCGATATGATATTTGATTTATTAACCTTCCGTCGGGCGCGCCTGATCTCTCAGGCTCACTTCATTTTCAAATCTTGGCCGTTTTTTGACCAATAAACTTGAAATTTTTTGTATTTTTTAAAAATTTCATTTTGAATTTTAGGTCAACAAAATTTTAAAACTCTGGTACAACTTTTTTGATTGAAAAAAAAATAAAATGCAACATCAAAATTTAAAAATGTAAAATTGTAGAAAAGCTAATAGCTTAATTTTTTTTGTTCAAACAAATATAATTATATTCTGTGATTATTGATCTGTAGTTTTTAAAGTTAAATCTTTCTGTTTCATTAATATAAATACTTTTCAAAAAATAGAAAAATTATAGAAATAGATAAATTATTGTATTAATGTGAAAATGAAATATTTGACAAATTTTTTATCGATTTTATTTCTTTCAACTTGAAAAATTTTTTTATTTATTAATAATTTGTTTTATTTTTTCTTACAAATGACAGATCAACAATGTACATCAGCCTCCAGTTCTTCTCCTTGTACGCTATCATCATCCCCATCCGCTTCACCTTCATCGGATCATCAATCTTCATAATTTTTTTTAATCAATATCTTTGTCAAAACAAACTACCGAGTGAAGCAGGTGATCAGGAACTATGGAACTTTCTTGAAATTTATTTTTCAGTAAAAATAATTTCTAAACAAACCAACGGATTAACTTTTGTTTAAAAACAGAAAACAAATTTATATTTTAATTTCATCATCAACACAATCAGCATTATTTTTTTTTTGTGAATACTTCTACAAGATTGATTAATTTAATTTTTTTCTGTTTTATAAATATTTATATACTTAAAAAAATTCATTCACTAAACAAACAATTGTTTTGAATATCTTTTTTGTTTTGTTAAATATCCTTTCTTGTAAATATATTTTTTTTATAATAATAAGAAAATTTTTTTGTGTGTTTAGTAAATCTGTTTGCGTGTTTGTGAGTGTGTGTGTGTGTGTGATATTTATACTTATAAATATCATAATTTTTTTATATATTTTGCACTCTTTTTCTTTGTTTGCTGCCAAACTTACAAACTGATGTTGTTGATTTTAAAAATAAATGCCAAAAGAAAGAGCAAAAAGTCGAATACAGTAAAACTGAAATAAATTGATTTTTTTCTGTTTGTTTTAAATATTATCTGGAGTTTGTTTCATTTATTAAAAACACACACACACTAAAACCCCTAATGTGTGATCTTTTTATATTTATATTGATGCGTAAGAATATAATATTTATTTGATCGCTTTGGAAAAAGAAATATTTATTTTTTTCAGAATTTTCGTTTATTTTTTTCTGAATCTTGGTTTTTGATTACTTTATTTTCGATTGTTAATATAGCTTATGTTTATTGAAAATTTGTTTGATTGAAATAATCAAGTCGACGAAAAAAGAAATCAAATAAAATTGGCATAAAATTTTGACTTTAATCAAATATTCCGTCATCACAAAGTATTCCCTGAGACGCCAACTTATTAATGCAAAAAATCTACCTGCTCTTTTTAGTTCTCTTTCTTTTGGTTTTAGGCTGATCACTAAATCTTCTTTGTCCAATCCATAATCATTTATGCTTTGTAAGAAACTTGGCCAGTCTGTCGCTTCATTAGTCAGCAATGTTTTTAAGACTTTGCAAGAAGGAATCGGTGTGATGTTTCCATTTTTTATGTAATTATAGACCTCTCAAAATTGCATCGAGTGAGCTTTCATGCATTCAATCAAATAATCCGAATATATTATTGAAAGGTCAACTAATTGTGGGACTTCAAAGCACTTTATCAGAGACAATTTGTGCCAAGTATCATCCAATTCTTTAGCTGCAGTTGGAGTAGGCCAGGTATTGGAACGTACATATTTGAAGAACGGAGAGCTTGGACTCAATGCTTCTAAATCAACGAACCATTTTCTTTTTTTATTGAATTGGTTCATCAACACCAATTCAGCCAAGTCACTCGCCAGTGACTTACAGGTTGAAGGATCAATATCTTTTTTCAAATGTTCTGATACAAATCGCAAGTTTTTGTATAATCTCTTTATCAAATGTCATCAACGAATGGGTGTCCCCAGTGTCGGAACGCGCCATACACACTTAGGACAAGATGGATTGAGATGCAATAGAGTCATATAATTCATTCATTAGAGGAGATATTTCGGACAGTTTCATTTTTTCGTTGTGAATGTGAGCTTCGAAATGTTTTCCAATTGGAATTTTTGGTCTGAATTTGTGTGCTAATTAGGCGATTCGCATATTAAGTATAGGTTCGACAAATTTGAGTAGGTCGTATCCAACATTTCCGACATCTGCTTAGATTTGATCATCGATACGGTATATATTGTCCATTACTCTCCAATCTTCTTTTGAGAATTTATCGTCATATCGATAACACATCGAGAATAAAACTTGGAATCTCGCCATCACCATATCCTTCATCAACAAAGTGAAGTTTCGATTTAAAAAAATGGTGTACTCGATTTTATTTTAAAACAAATTTTGAAATAGGATTTTACACGTGTGCGTGTAGCGGTAAACGGATAATGTTAGCTTTTTATATAAAAAACACGATACAGAATTTATGAATAATGACTCAAATTCATCGATTACTAACGAGGCCTCCACAATGGTCGATTAATAATACAAATCTTCCTTCAGAATTCTCGATTCTCTTGGGGAATAACTCAATTAAGCTCTTCGTCTCTTTAACTTCAACTTTGCCAATGTCACCGCGTTTGCGGACGACATCTCATTTGTCGTAATGGTAGAAAACCCAACCACTCTGAACAAAAATATTCAATTATGCCTAGAAGACATTCAAAAAAACAGCTACAACGTTTTACCGGTATCATCAATTTGTATCGCCGATTTATTCCTAAATTAGCAGAGCATCTCGCAGAGTTACCAACGTGTGACGAAAAAAAAAAAAGACAACAACACGTTTCATCAGACTTTTGGATGAGGTATTAAAAAAAATCCATTTTTTTATATTAAAAGATATATTTTTGTTTTAAGAAAATTTATTGTAAACCCTACAATAAAATTCACACCACCATCCATAGGTGGTGCGAAAAAGTGAAACTATCCCTAAGCATCACGAAAACTTCTGTACTGCATATGCACAACGTCATTCCTCCACCAATGATCTTCAATCACACCACCATCTACCCTTCTAGTAAAATCAAAATCCTGGAAGTCATCTTCAGCCACCACCGCCATCACAACAAAAACAGCTTTTTTCGACTCCAAATTCACTTTCTACCACCAAAATTCCAACGACACATTCAGACAATTCAATTCCCTCTCCTAAAATCCCAAAATTCATACACACAAACTTCTACACAACAATGTTTCTGACAGGTAAAGGCTCTTTTCTCTAATTTCTTCATGACATCAGTAAGTCCCCAAACAGTACTTGCATTTGCCAACAACAGCAGATTCAGTCCCCTCGTCACCCCCTTACCAAACCCTTTATTCTTCAATTTTACACTCAAACACCAGCCCTCTCCACTTACACCTCATCCAGCACAGATTACCTGAATTTTAACAAAATCGTTAAAAACAAATCTTCATCAACACACTCATGCTAAACACTTGCCCCCTCACCTTTCATTTGTAATTTATTTTATTTTTCTCCATGTCACTCTGCTCTCTAAACAGCACAATAGTCACACGACTTGGTGCTTTTGAAATAATAAAAAAACAAAATTTAAAAAAATAATAAAATTGACGAAAAATTTCTTTACTTGAACGCAAAATTTTTCATCATCTTGCATCGCTTTTTTTATATGCCTGTGTGGAAACTTTTTATTTCTTTTTATATTAACAATGTTGGAGTGAAATTAACATTACTTTATGTAGAGTTTTTCCTTTCTTGAATTCGACATTAATTAAGTGACGAACAGATTGGTTAAAACTAATTCCAGATGAAAACTTCATTTTCAATTTTTAATTCTAATTGTAAACTATTTTTAAAATTTATTCTAAACGTTGTATTTCAAAAAGAAAAATTTTTAAATAAATTTTAATTTAGTTTTTTTTAGAAAACATTTTCTCGGATGTTAGATAGGAAAAAACTTACAATTTTTTTTTGATGTCTTACGTACACGTGAAAGGATTTGAGAAATAATGGACCTATTCTATTGCCTGGAATAAAAACTCTCCTGTATCTATTTTGGTGTTACAAGACTCATTAAAACCCATAATGATATTAAAAAAAAAGAAGAAAAATTATTCATCGAAAATCTTTTGCATATTTCATAAAGAAAAAAACTCAAATGAACAAATTATAATTAATGTACTATACTCAACAGCATTAATATTTATAACGGTGTGTATGTGTTATTTACATTTTTCATCAAAAATTCTCAGAACTCTCGATTCAAACTGCTACTTTCATTTAAAAACTCTGATCAACAATAAATGAAGAAAAAAAAATTAATAAAATAATAAAAACAATGGTAAAAAAAGTAATTTGTTTTCCTATTCTTAAAATTTGAATGAGATTTTTCTGAGTTAATGATAAAATATTTAAATTATAAAATTAAATAACATAAATGAAACAAGTTTCTTGAGAATTGGTTAAAATTTATTTGAGTTACATTGTTTGTAAATATTATTGAAAATAGAAAATTCGTTTTATTTAAAAACTATTATTTATGGCAAACTGTGCGGTTCGTTTTCATATCATTAATTCAAATTGAGATTTTATTTCATAATATTACAGTATAACAGTTTATTGGCTTCATTTCTATTTTTCTGTTTTGTTTTTGACACACAAAATGGCATTTTCAAAAGATTTTTCTTAACTCAAGATTAAAAATCATTGATATAGGAATTTTGTTCAACTATTTCTTGTATCGTTGCCAGAACTTAAAAAATCGAATCGATTTGTTTATTTGTGAAAACAATTTTCAAATATTTTTTATTTAGCTGTGATTATTGATCTCGATTCTTACCAAAAATACCGATTCATCTCAACATCTGTGTTTTTCTAAGTGTTTGAAAAACGATTGAATATGTTGTTTTGATTCTAATAAAATAATTTTTTTTTGTTGGAATGAGTAACAAAAAAAAAATTTTAATCAAGGATTCAATCGATTAATCGTCTAAATCATTTAGCATCATTTTTTTCTGGAAAAAAGTAAACATTTTATCGAGTGAATTGTTAATTACATTCTTTCAACGATCCAAAACTTGAATTCTGTAAATGCAACTGTGAGAGCATTTCTTTCAAATTACTTAGATACTTGTTTATTGAATTCTTTTTTCTCTTTTGAATCGAATCTTTTTTTTGTTAGCAATTCTAACAAAGTATTACTTAAAAGATTTTTCTGTGTTTACATTTCACAGTCTACTTCTTCAATTTGCTTGATGAAGAGAAAAGAACAAAAAATTCTGTTTTTCTAAACAAAATAAACTTGAACAACGATTCCCTACGGCAAAAGAGTGTTGTCAGTTTAAAAATCTGTTTCATCGAGTATATTAGAAATTAAGAAAAAAAAAACTTCTGCTCATGGCTTTTTTAATTCATTTGATATTGCTTTTTTTTCCTGCCAAAAAAAATTAACTTGATTCTGTTTTGAAAATCAAAATCGGTAATCTTTTTGATATTTAAAAAAATAAAATCTTCGAACAAAACATTTCCATATAATACATTTGGTTTATTTCTATTTTTAAATAAAAATAAAAAAAACTTTCTTAAAGTTACTATCGATATTTTTTTCTATTTGAAGATTACTTGTTCGATTTTTTTTGTGAGATTATTTATTTTTCTGATATAATATTAAAAATAACAATCATGATGAAACAAACAAATTTGTTTATAATAGTTTTTTATGAAATTATTTTCAAAATCAAACAAATGTTTGACAAGAAAAATCAATTTGCTAAAGAAAGAAAAAAAATTGCAAACTTTCATTTTGAAAAATAAAAGAAAACTTGATACGCTTTTTCAAGGATCATTAAATTAGAACTTTGATCTTTTGAGAAAATTTCAGTTAGTAAAAATAAAAAAATCAGTAAGAAACTTTGACATACTTTTCAACAGAATCAAATCATGAGTATTTTTTCTCAGAAAACTTTTTATTAGTTTTCTTTAATTTTGATTAATGTTTGAATTTTTTTTTTAAAATAAAACTTTGTGATGTTAATACTTGTATAATTTCTATTTTGTTTAAAAATTGAGGTTTCACGATTTTCACTCAATTTATTGGCTAGAAAAATTTCAATTTCAGTTAAACTCAATTTCTGATTGATGAGATCAATTTTTGATTTTTCGAACACTCCTCTACAAAATACAAGACGGTTTTTTTCATTCAAACGCTTGAAAAAATATTTGAAAAATCAATAATTACAATTCAAAATTCAATAATTCTTTGCATAAAAGCTCTCAAATTTCCATTTCTGATATTACAAAGTGTGAACTTTTCTTTGTAAAACCAATGTGATTATTTTTATTTCTTAGCAACTGAATCTATTCAAAAATATAAAACTTTACTATAAAAAATTTGTTTTGAAAATTCTTGCCTGAGTTTCATACCTTCTTTTGTTGTTTTTTTTTTCAAAAAATTCTTTACTTTTTTAGATTGAAATGAAAGCTGTTGTGTTTTGAATATTTTCATTTTTTGAAAAAAAATTAAAGTCAGATTTTTTCTCTTCATTGTTCACATGAATTTGATTGTCATAACAATCAGATTAGTAAGGATCATAACTTTCCAAGTTTATTCCGATGTATTGCTGAAATTCAATTTGAAAGTGATTTTTTGTAGTTCAAGCAAAAAAAATTACCTCAATCAGGATTCATTTCCTAGAAAAAAATATTCACTGTAACCCAAACAGAAATAAATTTCTCAGAAAAAAATAAGTTCGCAGTTTTTTCAATTTTTATTGTTTCAACAATTTCCTCAACAAATTATCAAACAAAACTCTTTTGTTAGCTCTGTAAAAAAAATTTAATAAAAATACAATTTTTTAGCAAAAAAACTAAAAAGCTAAAAACACATTTCTTTTAGACTTCAATTATGATTAGAAGAAATTTTTTTAAAATTAAATATAAAAAAGCTTTTGAACCGAATAAACTCGGTACCAGAAAAAAAGAAGAAAAATACTTTTTAGGTTCAGAGAATAATTTTTTAATGTGTTTTAAAAATTCATGTTCTTACCAAGAGTTAATTTACAGTTTTTTTAGAGTTTACAATTTTTTTTAATGAACAAGTTTATAAACGCAAACCTAAATTTGAAAATAAATAAATAAATGAAGTATAGCCAAAAAGTAGTTTAGCTTGGAAACTTTTTACCAAAATAATATTTTTTAGTTTTGCTCCAAAGCAATCAGAATTATAAATCAAAATTTTTATTAACTTAAAAGCGAAAACCCAAATCGATCAGTTGATCAGAGAATTGATTCAACTGAATTATTGATTTTTTCCATATAAATGAAATTCTATATTGAATTAAGAAAAAAGTTTGTTGGATTTTTTTTCAAAGAATTTGGACAAAAAAAAACAATAACGACCAATAAATTAATCAATTCGTCGTTTAATGTTTACGACCTATTCTTACCTCCTTTGCAACGAGTGGAGATAATTGAGAATCTTCTATGGATTGCAGTTCATTTTATCAACCAATTCACGATTTTTTTGGTGACTGTTTTCCTTCAGAAGTGTCTTGAGCTGGTCCTCGTCAAATTTCGAAGATCTTCCACAACAGAGCATCTCGTCAAAGTGGCCATTTTTATTTTTAAAATTAACATTTTAAAATTGTAATAATTAAAATTATTTTTAAGAAGAAACATTTGAAAAAATCTTTATCGTCTTATTCAATGATTCTGTGAAATGAGAAAACTGATCATTTTTTTTCTAAAAAAATAAAAAACAAGCAGCTAATAAATTTTACATAACAAATAATATTTGTATATTAAGCACAGTTCTTAGTTAGAAATTAAAAAAAAAACTCATGGAAAGCGAACCGGTAAATCGTCGAGAAACCTTATTAAGTATTTACTCAATAATATAGTTAAAAAAAATTCCTTATGAACGAATAAGAATCTTCAGAATCGAAAATAAATTAGTTGACTAAATTATTTGATACTTTAAGTTTTATTTTCTCCGTCTCTCTACCAATTCTAATTCAAAGTCTTACATTAATAATAATGAGAAAAAACAACCTTTCCTTATACATTCTGTAGCTATGAGCAAAGCATTCCCAAGGTACGAAGAAATAATTAATGTTTGGCGAATTGGGTTGTGCTTCGTTGTTCACTGAAATCGAATAAAATAATATTTCTTTCTGAAATTTATTTTCTCTGAATTTTATGAACAACTTTTCCATTAAAATTTTTATTCTGTTTCAGTTTAGAATGTTAAATTTGTTTTTCCAATATTGGCGTATGTTGTTTGGTGCTCGCATTGGAAATTATTTCATATGCTTTCAAATAGTTTTCATTTTAAGTTTTTTTCTTGTTGTTGTTTAACATAAAAAAAAACTTCAATTCTTGGATTCTTTGAAAATGGATTTCATAAGAGTAGCAAAAAATGTCTCACATTTTTTTAGACGTTTAACAGAACATCTTTTACTGTCAACAGAAAACAATCTAAATATGAGAAATGAAAAGGATTGTCAACAACATATTTGAGTTTCGAACAATTTTTTTGTATTTAACTTTCTAAAATTTAATGCTGTTTTTTCTCGTTTGTTTCAATAATTTAATGGAAAAAATTAATTAAAAAAACTAACTAAACAAATTTTTCACTCAAGCTGAAATGATAACATTTCAAAACAAAAATTTAAAACTTATGATGCTAGAAATTAAATTTATTAAAAGCATTATCTTGTTATAGGTAACAATTTTCCATTAAAAAACAAAATATACTTGCTTTTTCCAAACCTGAAATTAAAAAAAAATTCATAAAATTTTTATGAATTTCCTGAAATTAACGATGTCAGCAATAATGTGATTATTTATTTTATTCACTCATTTATGCTGAAAAAAAATGTTTTATGAAAATAAAAGTATGAGATATTCAATATTCTACTTCAAAAATTATTTTGACTTGAGTTGTTTTGTCAAATTGCTTCAACTATCGAATTTAATCGAATCAGCATTGTCTTGTTTTTTTCATTCAATTATTCATAGTATGTTCATCAGCAAATGTCTTTTGACGCTTATCATTGATTTAGTTTTGTTTATATTAATAATATTATTTATTATAATATAATGATAATTGTCAATAATAATTGATTTTGGTTTCAATTTTTTTGTAGAAAGGGTGATTTCTGAACAAGAATTTTTTTCTTTGATCTATTTTTCAATTTATAACAAACATTTAATGTCTGGAAATTCTTGAGACTAAATTCTTAATAAATTTCAGTTTATATCAAAAACTTAATTTTTGTATTTTTGATCTTTACATTCTGTTATATGTTGTGTCTTTTAAGACGCATAGTTAATGCACCGATGTTTCGATAATGAAAAATTTACAAAAAAAAACATTTAAATTTTCAAATTTAATTTCCGAGAATAAAAAAATGCACAAACCTGAAAAAGATGGGCTATAAACAAATAATAATAATTATACAGAAACGATGTCAAAATAAATAGAAAATGATTATTTTCATTATTACACCAAGTTTTTTGAAAAAATTTAGTATGCTGTTTATGAACAATACTGACTTGATTTTATATTGGCGCTCACGTTTTTTTTTCAACAATTTGTTTTTTCAAGATTTTTCCTAATTTTGTTTTGGTTTTTCAATTTCAATGATTCAGAAAATTCGAAATATTCGAACATTCCAAAATAAATATGTTTATTTGGATTTGGAATTGTAAATAGTTTTGTAAATTTAAGTATTTTTTTTTAATTTTAATTTTTTTCAGAAAGTTTGACTCAATATCAACATTTTGCGAAAATATTGAGGTTCGCGAATTCAAGTTGATAATTTTGAATGCCATCGATGTTTTATTTGGTGAATCTGGATCTCGAATCATTTTTGATGTTATCAAGTTTCGTAGTACAGATTGTCGAGCGTGCATACGAGTGGCAGCTAGGTTCGTTTTAATTATGTTAGATATTTTATTATTACACAAAAGCACGTTTTTTTAAAGTATATAAGTTTCTAGCGTTATTTTTTCATAGATTTATTTAAGCTGATATTTAAAATTCAAACTATGCAACACATAAATTTTTCATTTTTCTCTCACGGTTAATCAAATTCAAATTTGATCTCTTGAATTCTCAAAGAAAATCAAGAAAAATTGAAATTTTATTTTAAAATTTTGAGTTGAATAATTCATAAGATCCATTGATATCTGATTTGATAAACTTTATTTAAATTGAAAAAAACAGAGATTACATAAAATTTCATCTTGCCTTGACGATGGTCACAGAATGGAAAGAGATGTCTTGTCGGTTTATATTTCATAAGGTTTGTTTTCATGATTATAAAATAGATCTAAAAAATCGTTCGTTCATTTTTTTCACATAGACTTGTCATTGTTTAGCATCTTTACCAATCCTGTTTTCGATCCATAATAATTTTGTTACTGAACAAGAGCTTTCTCAAGACCACTAGAAAAAAATTGCCGCAATATAAATTAAATTGCAGCATCGTAATAAATTTAAAATAATTTACTGATATTTCATTCTTTTTACCTCATTAATAAAACAAAATTTGAATTTCTTATAAAAATAAATTGAAAATTTTTGAAGGTTTCAATTTATGAGAATTAAATAATGCCAAACATAAACAAAAAAAAACGAAAATTATGTTAATAAATTTGGCAAAATGACAAGTTTAAAAAAAACTTGAATTTCATTTTAATGTTTCAATTAACGAGCGTCATTTAAAAACAAAAAATGGAAATTTTTTTTGAATTTTAGTTTTATTGAATTTAAATCACATTTTTCATTGTCTTATCAAGAAAATGTTCAGTGAAATTTCTTTTGTTTCAGAATATTGAATATAATTATAACCCGATGACATTTATTATTTTTCTATGGTCAAGAAAATTCTCACGACACTTGAAGGGTGTTATCTCCAATAATCAATCTTGTTGAATTTCTGTTTGTTGTTCTGAAGGTTGTCGGTATTTTTTTAAATTATACAAATGTTAAATTGAGTGAGATGGGTGTGAAATTGAAGAAGGTGTTTTATGATATTTGTATTAGGCTTTCGAATCACATTGTCAATTTGTTAACCTTTTTTCTTTTATCTAAGACTAGAGATTTCAATTTTCAACAAACACGCATCAACAGGAATCGAAAAAGAAAGTTTAAGCAACTCGAAAAAGAAAAATCCAAATTAAATTACCATCACTCTTCACTCAGTTATTTAAAATTATTAATTTTTCCCAAGTCTGAAAAAAAATTTCCATCACATAGTACAAAGAGAAGACAATAACTTGAGTTGAATAATGACTGCTTTTTTCTCTATTTGATGGTCAAAACTGAATGAAAAAAAATTAAAATAATAGAAAATGATAATTGAAAAAACAAATGTTGACACTCAAGCTTCTACAATACAAACAGGTAAATATAATTTTTTTAACATTATTTCTGATCATGTTTTTTTATGAATACTTTGCGTTCCGAAAAAGATTTCAATTCAATGTTTAACCCACCAACCACAAAAAATATTTCATTCTATTTTCAGGTCTATTTTTTTAGATTGGTCAGAAAAATAGCTAAAATTAAAGGTCATGCCTTGAACTTAGTTTTCAAAAAGGATTGCAAATGAACAGCGACAGTTTTGTTGGATAATGAATCGAATTTAAAATTCATTTTGATTAAAAAAAATTCGTCAAATATAGGAAAACCACAATGAAGATTTGCTTCAAGAGAACTCAATAGAATTCTATTGTTTTTGTCACGCTGATGCGTTTGGTCAGCCTGTTCAAGGAAAAACTATTTGCCGCTTTGGATAATAAAAAAAAAAGAAAGTTTGGCTCACTTATAATCCATGCTCATTTGTATCATCAGTTTGTTTTAAAACTTTTTACCACAATTACGGTTAAATTGAGTCTGCTCAAATTTTTTTAACAATGTAAACTTTTAAAATTTCAAATCTTTTCACGGTATTTTAAAAAAATCCAATGAGTTTTTTTCACTTTCTTTCGTTTCATGTAGACTTAGAAAAAAACATGTTTCTATTGAAATGATATGATAAGAAATATCAATTAGCTATGGTCATCATCAGCTTGAACTCAATTGTCAATAATCATTCGTCTGTTTCAATTCCTTTTGGTGCGTTGACAATAAGAATAATTCATCTGTTTCAGTGTTTCATCAGTTGTTTTATATTAGAATAACACTTGTCAAAATTAATTTGAAAAAGAAGAAAGCACAAGCATTAGTGATTGCCATTAGAGATGCATTGGAATATGAAATATGTACAAGCTTAAATATTTTTTTAACGGGAAACACAAAATTGCCCACCTAAATCATTGCTACCAAACTTGACAATTAAACTCTTACTACTTGGTGGCAATTCGTTTTGTTTTTTGTTGAATACGTATTTAACGGGAAGAAACAAAGGCGAAAATCAAATGAAGAGGACGGCCCTAACAGATGACAAATCAGGCAATAGAAATGATGATGATGATGAAAAGAAGAAACTAATTATATTAAAAGAATGTACATGAAGTTTTTTTTTCTCCAACAAGTTTCAAAAATTTTAGAATGGAAAAAAACATACACAAGATCTCTCCTCTGTCAACATTTTGAAAACAAAACGAAAAAAAAAATCTTTTGTTTTATTTCTTATTCGAACTTGTATTTTATATGTCACTGTCACCATAATCATTCTATTAGTATTTTCCGACTAATGTTGCACTTCATTTCTATCTGTTTTGGATATCTTCTTGAATATACTTTTTGAAAACTTGAAACTATGCTTTCAACTGATAATATTGATTCTACATTGGAATCAAATTTTATCAGTTTATGTTTCTGTGAATCATTTTGTCATTATTTTTTATGAACTTGATAGAATCTCTAGAGAATTGTCAATTTAATTCAAAATGTTAAATTTTAAGTTTTTATCGTTGATTTTATTGTTTTGGTCGGTGATCGACGTTCAAGCAATTGTTGATAGATTCGATTTTCAACAAAAAGAACAAACTCAAAATTTTGATGATCATCAACAGCAACAATATCAGCAAGAACAAGGTCTTCATGGTCCAACTTTTATTTTAACAGAAAATTTCAATACTCATGAAACTTCTTCGAAATCTTCGAGACCGAAAACCAATGAGCCTGATGTAAGTTTTATTTTGATTTTTTAAATTTCAATTTTAAAATCATTTTGAATTATTTATGTTTTTAAAACTTGAAAAATTCAATAAAAAAAAATTTAAGGCTCCCTTTCCTTCGTCATTAATATCTTCAACATCTCAGAATCGTGAACGAATATCCGAAGGTATTTATTTATTTTTTATTAAAATTTTTTATTTATGAATTTAATCATGTTAGACGATTTTTTCTCTGGAAAATCAATTTACTTTTCAATTTTATTTAGAAAAGATTTTCGTTTACTTTTTTTTAATATTATTTTTTTTAAATCTTCAGAATAACTTCTGTGTTATCAGATTTTTTTTGCCAATATTAAAATAAAGAATTACGTTTTTTTTTTATTATTTATTCCCTAGCTTTAGATGATAACTTGGAATTTTTGCTTGAATGAGTTTTTCGAATTGGTTATTGAGAATTTGTTCAAGTGTACTTCAGTACTTGTTCGTCATATTAAAAAAAAAATAAAAGCTAGTATAGAATAAATTAAAATGGAATTGATTGAATCAGGAATTAAATTTTAATTTATTATTATGAAAAATTGAATCAACTACTAATGCTGTGTTTGATCTTACAAAAAAAAACAAGAAACAATAGTTAATGATGGAAAACAAAATAAATTTTTTTATTTCTGTCAGTAAGCTAGAGAAAAAACATCCGAAACAAAACTGAATATTCTTTTGAGATCTTGCACATTTTTTGTCACAGTTTCTAGGAAAAGAAATTTGAATTTCATGAAGCCTTATCGGAAGCTTTTTTTGTTAGAAAGCGTTTTTCTCAATAAACAACTTCTTTGAACTATATTTCGATAAGAAATTCAATTTTTGATCTTTTGCTTCGGAAATTAATTTTATTAATCAATTTCATGGTAGCGTGATGCATTGAATTTTTTATTCAATATAAAAGTTTTCATTTTTTTCTATTATCATTTTATGATGAATTATTATTGCTTGCAAACAAGATTGATGAATAGATCACATTTAATTGTGAGTTTTTTTCATTCGTTCGACATGAAATCTACTATTTTAAACCGTATATAAGTACGTTTTTTTTTTTGAAACTTTTTTTCCTTGTTTTATGATCATGTTTATCATTACTCACCATTGTCATTTGTTCGTTCATTCATTCGTATTTTTTTTGGTGACATCTTTTTATGTTTGTTTCGAAAAAAGGTGATTAGAGATTTCGCATAATTATCATCCATTAACCGTGAAATGCTTTGCATGCTCGTAAACATCAATGAAATTTTTCATTTTTGTATTATTATTATTTATTATTGAAGCATTTTTATTATTTTATATATATTGTTCCTTAGATGACCTTTTATCTTGTTTGTTTGTTTTTACTTGCTTTTATATTGTGTTTAAAACAAATGGGTTGTGTGTTTAAAAAGTTTTTTGTGTGTGTGTGTGATGAGACTTTTTTGGCTGTCAAATCATTCAACCAACTGAAAATTTCAAAAAAAAAAATGGAAAGAAAGGGTTTAAAAAAAAACAAAGCTCAAGGATTATGTTGAATGATGAATCCTCATAAATTTTTTGCACGTGTTTCAAAAAATAGAATAAATAAATTTTGAAAAACATGTAAAACTTGCGCTTGACACTGAAATCGCTAATTATCATGCTATTTATTATATTTTTTGTAAGATTTAAAAAAAACAATTTAAACGAAAATTATTCCAATTAAATCTCAAAAATTGGAGTTGTTTCAATTTTTTTCTACATGCCAAAAACGGCGAGAATTTTAATGCTTATAATGATGAATTTCACAAAAAAAAAGCACGTATGTAAAAAAGTTTGACCAATAACAACTACGAAAGCAGAAAAAAATAACTCATTATTTCTGCTATTTTGTCACTTGATAAAATCTTTTCAAAAATTTGGATTCAAGATTAAAGAAAATGTGTGTCTTGTATGTTTATTGAAGCCCTAGTAAATTGATAGTAGTAAGACTTTTTTTTATATTTATTAAATCAAGTCAACAAAAAAAAAAGATGAGACAAATTTTCTGTTATTGTTGAACTAGATACCAGTTTCACAGTGACACGTTTCCTTTGTTATTATACAGACACACATTTAATGCACAAATTTGACGGAGTTCTTTTGTTTTTACAAATTTCTTCTGGAATGAGATAATTTTTGTTTTCAGCCTTCAATAGAATGAGGAGCCCGTGCAAATTTAAACGTTTTGAAGATGTTTGACATTTGAATAGTGGTATTAGTCAACTTGATTATTTTGAATCATTCCAATGGAATGAAGGTGATCTCGATTTAATTTTTTTTTTGCTTTTTGTGCTTCTAGTTGAGAAAACGCTCAGGTATATTAAATGGTGATGAATAAACCAGTTATTCAAACTAGCACGTGATTCGTTTTATCATTATTTGCAATGGGGGAAGAAATGTCGAAATGTTTTTTAATTATTATTAAGACTTGGTTGATGAAAATGACGCAAACGTACTTTGGCAGAGAATAAAATGAATAAAGAACGTGTTTTTTATATTAAAGTGGTTTCAATATTTTTGTTTTGATTTTTCGAGAAAAAAAATTAAAGTTTTTGTCACCAAAGTATTTCAGATTATTCTTTTGATTTTTGATAATCAGCCAAATTTCTGATTTTTTTTGTCAAACTGTTCAATAGTTTTCAGTTTAATTCAATTTTTCAGTTTTCTTGCCATCAAATTCTTCTTACATTTCAGTAGAAATTGGCAATTTATTTTAAATGTTTATTCCAAAAAAAACTAAGTTTATCACCATTATAATTGCAGATGTTAAACTTGTAAAACTAATTTTATTTTAGATAAAAAAAAGAATAGAATCTTTTGAATACGTTAATAAAGACACAAATTTTTCATCTTTTAAATAAAAAATAATTAAAAATTAATTCTCAAATAAATGTTTCATTTTTCAGCATTTTTACTTTGTTTTTGGGCATTTTCAAAAACTTTCAAAATAAAATTGAAAAAAGATGAAACCATTTAATAACATAATTGAATGATGTAACCAAGAAAAAAATACTTAATTAAAACGAGGTTAATATTAGAATATATTAGCGATGCAAAAATGATGGAAACAAAAAAAATTATGGAAATTAATGCAATTTTTGACTATGTCTCAACTTTCCTTTCGAATAAAATAGATAAATTTTTGTTGTAATATTTTTTTTCATTTAAAAAAATGAGGCATTATTTAAATGAAAAAAAAACTACTACTAAGTATAATATTTAATAATTTTAATTAAAGATAATGGACCTGAAATAAAGAATAGTGAAGATCTGTGGAACGATTCATCTCAGCAAAGCAAAAAATGTGAATTTCGTTTGGTATCGAACAGGGGAAGTTTCATGAGTTTTGAAAACAATCATCTGCTCAGTAAAAACTGTGTGATACGTATCACACCAACCGATCCAAGTGTTTGCAAATTGAAATTGTATTTCAATGATCCTGATTCTGATCGAACAGAGATGTTGACAGAATTGAGAGAATCATTCAACTTCTCTAATATGAATTTCAGTTTGAGCGATGATTTTCCAGTGTCTACAGAATCTTCCAAGTATGAAACCTTTGCACAGTGTTCTAAAAATTATTTAGAATTCAACAACCGTAAGCGATTCTGCTATGAAGATTTTAACAAAACTCGAGTAGAAACAGTGGAAATAGATCCTATTTTTGAACGAGATTTCATTTTCAGGTAGTCTAGATAGCTATTTTTATTATAATAAAAACTGTCACATTCTTTATTTTTTAGCCCGTCTTTTGATTTGGATGAAGATTCATTGAAAAATTTTTTGGTTGAGTTCAAGCCAGCTTATAACTCTTGTCAAACAAATTCATCCTCAATAGACCAAATAAGCGCCTCTGATTCTACATTGCATCCTATTCAAATGTCAGATTCAAGTTTTAAAAATCCTTCATATTGTGAGCAACGTTTCACTCAAATGGAATTTGAAATCAAAAGCAAAAATTTCCCTCAAAACTATAGCAACAACCTTGATTGTGTCTATTATGTCATTCGAAAATCTGAAGAAGTTTGTGGTTTAGAAATTAAATATTTGAACTTTGAAATTGAAGAATCTGAAGGCTGCGCTTATGATTCTTTTGAAATAGATGGTGAAAATATTTGCGGCCGGTTACCGGATGGTTCTAGAAACATTTTCAAGTTCGACACTGCCGTGAAAACTATATCGTTTCAAACTGATAGCCAAATAAATGCACCTGGTTTTCATGTTAGAGTTCGTCAATTGACGGATTGTAGTCAAAATACTTTCATGCCAATTGTTAATGAGAAAAAAAATAAAGTTTCTTCAAATATTTTTGATGATGCAAGCAACAATGTTCGACAGCAGAAATGTGGAATCACTATGAACGATCGCCAAGGTCGGTTAAGTAGTCTTAAATATCCAGAGCCATATCCAAATGATTTGCTATGCACATACACGATTCAACACAACACTGAAAATAATAATCGTTATTGTAGCGTATTGCTTGATTTTGATGCATTTGATTTGCAAAACTCGAATGATTGTCAATTAGATTTTCTTGAAATCAACAAGAATCGTTATTGTGGGAAAATGCTACAAAATGCTCGCCGTGAAATAAAATTCAACAAAGATGGTTTTGCAAGATTTTTGTTTAAAAGTGATCCATTTGATGCCAATAAAGGTTTCGCTCTTAATTATTCTCAAGTTGAATGTAAAACCTCACACAATAGCAATAATTTTGCTCAATCTAAAGTCTTTGGAGAAGAAAGTCGATCAGAGGGATTTTATCAAAACTCGTGTTCAAAAATTTTCACAGAGAAAAAATTTAAACTGCTTAGTGATTCTGTCAACGGAAATTATAAAAATAATCAAGGTTTGTCAAAAACATTTTTCCATCAAATAAAATGAAAATTTTTTATTTTCAGATTGTCAATATTCAATAAAAAAAAATTCTCAAAAAGTTTGCTATTTAGAAATGCATTTCAAGAAATTTGACTTGGAAGCCAGTGCAGACTGTCAATACGATTATATGGAGATTGGACAAGCAGTTCGCTTGTGTGGTACATTAAATCAAGAAACTAGCCGAATTTATGTTTTCGACAAATCCGAAATGAACATTGTTTTCCGTACTGATGCTTCTAATGAAAGACAAGGCTTTTACATTGATATTGAACAATTAGAATGTGAAGGAGATCGTATTATTCGTGATCATCAATTAGATAATAGTATCTTAGAGTCCAGAGATAATCTTCAAAGCTTAGAACAAAATAAATTTGAACATCATGATCAGCAACAAAACTCTTTAAATGATAGCAACCTTATGCAGCAACAAGAAAATTTTATTTACCAAACTTCCGAGTTTGATTTGATACCTAGTAAGCCACGTTTTACTCAGCCAAGCAGTCCTCGATGCTCTCAATCTTTTCAGAAAAAAGAATTTTACATTAATAGTCCTGGATTCCCTCAAAACTATAAAAAAAATTTAGACTGCATTTACATGATATTGCCAAATAACCCAAATATCTGCAAATTGGAAATTAACTTTGACTCCTTTGAGTTGCAACCGTTTGATTATGAGAGAAACTGTTTAAAATCAGATTTTTTAGATATTGATAATCGTGATCAATTTTGTGGTCGAATGACAGAATCTCAATCAAAAGTTTACTCATTTCAACCCAATCAAACATTTTTCATTCATTTTCACTCAGATCATTTCTCAACATCGTTTGACAGAGGCTTCAGTCTTTTTATTCGACAAATTGAATGCCAAAATTTTATTTCTCCTCGTAAGGGCTATGCGCCGATTCCTCAACCTCAGCCTGTGATTTACTGTAATAAAGTTTTCAATGAAAATTCTTTTGAAATCTTGAGTCCGCAGTATCCTTCTACATATCCTATAAATTCCTATTGCAACTATCGGATTATAAAACAGAAAAATCGAGATATTTGTTTTTTGGAAGTTGATTTTGTAGAGTTTGATTTACAATCCAGTCCTAGCTGTAACCGAGACTTTGTCAGTTTGAATGGTGTTAAGCTTTGTGGGTCTCACATCAAAAATAGTGTACGTTTGTTTCCTTTCTACGATGAAGAGTTCAACATCATTTTTCAATCAGACAACTATGGCAATGGTCGAGGTTATTATTTTAAAGTTAAGCAAAATGATTGTCCAGTGATTTCTCAGCTTGAAGAAAAAGGAGGGAAAAAATCTTCTCCGGATCCATCTCCAAGTTTTACTATTTTTAATCGAAATCGATACTGCCAACAAGCATTCGATTCGACTTATTTTGATTTGCAAAGTTTAAATTATCCAAGCTTTTATTTACCCAATTCAAGTTGTATTTACACTGTTCGACGACATAATAATCGAATTTGCAAGCTGGAGTTGAACATTATAGACCTTGATATTGAACCCACAATTGATTGCTTAGAAGATTATTTGCTTATTGATGGAATAAAATATTGTAATTCTAATCAACCAAATTTCAGATTGCAGCTGCCATTCAATGAATTAGAAAAAAGACTTTATTTTAGAACTGCTACGGCATTCCGTCAAAGAAAAGGTTTCATGATACAAGGTCGGCAAATAGATTGTTCACCATCATTTTCTCCGAAATCACTGGTTGTTTCTGGTATAAAAACTTCTGAACCAAATTATCCAGAACGAAACTTTATTATACTACCATCACTTCCATCAATCTGCGAAATATGCGTAACCGAAGTTGCTGGTAACTTGCAATCATATGATTATCCGAACTTTTATCCACCAAACGTAAACTGTACTTACAAAATCACACCTCTGCCAGATTATTGTATGGTTCAGATACGGTTTTCAGAATTTGATTTTGATTATTCTCCTGAATGTAACCAAGATTTTCTCGAGATAAATGGCGTTCGTTATTGTAGCAATCAGTTGAAAGGAGTCAATAGTATGCTGTTTTTTTTATAAATAAATAACTTAATTTTTGATTTTACAGTGATTCTGCTTAACAAACGTAAAGAGGATTTGGTTATACGAATGGTAACTAGCGGACAAGGAGCGTTTGTAAAACCTTCTTATCACGGTTTTCGAGCAAGTTATACTCAAATGCCGTGCTTAGATGAATCAACTACAAAACATCCTCCGATAACGCCCAAAGTAACGACTCAGCCACCAACAAAATCTCTAGTATCTGGACACACTCCTAAACCTACTTCAAAAATTATTCAAGGCAGACCAATGCCTGTATCATCTTCAACTGAAACCATTAATTGTGATGATACTTTTGATGAGAAAAATTTTGAAATTCGTTCTCCTGGTTATCCGTATCGTTATTTTGATAATTTAAATTGTGCTTATTTGATAAGAAAAAACAATGCAAATGTATGTCGATTGAAGATCATCTTCAATTATTTCAACATCATTGGTGAAGATGCTAATTGTCAAGGAGATTATCTTGAAATATTCAACTCTAGATTCTGTGGAACTCTTGAGCGATTTACTCAAAGTAAAAGTGTAAAATTAGTTTTTTGTTTTCAATTTTTTTTTTTTTTTTTTGTAGAAGAAATACCTTTCACGCAAGATAAAATGTTAATTCACTTTAATACTAATCAGTATCAAACTTCCAATGGTTTTCATTTGAACGTGCAGCAAGTTGAGTGTTTTCAACAAAATCGGATTTGAAAAGTCCTGAACCTACTGAAAATATGTCAGGTTTTTCTAAAACTAATATTCAAAAACCGAAAAACTCAGGTTTCCGTTCACCGAGTTCATTTGTTCCTTCGAATAAAAATTCTTTAAGATTTGATGATGACGATATTGTTTCGGAATATGATACAAGATCAAAACCCATCCGATTAGAACCTAAGCAACTTGATATTAGTTCTGAAGTAGTCTATGAAGATAAACCAGATGATTCACAAAAAATGCCTTTGATTTCTCAACAAAATACAATTAATATGACTCCTACGCATTCATACAATGTTTCTAACAAAGGTCCTCAGCGTTTTTACAGTCAGAACATCACAGTGAATAATGGAAATAGAGTATCGCTACCGCAATTCAATCATGAGCCAAGCTCTATTCGTTCAGGTTTGCCAAGATTCGAGCAAAATCTAGACGACGAAAAACCACAAATCAGTAGAGTCGGAAGCGAAATTTGTCAAGAATCGAGAATTAGTGACATGTTTTTTGAATTGAGAGGTTCAGATTTGAAACTTTCTAATAATGTCGCTACATGTCAAATAATAATTAAAAAAATAAATCCCGATGTTTGTCAGCTTGATGTTATGTTTTTTCGTTATGGTCTAAACGATAGCATGTGCTCTTATCAATATTTGTCAGTTGATGGAGAACGAATTTGTGGCCGCGCACATGAATCGACAATCAAAAAATTTTGGTTTGCAAGACCTCAAGCATATATGTTTGTTAAAATAAATAATATCAATGATATCTCTGATGATGAATTTGACATCAAAGTTCGACAAGTTGAATGCTCTAAACCCTCTAGTGGTGATCAACAAAAGCAAAACACAGATAACGAACCATTCAATGATTCTTTTAAGCAGAAAGATGACCCAAAAGACCAATATATTTTGAAAGGACCTAAAGGTCAAAGATACAAAAATGATTTTGATTCTTTTAAAGGAGGGCAGATGTCTACAAAAAGTAAACAAGCTTCTCCATCAACTTTTTTTAGATCTGACAATAGAAAATCTCCGAATACAGATCTAGAAGAAAATGCTTTGACTCGTGGCGAATATAGTCCAAAACCAACTGATATGCGATCAAACTACAATCGTTATTGTGATTTAATTGAAAGTGAAATGCAGTTTAAAATCATTAGTTCTCGAGATCGAAGTCTAAGAAAGTGCCGTTACACAATTCGCAAAGCCAATAGGAACGTTTGTGCTTTAGAAATAAGATTTGAATCATTCCGTTTGCGTGATGGTATTCAATGCGATCAAGAGTTTTTAGAAATCGATGGCAGTAAAACATGTGGCACTTTTCCAGCAGATCATGAACGTAAGCTTTATTCATCTCTTTTTGAGGTCGTAAAAAAAACAATATATTTCTAGGTCTTTACTATTTTTTGCCAAACGAAGAAGAAAAGATAATTCGTTACATTTCTGATGAATCAGTACAAGTTCCTGGGGAATATTTATTGGATGTACGCCAAATTCAAGATTGCACCAAAACAAACATTCCAAGTAAGTTTTTTCCATTTATTTTTTTTATTTGAAAAATTTATTCTGATAGAATATCCTACTGTTTTGCCGACTGTATGCGAAATTTCAAGTCGTAATATTGAAGGGAACATAAAAAGTCCTAACTACCCGGCTCCTTACAATGATTTCACTCGATGCACTTACAGAATTCAAGCAGCCAATGAAAATTATTGTTCAGTTACTTTAATGATTCGTGATATTGACATTGAATCAGATAGTAAAACATCGACAAATTGTGAAAAAGATTCACTTTCTTTTGCTGATCGAAAGCTATGCGGAAATCGATTGTCTCAAACGGAATGTATGATTATTTATTTGAATAAAAATTTTCTATTAATATTAATAATTTTTCAAGATTTTATTCCGTTTAAAAACAACAATGGCCATCAAATCGCTCAACTTGAATTTACTTCCGATGGTTTTGGCAACGGTCGGGGATTCGATATCGAATATGTGCAACAACCTTGTCAAGAGCAAAAACCAAAGCCAAGCTTAATCAGTCCTGGTCAAAAAGGATTATCAAAAGAAAGTTTGAAAAATAATTTTCGAATTCAATCAACAAAAGGCAGTGACATAATGACTCCTCGAGGATCATCGATGCGGCCACAATACCCTCCAAATTATGTTTCAAAAGCGCACATGCTCAAAACTATGGATCGAAAAGAGTTTATACAAATGATGATGGATGAAGAGAGAGATAATCAGAAATATGGAACCACAATATCGAGAGGAGAAACAATGACTACAGCAATGTCGGATCCAGCAACAAACGGAAATACAAAATTAACCACCCAGGCTTTGATTACACCTTTTATAACTACTAGATCGTCACTAGATACTTCTGAAACCGCAACCATTTTTACAACAATTGTCACCACAGATCAACCATCAAATCTGACAACTATGGTTTAAAAGTTTTTTATTTGTACATAAAATTAGCTTGTTAAAAATTATTCTTCTTTTTGATGATTAAATAATGGTTATTTTCGGGTAAAAACCATTTCGATTCTTTTCAGCATTCAATTTCACAGAAAACAATTGAAAAGAATGATTTTAAAATATTTCGTAACTTGTTTGATCAGTTTTTGATAGATCTGCGTAGTCGCTTCCAAGGAATTCTTCTAAACGCCTCCTCTCTTCATCCAAAATATTATCAGAATTTTGTTTTAAATTATTTTTTTTCGATTTTATAGCCGTTTTGTTTTTCGGATTTTTTTTATTGCCAATGCTTTCTACATTGCTTAAATTGGACAAATCTTGGTCATTGTTCGTATTTTTTGAAGATTTTTTTGTTTTTTTCTTTGTTTTCACAGTCTCATTCTGATTTGGTTTGTTTTTTTTGGAATTCAACTTTTTTCTATTTTCGTTTTTTATAAAACTACTTTCTTCGCTATTTAAGGCAGTCATATGATTTTCATGAGGTAATAAATAATCGTCAATATTTTCGTGCCTATTTAAGGAATTTGAGTTTGATTCAGATTTTGAAATGTAAAGATTTTCTAATACATCAATATCATCACAGTTGAGTATTGTTTCAATGTTTTCGTCACATAAAGTTTGGGGTGTCAATGATTCAATATTTTCAGTATTGTTTTCATTGATTACTGATTGCTCAGTTTTTTTATTTAAATCTGTCGATTCGATATATGAATTTTTATATAAAATTATTTCTTGAGAAAAGTTTTCTTTCTCACATATTTCAAATTGTTTATTTGCTATCAAGTCTTCCGGGTCAAGATCTTCTTGATATTTAGCAACAACTGGATTAACTTCAGAAACATCATTATCAAATGAATCCTCTTCATCGATAGTTGATGGTAAATCTACTTGTAAACTAGGTTCATCCAAAAACTTCCTGAAAATGTTTTGTTCTAAATCATCAGGAACAAAATCTTCAATTTTTTTTACAGGAGATGATTTGGAATTTAAAGCATTGGAAAAAACATCATTTGCAACTTTTTCTTTTGAAGATTTATTTTGAAATTCTTGTTGAAACTTAGGAGGCAAAGGATTATTTGCTCCAATGATAATGCTTGGAGATGGCTTTACTATAACTTGAGCATCATTTTGAGTTTTATTATTTGATTCGTTGGCAAAATGAGACATTTTGGCAGGCATAGAAACACTTCGTACTGCTTGCTCATGCTGGTGGTTATTGACATTGTTTTTTGACAATGCCGATTGTTGATCAGCCATTAACCGGCGGCGATCAGTGATCATCTTTAAAAAATTATCATAATCATATTCTTCACTTGAAGACATAATATCTAGCTCTTGACAAGTTGCATTCATTTCATCAGCGTTTCTATCTAGCTGTTTCAGTAAAGTTGCGCGTTGAAGATGCAAAAAAGGTAGATTGAAAAATTTGTACAAATATCTTAAACCAAAACCATTTCGCATTGAAGTTTCGGCGTATCTTATTTGACCAATTCTTTTATGTTGAGTATCAGATTTAAAAATCGTGTCAATGTAACTTTGAACTTGATCAGATGTAATAACGCGATGGTGACCCATATCTCTATGATTAGCCAGTATTAAGATAGGAATGTGCAAAGGACAGCGATTCATTTCTCGAACGACATAATCAAAAGTCCAAGATTTTGTCATGTCAAATAAAATGATTATGCCGTTGGTTCCTTTGTAAACGTCAACAAACTCTGCATCCAAAGCTGGAGAAGAATCTTGGTGACCATTTTCAATTTTCGACGTCGCTTTCAATGTTTCCTGATTTTGCATTTTGAGTGCATCTTTAGAAGGCATAAGATTAACTAAGCTTTCCCGTTTTTTGCCTTTATCTACAACATCCCATATTTCTACTTTCACAACATCATCTGTGGTGTTATAGTTCCATTGTATGCTTGCAACCTAAAAAATTTTATTTACACCCGATTTTTGCTATTTAATATTCGATACTTTTATTTCTTCACTTGGAACATATTCCTCATAAAACTTATCTCCTTGCAAACGATAAAACAAACATGTTTTGCCAACGTTTCGATCTCCACGAATCAAAATTTTCACTGAAAAAATGAAATAAAACTATGAAATTAGAATACAATAAAAAGCTTACTGTTGTATTGAATTCCACGCGAAAATTTTTTCTGAAG
Source organism: Octodonta nipae (assembly GCA_034190945.1). NCBI lineage: Eukaryota > Metazoa > Arthropoda > Insecta > Coleoptera > Chrysomelidae > Octodonta > Octodonta nipae. The sequence continues at coordinate 9,253 of JAVLUE010000066.1, read as the reverse complement.
ATGTTGACCCATAAGCTGAACCCCAGAACTTTTATTTGATGTTGACAAATGATTGTTGTTGGTTTGTGAATCATTTTGTTTTTGAAGTTTTTTAAATATAAACATTTTTTAAACATTTAAAAATAAAATTAAATTTTATATAAAAAAAACTGAAAATAATGATTTGGAATAAAACGTTTTAATTAGCTAATTTTAAAAAATGAACAGGTTGTTTCACGATTCATCCATTTTTCGATATTTTGATACAGTGAGGCTTTCCCGTGAAAAATGCAAAAAAATAATGGAATAGCAACGTTAATTTGATGACGTTTGCAATGACGAAAAGAGGTTAATAACGTTTTGAACATGCACGATTGACCAAGATTGTTTGAAATGTAACACTGATAACACAGATTTTCGAAGTTTGGATCACAAATTTTTAATCAAAATAAAAATTAACACATAGAATCAATAGATAAATTTTGATTTTTTTTTTTTTGATAGTTTTTTTAACTTATCATTTTGTTTTTTTTGAATGCAGTAGCAACAAATACTTATATCATTAAGCGTTTCTTTAACTCTATATATTTTTTTAAAATATAACAAGAAAATTGTAGTTAAACAAGTTATTAGTTAACAGCTGTTTTGCAACAACATTTGTAAGTAGAGCCGTTAGATGGCAGTATTTAAATAACAATTTTTTTTTAAATAGATGAAATATTCAGATCAATAATGAGCGTTTTTTTTACGTGAATCTATTTTTTCAAAAAAAATGAATCATAATAGATGATTATTTTCGATATCCATCACTGCTATAACCACCATAACCGCCATAGCCACCATAACTTCCGTAGCCGCCATGCCCTCCCGGTGAACCATACATTGCATGTCTGTAGCCTTCCCCACCATACATGGAATGCCCACCTTCACCGCCGTACATTCCATGAGACATGGAGTGTCCACCTTCACCACCATAACCTCCATAGCCTTAATTCGGGATAAAAAAAACAGAGTTAAATACGTAATAAATTTTTAGATGGGATATAAATTTCAATTAAAAGAATTCTATAAAATATTTCCTCTTGATTGAACAAAATTAGAAATTTTTCAAAATACACTTCAGTCAGATTGTAAAATTTTGAAATCTTGAAAAATTTTTAATTATATCACAGCATGATAAAAATATGTTCATTTCATTGAAAGTGATTTCATAAAAATGGTGTCATATTATAAGTAAATTTATCGATACCTCCATATCCGCCATGACCTGAATTAAAAGTTAAATTAAGGAATTGTTTTTCTTTTAACTTAAATATCACCTCCGTGGCCGCCATAACCACCGTGTACGTTAATTATGTGTGATCGTTGAGGCACCGGAATATGGATTGGAATTATCTTGGTTGAATGATACGAATGTCCGCCCGAATGCATTGGAATCGGTATCGGAATCGGAACTGTGAACATAATTTATTTATTTTTTCATATATTTAAGTTTTAAACTCACTGATGTTTTGATGGCCATGGCCCTCTCCGCCACCACCACCACCACCTCCCAAAATGATTAAATCACCTTTCTTTTCGCACCATACAGAGCAAAACGTCAAACAGCTCATCAGAAAAACGTAACAAAAAAAATTTGTTGTCATTTTGAGCTAAGGAAAAACTTGAGAAAATAGTTAGTAAAACACCAGAAAACAAAAACATCAATAGCACAAAAGCACAGCAGAAAGATTATCAAATTTTAAAAAAACCTGAAACAAACAAAATCCTTTTTATACCTGGTTCGTTTAATGAAGAAGAGTTTTTTTTTTTCTCTTATTATTCAAGTATGACTTGAAAAGATTTTTTTTTCCAAAAAAAGAAGAAGAAGAAACGAGCAATTTAGAAATATGGTTTTGTTTTTCTTCAGTCGGAAATGATATCATTTTCTATCGAAGATAATTACACAAAGGAAATATCATATTTATGAAAGGGACAAACAAAAGATAAATTGACAATTTTTGCTTTCATTTTGAACACTTAAATAATTTGATAATTAGTGGTAGACACTTGTTTTTAATCGAAATAAATAATTTGAATAGAATTTGACAAGAAAACATATTGTGTTGGAACATTAAATAAAGAGGATTGGCTTTATTTTGCCGTCGTTGTTGTTGTTGGAAATTAGGTTGATTCAATTGTTTGTGTGACTTGTGGCGTCAATGATTAATGAATGGTCGAATCACGCTATGACTAAACCAAAAATGTGTTGGAACTAATCAGATTTTTTGCTTAGAGAAAAAAAACTGTAAAGTTTTTATTTCATGTTTTTTAGTTTATTTTTTTAATAGGATTTTTTTTTTGTTGAAAAGCATATTCGTGGAAAGATGTCAAAAAAAAATGATTTTTTTTAAAATTTTAATTAGCTATTAATAATAATTAGTTAATAATTATCAAAAAAAAAAAAGAAAAGTTCAAAGTTTAAATTGTTTAAATCTTTATTTTATTTGATTAAAAATTCAAAAACTTGAGAATTTATTTTTTGCTGAAAATCAGAAGAGTTTTAAATGTTGAATGCCTAAAACTTTTAACAAGTTTTTAGTTTAACAAATTGGAGCTAAAACAACAAGATTCTCATACAGTGGTTTTGAAATTTTAGTTTTAATTGTTATGCAGAGCCCGAGACTTTAATTTAGTTAACAGAAAACGAAAAGTTTTTCAATTGAATGTTTTGAAAATAGATCCACTATATTGTATGGTGTGTGGTGCCCGCCAAATTGTCTTAAGGAAAAAGTACCAGTGGCGGAAATAATGACCGTCATATCAACCTGTAATAATTTTTTTCAAATAAAAAATAGCAACTGTTTTTTTTTATTATCTTGATGAGTTGAGATTTATTTTGAATCTAAGTGTTTTTTTTCTCAATTGACAGATTTCAACAGAAATTAGCTAGAAAACACTTTTTGCAATCAACGAAAAGCTTACTGAAATAGAAAACAAAATCAAATTTTGTTTGTTTTTTTTTTTTGTTGGCATTAAATTTCACGTTCCCCACCACGACTTGGTACACCGAATATTTTTGAATAAGCTTGCAAAACTATCGAAAACTTTGAAACAGCTTCACTCAGTGATTTATTAATATCTAAGAAAAAATTTTCAAGTAAAAAAAGAACTCTATCAAACAATTTTTTTTTCAACAATGCAAGATTGCATTAAAACACTTGCACAAATTTTAGATTTTGAAAAATTTCGACTGTTTTTCAAATATTCTATTAAGTTTCTTCAATTTTAAAAACTCGAAGAACAAGGTAAATACTGAAGTAAATAAAACTAAAATTAAATTCATATTTATCTATATCGAATATTGTATTCTTATGATACCATCAATTAATTTATCATAATTGAAATTTTTTTTCAAAACTATAAAATAAAATAAAACTCGATAAGAAATATTTACAAAATAAAAAAACAAATTTTGGTTGTTTTGAATTCGGTGCGAATTATTGTTAGAATATCGCAAGTATTGCATGGCTGAATCAACAGTAAAAAGAATTTTTTTTTTCAAATTCAACAGAACTTATAACTTCTTATAACCCAAGAATAAACTTAAATTAGTTCTGCCAAGACGTAATTATCGAATTTTCAAATTTGTTTTTTTTTCTTTTGCTTGTTTCTCACAATTTTGGTTTTGAACTTTTAAACAAGAACTGTATAAACTGTGTAGAAAATAAATTTAATAATCGCTAAACCTTGTTTTCTCCTACAGAATGACAATCAAAAAAATTTATAACACACTAGCCTTATTTTATAATTAATCAATCTGATCCATATTTCAATTCTATAGTGAAACAATTAGAAATAAAACGGCTTGTTTAGTGTTCAGGGGAAAAAATTACTATCATTATTTTAATAATAACAAAATTATAGTAATATAAACAGTTGGTTTTTTTATTTGTTTTATTTTTTGCTGGTTTCTGTGTTAAAAACAACAACATTAATGCTCGAAATGAGTATTTATTCGAATTAAATTGAATATCAATTTGAAACAAATAATAAATGCCTCACATAAAACTTTCAAGCACAAATTTTTTTTTAATATATTCACAAATATCAAGGCAATTAATGTTCCAGAGGTTGAGGAAAAAAAAATTTGAGTTAAAGGTTTTATGTTTAGGTTGGTTTGAATTTGATGAAAAGAAAAATGAAAGTGAATTGAGCTTTGAATTGACGTCAAATATTGTAATGATAAAAACAACAATAAAACACCTTAATGTCACCTAGATTGCTTTCTTATTTAAGATAATCATTCAGTCATTCAGTCAGTAAAGAAGAAAAAGAATGAGAAAATGTGAAAAAAAATTTTTCTCTTTTATTTATGATATAAACTTTATATCATAAATGAATAGTAGCTTTTTTTTATAATATTTTATAATTTAAAAAAAAAATTTATTTTATAAGTTCATTAATTTGAGCTTGCGATTGACGATACAAATATGAGAAATAATTTCAGATGTCAATTATGTTAATCTATTGTATTTTTATCAAATCTTTTTTTCCTATTGTATACAATATAGAACAGATTTGAAATAGAAAGACTTGAATTTTTTTCCTCTGATAAATCCAATGAGTTTATTATTTTAATAGAAAGATAAAATTTTTTAATTTTTTTCTCGATTATAACATTGATTAAATTGAAAATTAAAAAAACTAAATAAGAAATTTTAGTGAATTTGTTTGATAATATTTTATTTAATGATCACACAATGACACAAAATCACTTGATTAAACTGAATCGGTCATTCAAGGCTGATAGATCATTGATTTATCCTTTAAGCCTACCTTTTAATAATTAGACTATTTTAAATAATTCTAAAATTATTTAAATATTTTAAAAGAGTTTTTTTTTTCGAATTTTTTAATTTAATTTCAAAAAAAATTTATTATTTCTAGAAAAAATAAACGAACCTAGTCAAAAAGAGCTAATCGATTAAATATTTATTAACCAACACTAACAAAAAAAAAAATTCTCAGACAGCTTTATTTTTTTTTTTTTAGGAGAAAGAAACCTTTACAAAAGGTTTCATTTTATTTTTTTAGAAATTTTTTTCTGTTTTGTTTCATAGAAAAACAAAACAAAACGTACAAAAAATCGATTTCCTAATCGGCAATGAGACAATGTCTAGGATTTTTTTTTCTTTGAAAAAAAAAATTTAAAATTCTATGAGTTGAGCCGAATGAGAAATTGTCAACACATCTTTTTTTCTCTATGAAAAAAAAACCTATTATTGGTTTTTTAATTTTTTTTTTTTTTCTTCTCAATTTTGCACGCATTCATTTTCCTGTTTGATTGTATGATTTTTTTTTTTTTTTGCTGTTCTGCTTCTCGGTGTGTTCCAAGTTTTTCTTTTGAGAATTGAAAATTGCTGCCACGCCAGATAATTTCGACTTGAATACCATTAGGCTTTCTCTGTTCTGTTTTGTTTTTGTTTCTTCTTGTTGACTATGAATTTCAAAATGTCAACCAAGCGTGATAGCAAGACATTCATTGAACGGCTCGTATAAAAGTATTGAAATTTTCAAAATTTGATTTTTAGTTTTTTTTTTCATTTAATTTTATTTTCTTGAATTTGTTGTTGCTGCTTGGCTTTAAATTTTTTTGCTGTTGTTCAAAATGATTGAAAAACTATCCATTTTTGTTTTTTTACTGTATGTGATAACGGTGTGTGAAACCAGTTCGAAAGGCAGTATCATCATACTTGGTGGCGGAAAAGGATACGGAGGTGGAGGAGGTTACGATCATAAAGAAACCAAATACAGTGAGTTCTTTTTAGTTTAATATATTTTTTGGTTTATCATTTTGAAAACTTGAAATATTATTTTATTTTTCTTTTATTTTTAAAGTTTATGTTCCAATTCCGATACATATTCCAAAACCTAAAGTTTACCATACGACAAAAGTAATACCGATCTACACTCATGGTTATGGACACGGTGGAGGCTATGGGCACGGTGGTGGCTATGGACATGGTGGTTATGGCGGTGGACACGGAGGTGGTTATGGTGGTGGACACGGTGGTGATTATGGAGGTGGTGGCTATGGTGGAGGTGATCATGAAATGTACAAGGACCAAGCTTTTGGAGGATTTGGTTATTAGAAAAAAAAGTTGTTCATGTTCTTGGAGAAAAAAAACACTGGCAGGATCTAGTTAAAACGTTTTTAGTTGAAATATATCGCAAACTTATTTCTCTTTCAAACTTTAAAAGTTCAAAATCAACTAATGATTGGTTTTTATCGAGCAAGTATTTTTGTCAAAAAGATTGATTATTTATTGTATTTATAATTATTTAATAAATGAATAATTAATAATTTCAAGAACAAAAATTGATTGAGAAATCATAAGTTGTCAACAGCTTCTGAGTGGTTTCAATAATTTAAAAAACATTGAGCTAAAAAAATGCTTCATTGAAGGTAAGATGATTTATTTATTTATTTTCTATTATTGAATAACTTTTCAATAACTTTTTTCACCCAAACAATTGACACCAAATAATTGATTTGTCTCACAAATCTATTTTTCTTGTCAATCATAACATAAAATTTCATAACTCTTTGAAAACATTATACATGATACAGTAATGGAAAAAAAGCAACAACAAGGTAGCCACAACATTTATCAACTCAATTTATGTTATTGATTTTGAAATTTTTAAAATTCAGTTTTTCTAAAGAATTTAGTTTGTCAAATTGTTTTGTTGTTGTTGATAATTTTCAAATTCATTTAATATATTACTTTAAAATTAAAGAGAAAAAAAATTAAAGCATACAACTGTTTACAATTTGAAAAAAATTATAATTCACATTCAAGATGAACTTCAAAAAAAAAAAAAAAAATTTTTTTAAGACAAAAGTTTTTCAGCCAACTCATCAATGAAACAGTGATTTGAATGCGTTTTTTTTCATAGTTTGTTTTTGTTTAAAGTTTCTACTAACAATAATAAATTTTGATTATTTGAATTATCATTTATCATATTTATTATCATGATAAACAACTATTAAGATGAAAAAAAAATGATTTATGATATTTATAACTAGAGAACAAAAATAAAATAAAAAGATTGGAAATTTACATTTAGCAAGCAAACAATTAAAACAGAAATTTTCAATCAAAGACTAGCATTAACATTTTACATTTTTAAAAATATTTTTTCTTTTTTTCAAATATTCATTTGGATTTAATTGTTTCTAATCCAAAGTCTTTTTTTGTTTTTTTGTTTATTTGTTGTAACAGAGTTATTATTAATAATTAAATTAAATAGAAAAATCCTTGTGCAGTTGATGAAATGTGTGTCAGCGTCAAAATGATAATAATAACAAGACCAAGCTCGAATAAAAATTGAAACAATACAATAATATTTTTATTATTATTATAATGATGATGATAGATTTTTTATGTTTGCTTTTGAAAAAAAAGAAAAAAATCGAACGTTCGTTTTGATTAGCATTCACACTCTGATTGATTGTTGAAATAAGAGTTTTGCATCGAATAAAGCTTATCAATCGGAGTCATATTTGTGCACGAAACCGAAGTCGAAGATGAAGCTGATGATGGAACGCTGGAAATGTGAAGAGGATGAGCCAAATGATTTGAAGACGAAGATCCATTATGGATTGGTTGAGAGAACATGTTCAGTGTAGAAGATGATGGTGGATGAGGTGGCTGTTGTAGCGATGGTGAAACAATAAAACTATTTGACATCATCAAATCAGATGGATGATGATGACCAGGAATAGGCATCAATGATGGAGAGTTGAATGGTAGTAGATTTATTGGCGTCGATGTAGTGATACGATGATCGGAGGCCGAATTCGGTCGATGCATACCATCATCAAGTTCGCAGAAACTTGTTTCACTATCGTCCATGCCTCCGATTTCGCTTTTGATCGTATAACCATCCTCATCACCTCTACCAGAATAAAAAGAATCTACCAATAAAAAATTGTTTAAAAACCAAATTCCATTAATTGACAGAAAAAAAAATTTCTATAAAATAATATACCAGCGTCCGGACTTTGGTTCATAAGAGGCATTGAAAATTGCTGAGACTCATCGTCATCGTCATCATCAGTGGAATCATCGGTAAGAAAATCTGCATAAATTTAATCAGAAATCAATTTAAACAATTTTTTTTTAGTTTTGTTTGCTTTTAATTCATTATTTGATTTATTTATTATTTGTTAAGACCTTTTGATTTATCACTAGAACCGATACCTCCTCCCGATTCGCTTCCGTTTCCTATTCCAATGAGTCCGTTGCCACCGCAGGACATTTGTTGTTGCTGTTGTTTGCGTTGAATTTTTTTAAGCTGTTTCATTGCATAACAGAAAGAAAAAAAATAATAATTTGATTTTTAGTCAATAAGAAAACTTCAAATAAGTTTGGTTAGACCTTTGCTCTTTGGTTTTGAAACCAAACTTGAACTATTCTAACACTGAGACCAGTTTCCTTTGCCAATGTTTCTCGAACCTTAGTTTTTAAACAAAAAATTAATCTCTAAAAAAAAAAAAAAAAAAATATAAAGCTATTATTACTTTTCGACAAGGTTTTTGACTGATTTCAAACGAAGCTTTGAACGCTCTTCTTTGCGCTGTAGTCAGTATGGTTCGTGGCCGTTTAGGTCCACGACGTCCATCTTGTTTAATTGATATCGTATTTGAAGAGTTATTGGAAATCGCTATGATCTGATTCGTATTGCAACTGTTGGCGCTGAGAGTACTTTGCGAGGGTGATGAATAGGGTTCATTTTTGACCATCAAAGATCCAGTAGAATCACAGATAGCTGTCATTGTACGAGGAGAATAAGGATCAGTTGATTCTTGGGTGTGAGGCGTATGTGGTGGCCGAAGCATAGTTAAATGTGATGTTTCTAATGACGGTGAATGACTCATCCCATTGACTAAAGGATCGTAAGTGATCAAATCCTTACTATTAAGACTAGATGCCGTAATTGGTTCTGAGCCGTAAAGGCTCGATTGCTGTAGTTGAGTTGAACAATTTTCTCTTGTAAGATCTTGTTCGCAAATTGGTTGATGACCTCGTAAAGTGAACTTGTCACCTTTCTTCAGTTGACGTTTGCACCAGATGCAAATGAAACATGCCACATGATAAACATAGTTTTGCACACGCATCACAAACTCATCAGGATTTATGAAATCCAAACAACTCGAACATTTTGTTGCATATATAACCTAAGTAAATTAGTAAATTGAAATAATAAAAAAAAAAAAAACATTTGA
>JAVLUE010000065.1:0-105258 GCA_034190945.1 Octodonta nipae | reverse complement strand
TTGGCCACAACATGATTCCGTTGAATAAAATAAATTTATGAATCATCACCACCACCATCATCATCATTAGCTATCAAGATTTAGTTTTTCTTATGTCACTTCATTCAGAAAAAAAACATCAACTACTGCTGCTGAAGATGCTACGAAGGTTTTAATTCAAGAAATTCTTTTCAAAAAAGATTGACGAACACTTTTGATCGATGTGTTGATGCGAGCGCGATGGTCACCTGTGTGCATAACTCAAATCGCGTCATATGGTTGTGGTTGTTGGCTTGTTCCTTTGAATAAGGAAAAAAAAACCCTCGTCATCTAAGGTGTTGTGTTGTTGGCCGTCGTTGTGGTGGTGGTTGTGGTGTTTGCTTTCTATCCTTCGATCTGTTCGTGTTTACTATTAGAAAAGAAAGTGAAGAGAATGATTGAAAGACACTTGACTGGCCACTACACACCACTATAAATACCTCGAATTAACAAACGCGCCAAAATAAAAGAAAAAGAAATCGACAAAAAAGACAATTAACGTAAAACAGGTATTATTTTTTACCAATCAAGCGTACAAACATAATCAACACTTTCACGTTGATCATCACCCAAATGCGAGATTCTTCTCTTAAGTATTATTAATTTTCTTTTTGAATAAATAAATCGGGGAAAAAATTTTTTTGCAAAATAATTTTAATATTCAATTAATGATCAAACCTGTAGTAATTGTTTTAAAAGTTGTTGTTTCAATGAAATTGTGTTTTTATTAATGAACTTTTTTATTATTTAAAAAAACTGTTTTTTAACAATAAGAAAAAAAATTTTTTCACTTGGAATGTTTTTCCCCTTTATCCCAAATCAAGTCTTTTCACCAAAACTAATCACCAATCGAAAAAAGTGATAATAACTTTTCTTTCTATTTGTGGAACAATTATTCCGAACAACTAACAAACATTTCTGTTCTTTCATTGTGTGTTTGAAGAACAATCTTTGTTACTGTATACAATAAGATATATCTATATTGTCTATCCGAAAAATGGGAAAAAACATCAAAAAGTCTCAAGTTTAGAGAGAATATAAGAAATATTGAGCTGAAAAATATCAAAATAACAGAATTTTAAAATTACTTTGAAATCACACTGTAATGGACCGTTGATTTTCAATAAAATGTTCTATTGTTTTATCAATGAAAAACGCTTGTTTAGTAAATATTTGTTTAAGTTTTGGATAATTAGTTTTCAATTTTGAACTATTTTGAGCTTTATCTTGATTTTCCAAGTTTGGTAACGCTTTGATGAATAAACAATAATGATGGTTATCTTTTTTCGGTTCCAAAATTCCATAACACAAGTCTGATAGTTTTATTGAAAATTCAATTTTCTAAGAAAAACAAAAATAAATAGTATTCCGAAATTTAAAAAAACATACCGGACACTCTACATTGATAACATGAAGACCTTTTTCGTTGATTGCCACAATAACACGCTTATCATAATAACGTCTGTGCACGATAGATTCACGAATGGTTCTTTCCATTTGACCTTCGAAAAAAATACTCCCATAACAAAGAATTTCTTTTCGGCATTTCTCTAAGTAGAGCTTATATAAATCATATTTGGTTTTATTTTTATATTTTTCGATAGAAGCATCGCTTTTAGCGTAACGCAAAGCTTTTTTTTTCAGTAGTGTTTTGGTTAAAGTATTTCGATACTGAAGAGACTCCGATCGAGTAATTAAGGTTTTCTGAATATTTTCTGAAGAATCCTGACCGTTTTTTTCAATCAAATATTCTATGATGTTCAGCTCATGAAGAATTCTTTGCTGTTTAGATAAAGGATAAAAGTTTTTATGAACATTCTCCTTTGCTTCTTCAAATAAAATTTCCAAAATTTTTTCATTTTTTATTGATTCTTCTTCTTTAATAGAACAACAGCCATTACGACCAAGGCGAAAACTTAATGAACTCTCTTCAATGGAGAAAAGTTGTTTAAATTTTTCTTTAACATCATGAATTTTGTGAAATTTTTTCAGTACTAATGGTAATAAGTCTCGGCTAGAATTGCCTTTTGCATCACTTGATTCATGACGACAAAAAATCCAAAGAGCCAAAATGTCTGTTTGACAGTTTTTTATGTCGATTTTGTACTTTTCCTGACAAATGTAATCGATCACCATGTTTGCAGTAGTATTTTCATCAATCTCATAATCGATTGTTTCGTTTTTGAAGAGATTTATAATCATTTTTTTTTAGCAAAAAATTGTTGAAAATGAAAAAAAAAACCGAAAACACTAAGAGAAAAATTGAAATTAAAATTTCATTCTCAAATTTTGAGGAATTTGCATTAATTGATGAAAACAAAAATATATTTACTCAACCGACTTTCCTCTAATAACGCAATCAAGTGTTTATACAGGGCTAGTAATACGTCAAAATATGCGTCATTCTTTTTTTTTTTTTTGTAACGCCCTGCAGTAATATTTTCTATCGGAAACTTGAAAAGTGTCAGAAATGAAAAAAAACTAAAAATATATTTAGATGCATAACAAGAAAAAAATAAAATAAAACTAATACCATAAACAAATTGAAATATTTTAAGGGATCTGTCAGATTGTTGAATAAAATGAAAAATTCTTTTTTAGTCCAATAAAAGCGTCAGGTATCTTAAGATTAGAGAAAATAATGTTAATCTTTAGTGGAGAAAACGAATCGACATTTTCCCTTCAACATCGGTTCGTTCCAGCGTTTTGCAAAACTCGGAAAAAGTGATACATTGATCGCCATCTTTATCAGCTTCCATTATGGTTCTGTCGGCAATGTTGGCCAACTGTTCGGTTGATATGTTTGAGCCAACCATCATATGCAGAACTGATAATAATTCATCCCGCGATATTTTTTCATCGCCATCTAGATCATACATTCTGAAAGCAAATCGAAGTTTATCCTCTCGAGAATTTAATTTGACTTCACGATTTTTTTTAATTGGTCGAAAACTAGCCAAAACACGCATGAATTGACGAAAGTTTATGCGATCATCATATGAGTCAGTTTGAGAGAAGAAAGCTTGAACGATTCGATCTCCTAGAGGATTGATAGCAAGTTCAGGAATGCGTAAAAAGTCCTCTCGACCCAAAGTTCCATTATCACCTTTGTCAAGACTAGTGAAACGACTGTATAATCGCTCTATTTGTGAAGCACTAACTGCGAGATTTTTTTATTAGTAAAAATTAAAATTAAAATTTTTCCTTACATCCAGTTTCATTTTGAATAGCGTTGATTTCTTCGTCTTGCAACATTAATGAAGATTTGTTTCCCATTTTTGAAAAAATAAAATAAAATTTATCAACAAAAAACAATAAAAACAATTGAAAAATTCTCGAAATATCTCAATTTCGATTGGTTTTTTTAAAATCAAGGTACATTCTAGGAAAAAGCTATGTGAATCAAAAGTCAGTTCACCAAAAAGTTAACATCAATAGCTGTTTTTCGATAATTTCTATTGGTGCAAAGTAATATTCATCTTATCAAAAGATACGTCAAGTTTCAACCATGACAAGCGTCGAAGGCTCCTTCATTCAAGAGTAGAAGGAGGAGTCGTTCAGCGTTTATATTTTGCAATAAACAAATGACAGACTTGCATTGTATTAAAAAAAAAAAAACTCATGAAATTGCAAAAATAAAAGTTTGAATTTAACAAAAAAAAGCTTATCAATAGCTTGTATTGTAGATTTTTTTTATTATTATTATCTGCAAAGAATTGTTTCGAAATGATTATTTGATTTGAGAATAATTTATTAAATGCTTTAAAAATAATCAATTTTTTGACTTTTTAAAGAATGAAAAACTTTGAAAATGAATGATTGTGAAAAAAAGATTCGCAAAAAACAAGGTTGTTTAAACAGACAAAAGTTTTAGAAATCCAAAGAATTCATTCAAATTTTGAAAAATTTATTTAAAAAATAATCGAAAAAAATCTTAATCAAATTCAAAAATTATTAATTGCTTAAATTTTGGGGAGTTTCACTTTGCACTAGTATTGACAATTTTGACCTTGGCAGGCATGTTTCTGGAAATATCTTGATCCTTAATCGCTTTTAATAGATCTCTTTCACGTTCGGTTGATGATTTTTCTTTCAAGAATATCATCAAAGCATTTTTTGAAGCCTTGCCTCGTTTGCTTGTACCTGGAATAATTTTCACTTTGTATTTGAAGGATTGCAATGCGCTATATAGGACCGCACATTGTTATTGCATAATTTAAATGATCTTCGGTAGTGGGATTCCACACCAAAGAATCAATCAATCGTTGGGCATCTGAAAGTTTTTTAACGAAATCTTTTTCGTCACCTTCTTCTTCATCAGAAAATTCTTCATCGTCTGATGATTCTTTAATCTCATTTTCTTTATCATCATTTTTTTCCTCTTCAATTTCATTGTTGTCTGTATCATTTTGTTCTGAATATTTTTCTTCATTTAAAATTTCATTTTCATTAGTAGATTTTTCTGTGGAATCGATATTTTCAGGTTCATTTGGAAGACTTTTTGATTCTAATGATGGTTTCTTCTTATTTTCTTTAGGATTGATTTTTTTCTTATTAAGATTTTTTTGAGTAAAAACTTTCACTTTCTTCTTAAGGCTTTCTCCAGTATTGATGATTGTATAAGCATTTTCATCTTCATGATTTTCGTCGATTTTTCGCTCGTCCAATAGTGCCTTGTACTTGATTGTTGTATCTGGAAATAGTTCCATATTTTTTTGGTCATCGTCGTTTAAAGTTTTGTTTTTTAAAGCTTTCCTTCTTTCCACACTTTCATCGTCGATGCGGAACAAGATTCCAAATCCAAGAACAAGATTTTGAAGAGAAACATAGTTCTTTTTCCCACGAATCATAAATGATCCAACAGAAAGATACTGACCAGTTGGAGCTGTTTTTTGTACTTGATTAGAATAAACCCAATAAGCTGCCGAAACAACTTTAGCCTCCCATGATGCACTATAACAAACAGCCATATTCGCGGCTTCGTTTATTGTTTTAGGAGGGATTTCCGATTTCTCAGTGTGATTTTTTACAATGACCGATGTAGCACCATGAATATCGGCATGCACGTAAATGTCATCTTTGTTTAAATATCTTTTTACAATGAGTTCATTTTGTTGAGCGTCGCGACCAGCAATAACCAAATATCCTTCAGAACTGATGAACCAGAAAAACTTTTCCAAACCACAAAGTTTTTTTGGCCATTACTATGTTTGTCTTTATTGTAGTCTCTTTTAGTTGTTGTTTGACTTTACGTTCGACATTTTTGAAAACTTTTTGTGTGTGGTCTATAGTTTTCTTCTCCTTTTTTGCGGCATCTTTTCGATGTTCGTAAAACTTTTGGGCATTGGCAAAAGCCGATAATCCAATGTCAATATCTACGACCATGGAATTCTGGTCGGTTTCATAAGGATCAGACAAAAGCATTGAAAAACAATTTTTTTCCAATTTAAGCGATTTGATTCGTGATGCTATAAGATCACCAGCATCTTGAGCATCTCTTACCATTTCAGAAATCATATCCCAAGAATATTTACTAGCAATTGAAGATCGAAGCACAGAAATGGCTTTGTCAACTAGTTCGATATTATTTTCAATTAAGGCTGCTTTTTTGTTATCGATTTCTTGGAGTTTTGTTAAATTTTCCAATCTTGTTTCATGATCTTTTTTAATGGCTTCCAATTTTTTAAAAGCTTGCTTTTCTTGTTGAGAAATTTTTGAGCCGATTCGTTGAGCTTCCATGCTACTAAAAAATATATCAACTGCTTTATTGAAACTTTCATGCTCTTCAATCTGATTTTTTGAAGATTGAAATTGTTTGAAGAGAAAAGGATGATACTCTTGATAAACTTTAATTTCTTCTTCGGAATCTATTCTTTTATCTGTTTTGAAAATGATATAACCTTTGGAAGAATCAGTTTTTAAATTTTCAATTTGTTTATCGGCATAGTTGAAAATTTGGTTCAATAATTCAATATCATCTACCGATACTTTAAATTTTTTTGAATTAACTTCCTTGAATTGAAGAAGTGAATGTTCAAGAAGATCTGGACCATATAAAAAATAAGGATTGAAAACTTTTTTGAAATCTCCATTTTTTGCTTCTTTTAAAATTTCTAAGATTTTAGAAGGAGTCAGTTTTGATTTTTCGGCAACATAAATATCTTGATTCAGCGGATATTTCTCTCGGACAGAAATGTTTACATTCGTTTTAGTATCTTTATAAATTCTTATCAAACTCAAAATTACATAGTCTTTATCAGTCAAAATTATGTTTCCTTTACTGTAAAGCTCTAAAATTAAATGATTTGTGAATTCGCTGGTTCCAAACTGTAGGTCAACAATTCGATCATTGCCAATTTGATTTATGCTTTCTAGCCGTTTATTTCGTAAATGTTTGCGCAATTTCATGGTAAATCCAGAAGGCGTCGAGTTTTTAGGCCAATCATATTCTGTCAAATGTAATCGAATGCCTGATTCTAATAATAACACTTGTTTTAAAGTTTCTTCTTTGACATCTTCGGATCCAGGCCTCATGAAACGAATTAAAAATGTTTTATTATCAACATCATAAACTTGTAATACTCGGGTTCCAACCAAGCTAGTTTTAATTTCTGATAAAATAGCGATCAAATCTAAAGTTGTGAATCGATTTTTCATTTGGAAGAAACAAAGAACTTTTACAAAATATTAAAAATAAAAAATAGCAGAACCAATTATTACTTATAAATTTTACAAGTTGGAATTTTCAGCTCAAAAAAATGCTACAACATTGAAATGGCTATTTCAACAAGGCTTCTATCAATTTTTGTCACTACAATTATTTTTTACAAAAATTGAAAAATATTCACTAAAAAAAACTTTTTTCTCGCGATAAAAATTCAAATGTAGTAAAATCGAATCGCAGTTCATAGAAGTTTAAAAAACTAGTTTATTGCAATTTTAAAGGCCAAAACGTCCAACTTTTACCAAGTTTTTGTTAAAAAAAGACTTATTAGAAATTTTATTAGGAAGTTCAACATGATCGATTCCAGGGTAAAAAGGTCGAGGATCATCAGGTAAAAAGTACTGATCTTTTAAATGAGTGTTCCAAATATCTACACGTTCATGATGCTCCACCACATCGTATCCAGCATTATAATGATATTTGGCTAAAGCACGAAATCTTCTTCGATATTTGAGTTCTAAGTTTTTGATTCGAACTTCATCCAAGATCATGGTTTTTTGCTTTGATATTAATAATTGTGAGAATTGATAAATAATATTTATTTATATAAATAATATTTGAAAAAAAGTAATACTTTTATTTTACTGCGAAGTTTCCATTCTCTTTGCCGTCCAACTATTTCGGCTTTTTGCCAATACTCTTTAGTATTGGGATCGAGTTCATGTAATCGAGGCGGTTTAAGTGGAAGCTCCCACAACCAACTTGGATATTCAGAATCTTCATTGATTTTTATTTCATCTCCTTCTTTAAAATAATTGGCTCCACAGCAAAATTTTACAAGTTTTTTAGGATCTGTTTCAACTGGCATACGAAAACGTTTTTTGCCCACCGATTGTGCAGTTAATTTTGGTGGTGGAGCCGAAGCAAAATTTTGTATCCGAACAATTTCATTTGAAATGTTTTTGGAAAACTTTGATATAAAATTATAAATCATTGTATCAATAAAAATAGAGACACAAATTCATAAATTCACAGATTGATTTTGTTAATGAACGAAGTATCGATTGTTTGTTGGTATCACGATATTTTTTTTTAAATAAAAAATCTCTTAAAACCATGGTTTTTGTAGCTGTTCACATTGGTTATTTTTTTAAATTCTTTATCTAGTTTTGTTAATTTCTCTTTTCAAGGTGCTGGAAATCATGCTGTTTCGAAACGAGAATCTTATCAAAAAGCTTGCAAAAATGCTTGTGAAGCGGTTAGAGTTTAATAATAGTTTTCAATCAATTTACTAAATTCAAAACTTAGGCAATGAGCTTGTTAAAAAATAATTCTAATGCGGTTGATAGCGTAGTAGAAGCTATTCGATATTTGGAAGATGATGTTATTACTAATGCTGGCTATGGATCTAATCTTAACATCAATGGCGAGGTGGAATGTGATGCTTCACTCATGGATGGAACGGATTTATTATTTGGCTCTGTCGGTGCTGTGAAATCAATTCGAAACCCAATAAAAATAGCTCAATTAATTTTAGAAAAACAAAGAAAATCAATGCCTTTAGGTTTAATTCCCCCGAATTTTTTAGTTGGAGAAGGAGCCAGAAAATTTGCTTTTGCAAATGGGATGCAAACATTCAACCTTGTTTCAAGTAAATATGAAATAAATTTCAAATTTCTAATTGAAAAGTTTAGATAAATCTCAAGAGACACACAATAAATATAAACGACAGCTTGAAGATCATAATAATTATGAGAAAAATTGTACAAAACATCAATGCTTGGATACTGTTGGTGCTATTTGTTTGGATCACAATGGTAATGTGGCGTCGGGTGTGTCAAGTGGAGGTTTATTACTTAAACAAGAAGGTCGCGTCGGACAGGTTTTATTTTAATTTATTCTTAAATATTTAACTTTATTTTCATTATTGTTAGGCTGCTGTGATTGGAGCTGGATGTTGGGCTCAAAAAAATATATCTGTGACTACTAGCGGAGTTGGAGAATATCTTACAAGAACATTTTTAGCAAGAAAATGCGTTGAAAGCTTTTTGCACCAAAGTGTTGAAACTGATACTCTTCAAAAATTGAATGAGCTTTTTACAGAACAGTTTTTCGGTGAGAACGATATTCTAGAATATTTTCAAATTTTTGTATTTTTATAAGAGTCAGTTTTGATGAAAAACGTTCCTCGTTGTGATCATTTAGCTGGAATATTGGGTCTGCTAAATGATCCAGAATCAAAATACCTTGAGCTATTTTGGGGTCATAGCACGGCTACAATGTCCATCGGTTACATGAGTTCATCGTTAAAATCGCCTATTTCTTTTATTTCAGAAATGACGGATTCTTCAAACATTGGATTCACGATAATGGCTCAATCAAAATTATTCAAATTATGAATTATTTAAATTCTCAACAAAACAGAAAAATTTATTTTTTTTCGGACATTATTTCATCTAAATTTGCAATATCTTTTAATGAAAAATTTGCGGTTCCTCGTTTAGAGGCTTTCGGTTGAGATGGATGCGGTTTCCAACCTATAAAATAAAAGATTTGAAACGTTGCAGGAATAGTTGTTGAAGTTGATTTTCCTTCATCATCACTTTTTTTGCCATACAAATATTGATAGATTGATGCAGCCGCTAACAATGAATCTCGATTCAAATGAGTTTGACCGTTAATTGTGGCGTTATTTTCGGCCATTCCTTTCAAATCATACATCAATTCGAAGATTGTTGGATAATTGACTGTCAATTCGTCAGTGTCTATCGTTAACATGGTGAAACCAGCTCTAGTCAATAAAGAGCCAATATCTTGAGGAGTGATAAATGGTGAAACATGCAAACCAGAACCTCCCTCCCTTTCAGATTCAGCTAGTTGCAATGAACATCGAAGTTCATATAAAGTTTGTCCACCAAACATCGACCCAATAAAAACACCATCTTTTTTTAAAGCATGAAAAACATTTGAAAAAAGTTTGGGGAGATCATTGATCCAATGCAAATCTAGACTAGTGATTACCATATCAATACTCTCTTCATTCATTGAAAATTTTTCTTCATCTATCAACAAGTTCTGCACGAATATATCATTACGAGGTTTAATTGCACTCTTTAAGAAAAACTTTCAATAGACAAAGTTTTTGAAATATTTAATTATTCTTTACCAATGATTTTTCAGAAGAGGAACAATGAATCAAACAATCGACTGATTCCTAAAAATGAAACTATGCAAAATTTGAAAACGATTAATTTTTCTTACTTGAGTTAAATGAGAACCAATTAGCCCTTTATATGAACCGAGATCGACGATTACAGGAAATTTTCTAAAAAATTGAAAATTAAAACTCATGTTTTCAGATTTTGTTCAAACCTTTTAATGTCAAATATTCGATCGGCAACACGAAAAGCAATTTCATTTTTTATGTAGTCATACAAATGAGAATCAGGAGAAGATAATGCTCGATCACGTTGAGCTTGTTTGACTTTGCTATTGAAAACATTTATGCTCGAAAAATTATTACTCAAAATCAGTTGATAGCGAATATTATTTTTAAATAATTTCAGAACATTGAATGTTGCTGAAACACATGCCATAACAGAGAAAAAATTTTTGCAAATTTGTTTTTTTTTACTAGAACGTTTCAAATTGTTTAGTATCACCATCTTTAGTCATATTTAGGAACAAATGCATTTTAAATCATACCTCGGGGTATCAATTTAAAAAAAATTTTTTTTGTTTTTTATGAAATTTTAATAGTTCAAATTATTTAAAAAATTAATTTTAAGTTTATTCAAGTATCAAGGGCAATCACTTTGATGAAACCATCGTTTTCTCTACTATTGACAAATACTGCAGCCGATTTGTTATGACTGTTACAATATCTTGAGCTAGAGAAAACAGTGATGAGAAGTCCAGAGTGATGAAATCTATAACCTTCTGCTTCAAGCTCATGAGCTCGAATCACATGGGACAAATTGTTGGCTTTCAGAAAGTTTTTCAGTGCTTTCTCTGCGAAATAATAGGCAGTTGATCTTCTTAAATTATCCGTGAAACCATTATCAACTGCTTGGTTTTTAAATTGATAAACTTGTGTATATTCTTCATCTGTAACAGGATCTGACCACAAAATCTGATAAATTCAATATTAACATTAAAGTTTAAAAAACAGTTTTTTGAAAAGCTTTACCTCCCAAGCAGCTTTGGATTGACTTTCTGGATCAGGCAATGGAATTGGTATTTTATAAAGTTCTTCAATTTTGCTAACCGAAAAAGGAATGCCTCCATGCGCACAATAAATTGATTCGTCAATTATTCCTACTAATGGCAAATGATCAAATGTCGAATTGAATTCTTCAAACACTCGTTGACCATGTTGGTAAAAATATCTAAAACAAATAAATTCATTAAAAAAATTTTAGTATATCTTTGAATTACTTGATCATGCATTCTCGAGCAAAAGTAAAATTCCGTTGAATCACTCTGATTTCATGATTACCGCGAAGTAAGAAAAATTTGGTTGGTGCCAATATTTTCATAGCAAATAAATAGCTTATGACTTCAATGCTATAATCCCCTCGGTCAACGTAATCTCCCAAAAACAAAACATTTGGCGCATTAGAAGTTGGAGCTAATGGCCATAGTTGTTCTTCATAAGTAAGCAAATCATTTATGTTTCCGTGCAAGTCACCCATTACTATAACAGGAGTATTAACCTTGACAACTCTTGGTTCAATCATTAAAATTTCAGTCATTTCTTTGCATAATTGTATGATCAAATCAACAGTCAAGTTTTGAACAACAAATTGAGAAATCTCGCTTTTTCTTTCACGTGGAAGTTTGTTAAAATCGACCATTTTTCGAACAATAGCTAAAACTTTATTAGCAACAGAGTTTTCATTAAAAACAACTTCAATTGAATGCTTAATTTCCATTTCATTGGCTTTTTTCTTAAATTGAAGCTCTCCATCTATTTCACCACAATTCAAACTGATCAACGGTTTTGGCTCATCGATGCGTCCTTGACTGTTTAGCTTAACAGCATGATATGCTAAAGAATATTGTTTGGGTTTACATTTAGGGCACGTACCCACCAAACGAGGCCCAAAAGGTTTTCCAGTTTTATTTAAAATGTACTCATAGGCATGACGCATATGAACAGTCTCAAGAATAGGTTTGTTTGCTCGGAATAAATAAGTTGTACCGCTGAGTCTACCACTGAGAGCCTCACGTAAAAAAGCATCCAAATTTATACGTTTTTTGTCATCAAGCAGTTTTAGTTGAGAAAGTTTTGTTTTAACATCCGTATCAACGTCTTTTTGGTCACAAGAAAAATTCGATTTATCTCTAATATCTGTAATCATATGACGAAAATCGTCTTCGTCCATAAAGTTATCAGCGTTATGATCATAATACTTGAAAATATAAGTACATCGAAGTAAAGAATTTGGTGTATTGAGATCTAAAGCTGCTAAACCAAGTAAAAATTCACTAAACACGAGGAAGTTTTTGTTTTTATTACAAAAAGATCTGAAAAAAAATTTAAAAACTTTAAATTACTTATTGAATAGAAAGTTTTGAATACCGAAAAATTGATCTTAAAGAATTTTCATCCGATGGCATAAGCGCCAGTTTATTAAAATATTCGGAAAAGGCACAAAAAGTCATATTCATAGCTGGATAACAATGCTGAACAAAATCACAATAAATTTTGATTCCATCTCGCTCAAAAAACTTGGCATCGGTTAATAAACTAGCGAATTGATTAGTTGACGATGATCGAGTTGAATTTGGATTCTTGTTCAAGTATTTCAGAATTTCGGTACTAGTAAACTCGAGAATATTTGGATACTTGTAAGTGATTATTTTGCCTTGATGAAATTGAAGTAAGGCCGGAGCTGCCATGAAAATTTCATAACCCCAGAGATCGTCCATGATACTTTTGTTCACTGTATGTTTAGATTCTTGTACCAAAGTTTCTAAAGACAACCACTTAATATTTGGTGTTTCTTTGCAGCATACCACAGCAGAATCTTGGGAGGTCCATTGAGCAAAAAATATAAATCTTGAAATAAACTGTCCATCTGGTATTTGAAATCGATAAATATTAAACAATTGAATATTTGATAAAAACTTGTTCGATTCTTGCTTGTTAGTTTTTGATTTTTGAACGCTTGAATCAGATTTTTTTGAATTCGATTTTTCGCTTGAGCTAAAGAAAAAAAAATATTAAAACTTTAAAAATAATTTTCTAAGACTTGAATTGACCTTTTAAATTCGTGAACAAAACATTCGTAAATTTGTTCTATGGTGTTTAAGTATTTTTCATCTTCGTTGGCGTACACATATGGAAACCAAAAACCATTGTGGTCTTTCATTTTTTTAATTGGTAGTCGACCATGAGGGCATCGAATTGCGTAAGCACAAACAGTACGTAATATAGTTTTATAAGATTCTGGTCCTTCTCTAATCACTAGTGTTTGAGCTCGTTCTTCGATTTCACTAACAATCTCGCCAAAACCCAAACTTATTTCGCTGCTTAAAGTTTCAATTTGATCTCCTGTTTTCTGTCCAGGGGAAGCAGGACATTTTTGTTCATCTAAAGTTTTTTTATTTTCCAAAATTGAAGTTGCTATAAACGGCACCGTTTTTAAAAACTCGTTTTTATCGACTTTCTCTGATTCCGGAACTGTGTCGATGTCGGATTTATCCGAAATATTACACTTGACTAATTCTTTGTTTTCTATTTGCTCAGACAAAACAGTTTTGAAGGACATTGTTTTCATAAAATCTTTAGAGTTAGATAATTGAACCTGTTTTGAATTATCTTTTTCCAAAGAAAAAGAACCAGAATCTATGGTTTCTTTTTTTTCTTTGACATCACTTGAAAGTTTCATGGTGGTTGATGAAGAAAGATCTTTAACATCATTTTTAACATTTTTTACTGAAGTTTCTTGAGTTATAGATTGAACTTCTGAAACTTTAGTGACATTGTTGAAAAATTCCTCTTTTTTAGATTCACTCATTTTTTTGAATACTAACAGAACAGGTTGGTTTATGAAATTCCCTTCTCTTTAAATAGATGAAATAAAATTGAATTAAATGAAAATTATTCGAAATCAAAAAATCAAACAGTTTTTCGAAAAAATCTCAAACTTTGAAACAATACTTCGGAACATAAGAGAACATCTTTTTTAAAACCTTCAGAAGTATTTGAAAAACTTTCAATTGAGCGTTTTATTTTATGTCAATGAAAAAACAACTCAATTATTTACAAATGAAATTTGTCCGTTGATAAAAAAAAATTACACCACTCAAGTATCCATAGAATGAGAATTGTCAAATGAAACAGGGTTTAAAGGACCAATACTGTCCTCTGAAATGAAACACTGATTTGAATGGCCTGTCATACTTTGTTCATAACCGTTTTTTTCTGAATGAATATGGTTTGTTTCCGTATTTCCTGCCATTTCGTCATCATCACCCCAGTCAATTTTAAACTTAGTTATTCGAGGATCTGTGGCCAAAATGTTGCGCTGAAGCTTTTCAAATTGAGGTACAGAAGGTGGATTTTCTCGAAGTTCGGAATCAGTATATTCATTATTGACATAATATCCGACACGGACAAACTCTTTATTGCGATAAGAACATGTCAACAGAACGACAGTTACACCAACTGCATCGACAATTGGAATTTTCGAAGGATCAGGAGCATTGGCTTGAAACACAAACATATGTCGACCTTCTGGTACAGGACCAACAAAAACAGTGTCCAATACTTGATCGTATTCTTCGCTTTCAGCGGAACCGACATAAATAATTTTCCATTCTAGATCATTCTTTAAATCTTCAATACATTCAAATGTGATTTCAAATTGAAAAGGATTGATAAACAAAGATGGGTTATCTGAAATTTTTGATTAACGAAATCATAAATGAGAAATAAATGACTTACCTAAAACCACTATGTTGACAATTTGAGCCTGAGAAAAAAGAAAAATAAAATAGTTTAAAAATTATTCATTATTATTCAAACCTTGGCCATAAATAAATAACAATAATTAAGCTGTTTTAAACAAAATTCCAAATTGTTAAATTTTGCAGATTAATAGAGCTCAGCGCCAAAAAAAAAACAGGCAACAGCATCAACAGCGAGCACAAAAAAAGAAGCGCCAAAAAAAATGCTTAATAAATTCAATAATTGAAGAAAAACTATATTTAGAGATTGAACTTTGAAACTTTAATAAATATTAAAATTTTTAAGATTTTTTTGAAAGAAAATTAATTTACAACTAAAAAATTCATAAATTTTTTTTAAGAAGATCTACGAGGTTTTTATTATCGAAAAAAAATGAAACAAACTTTATGAAAAGAAACTTAAGTAGCCTATTGTTGTTCATGAACATATGACCGTTGTTTTTTTCATAAATATTTAATAGTATCATTTTTTTGAAATTGTAATATCATCATGTCTAATTTATCATTTGGAACAAATCAAACCAATTTGGGACTGAATTTTGGACAGAATAAAACTTCGGCGTTCAGTGCTGGTGGAAGTGGTTTCAATTCACTTACGACAACAACCCCAAGCTTTGGAACTTCTAGCTTGTTTACTTTTTCAACATCTACAGCAAACACTGGAAATACATTCAATGTAACAACTGCCCCATCGTTTTCGTTGAACACATTTCCACCATTTGGTGGTACTAGTGCTAATGTAACTACAAGTAATTCTAATTTATTGAATTTTCAACCATCAAACATGTTATCATCTTTTGGAAATTCATCATTATTTAACAAACCTTCATTGTCGATAGGCTCGAGTGGAGCAACAAATTTTCAAGCTCCTTCACAAAACCAACCGGCAATACAAAATCAACAACTCGTTGTGTTTTCACCAAAAATTTATAATGATGAAAAGGATAGCATCATAGGTATGTTCAATAGCATTCAAGCGTTTTGGGGAACAGGAAAAGGTTATTATTCGTCAAGCCAAAATCCATATGAGTTCAACGAATCTGATCCTTTCAATCGTTTTAAAACTATTTGTTATTCTGATTTCAATTCAAATCAAACGGTCAACGATGAAAAAGTTTTTTTTCTTATCAAATTTGACAGAACTGAATCGGAGCTGAAAACAAATCTTTTGTCTTACGAACAAAATTTTAAAGTACTTATTCCTGATAATACTTTTACTGTGAAACTCGATTTGAAAAATATTCTCCCTGATTCGAAAGCTTTGATTTCAATCAGTGTGACTGAGAATTCAACTCAAAGAATAGTACCTGACGCACAGCTAAGAACATATTTAGATCAACCTTTATCCAAGCAACAGTTGAACAACATATTTGTAGGCTGCTTTATTGATGTAATATTTTATTCGCTATCCAAACAAGAAATTGAAGCATATTTAAATACGCCTCCAAAAGGTATTGATGGTCGATTATGGACTCAAGCCAAATTAGAAAATCCTGATTCAAATCGTTTTATACCTCTTCCTTTAATTGGATTCACTGCTCTAAATAATAGATTTAAATTACAAGAAAAAGAAATTCAACAGCAGCAAATGCGAATGAAACAAGCCATTGATGATGTAACCGCACTAGAAAGTGATATCTCTCAGTTTAAAGCAAAATTTGAAGAATGCCGGCGAAAGCATGCCATTTTAACTTATCGTGTTTTAAAAAAAATGATACATCAAGAAGTTCAACGAAAGCGAACTCTCCCTATCCAAGCTGAAGAAGATAAACTCAGAGCCAGTTTGGAAGCGATTCAATCAGAACTTAACGTTCCCACCAAATTTCAAGGTTGCCTCAATGAGTTGATGTCTCAGCTAAGGCAAATGCAATCGCAAAACTATTTTCAAACATCGATAGCCTTTGATGATTCAGTTTTCAATGACTACAAAAGTTTTTAAAAGAAAAAAATGACGGAATTATGACATTGGTAGAATTGTTGAAAAAAGATATCGAAGATTTAAATAAATTGAGTGCAAAATAAGTTTTTTTTTCATTCAAAAACGGGTCAACTTTGTGAAAATAGCTGCCTTATTTTTGTCATAATCTCAACCTGTTTTTATTTCTTGTAAAAAATGATTTTTTTTTTATATTAAAAATGATTTATTTTTTATGACAAAAGCTTGTGCTGATTTTTTCATTTAATTAAATCTTGATTTGAAATTTTTTTTTTATAGAAATTTTTCAGAATCATTTGATCATCAATTGAATTCATTAATAACTTTTTTCTATTAAACAATTTATTAAATGAAAAATCATTGGCCAAATCAAATAATTTTTTTATGAATTTTAATGTACTAACATTAATCAACCATGTTTTCCTTGATATATGGTTTTTGGAAATATCTTTTTCAGAAAGATGAATATTATGTTCTGATTTTGGGTTTGGACAATGCTGGAAAAACAACATTTCTAGAACAAAGCAAAGTACAAATGAATCCGAATTACAAAGGAAACTTTTCAAAGATAAGCTGTACAGTTGGCTTGAACATTGGGAAGATATTTTCACAAAATATTATTCTAAATTTTTGGGATCTAGGCGGCCAATCAGAACTTCAATGTCTCTGGGATAAAGTAAGGAAATCCATTTAAATTTTGATTTTATTAATATTTGAAACAGTACTATGCCGAATCACACGCTATCATTTATGTTGTGGATTCGACAGATTTCGAGCGAACTGAAGATTCGAAATTAGTTTTTGGTATTAAAAAAATAATCTCTTTAAATATTCATAATAATTTTTGTTAGAAAAAATTATAAATAATGTCACATTGAAAGATGTTCCATTGTTGTTTGTTGTGAATAAACAAGATATCGAGGTTTGTCTCTTTTATCGAAACTAATTTTTGATGAAAAATTTCATTTGAAGAATTGTCTCTCTCTATCCCGGGTTATGGAAATATTCAATTTGCATCATTTAATGCTAAAACAAAATCGAACATTTCATTCAATTGCCGTTTCTGCTCTACAAGGGTGATAAAAAAAACAAATTTCATTTAAAATTCAGAATTCTAATGTTTTTTTTTTCAATTCCAGAAATAGCGTTAAAGAATGTATCGATTGGGTCACAACGCAAATCAAATTAAACAGTCTAACCAAGCCTCCTATCAATGCCGAAGATTGAAAAAATTCTATCTAATTTTTTGGTGGTTGTTCCTATTAATATCTAAAGTTCAGAATTTTGATAAAATTTCAGAAATTAGTTACATTCATCATTTTATATTTTTTTAAAAATTATTGAATAATCAATAAATAAAAAACAAGATGTCAGTATTGTATCAAATGATGAATCTCAAGTAACTATTGATTTCGGTTGGATGTGACCGAGAATAACAACAATAGAGAAGCACAAACCAACAAAAAAACGGGTATACTCTTTTTTATAATTTCAAGTCTATAGACAAGCCCGTCGTAATTTTATTAAAGCATACGAATCATGATGACATGATTGCGAATAAATTATTACTACAAAGAACAGACGACACAAAACACAATATCACGAAATCAGAATTAACGCTTGCTCGCTTCCCTTTCTGTCGCCACCACCACCACCCGGTCAATCAGCAGAAGCAGCATGAAATGATGACGAATTATGAATGCTTACCCGACACCACCGGAGAAGAATAAATGATACCCAACTTTTCTTTTTTTTTTTTTTTGACGCATTTTTTCGCCATGAATTCAGGGATTTCATTTTTTTGAAATTTGTTTCTGATTTGGGTCTGTTTTTTTCCTTTATTTCGTTCTTTGGTTAATACAGACACACACACACACTCCACGTTAATCTGGCGTTAATTCAACAAGCAACCTAAAAGAAGAAAAGCTCAAAACTATAATAATTATACAACAGCAGCGGCACCACCTGATCTCTTGGTTGATGTTAACGAGTGATGAAATCCTATATTTAGTTTGATGAATCTGAGCGCGTGTCGTTCATTCATCGGTTTCCATTGCAACCCAGGAAAAATTACTTTTATTTTTTTTTTGTGTTGTGTTGTGGGTTGTTATGATTTTTGTGTACGAAAAAGTTTTTAATGTGCGTTCACTATCATAGAGTTGAAATTTGCAAAACAAACACCGAAATAAAATTTGATTTTCTATCAATCAATAAATTGAATTGTTTTTTTTCTAATGGAAACACTAAAACCAAAGAGTTAAATTTTATAAAGCTGTGGAAATTGTCTTCTAGTGTATTATTTTTTCGAATTGTTCGATATCAAAAAAAAGGTATGATTCACTTAAAAAATTCATGACATCATCAATATCCATTAGAAGATAGTATAAGCTATGAAATACTTTTATATTTTCTTCTAAGAAACCATACTGTTTCTTTGGTTTCTTCATTTCATAAAATGTATATCAATCAGCTGTTTTGTTTCAGAATTGTTTTTAATATGTTTTTTTTTATTGTGTTAGCTTTCTAATTCTAGTTTGCTGAAAAATACTTGGTCATAAATAAAAGTATATCTTGTTTTTGAAATAAACAATGATATCATACATTTCAAAATTTTTTTATAAGATAATTTTTTTTCTTTGACCTAATAAGATTGGCTTTCCAATCAAGCTTTAGGGGGAAGTTTGTTATTATCATTTTTTAAATCAAAGATTTTAATTCAAAAAAAATTGTCGAAACATTATAAACATTTAGGAATTTACCTGAAATCTAATTTGAATTTTGAAATCGAGGTGTTTTTTCCCTCCAATTTAATTTTATAATTGATCAAAAAAATTTATCAAAAAACTAAAAGAAAAAAAAACAGGATTATCAAAAATTTTAACAATATATTTGCCATTTCTTTACCATTGTACCACCCATCATTTTTCAACATATTGTTGTTTTTTTTTGCAGTGAAGAAAAAAAAATATTGATGAGGTCATTAACTTGGCGTTAAAGAAATAATAAACGATAATCAACGAACAACAATTGTTGTCTCTTTTTTCTGAAGTGTTCTTGAAAATCAAAGTACTCGGAAATTGGTGAAAATCTCTCTGAAGATTTCTTTGAAAAAAAAAACTTTTTAAAAATCAATTTTATTATTTGATTTTATTTACAATCAAATTGAAACAATCATTTTTTTGTTTTGTTTTAGAGCCATTTCATTTATCAAATTTGAGAAACAATTTCTTTCATTTGGGAACAACAACTTATGAAAAAAAATTTATACAATGCCAAAAAATAATAGTTTGAACACACACACACACACACATGTTTTAACACATATTATTCAAGTTATAGTTGAGGCATGATATGCATTTGAAACACACACACACAGGTGCAAATAATAGATACTTCTAAAAAAAAAAAAATTTTCAAAGCTTTTTTTGAATCAAAAAACTCAGTTTTTCTTGAACGTGAAAAAAAAATAACAGCCTCAATTTGTTTCAAAGAAATAAAAACGAAGCAACAGCCGCTTTTTTTTTTTAGTGAACAAAAAAAGGTCATCAAACCGATTAATTTTTTAATAATCAAAAACAATTTGATGCTTTTGCATTTATTTCTAAATTGACTCGTCATTCTAAATAAACCAGAATTTTAGAAACTGTTGTTGGTTTTAGAAAAAAAAAAACATTTTTTTTCAAATCATTCATTCTTTTAAAGTTCAAAATGAGAAAGAATTTTTTTTTCACAATCTATTCTATAGGTTCAGATCTTCTAGGCTTGAGTTATTATTTTAAAAATTCAAAAAAAAAAAACAATTGATTGTCGATTCTCTTTTTTATTGTCGAATGGTCCCAAAGATTCCTTCAGGGCAGATGTTCTTGGTTGTCCTTGTTTTTTTTCCCCTGTTTGGATTCACGCTAATAAAATTGAATAGAAATTCTCAATCAAATGAAAGCGTCCCAGTGAACAAAAAAAAAAAAAACCGCTGCCATTATTAATGTGTATCATCATCAACCTCAGAACACGGCATTGTTTCAGTCCTGTTGTTTATTTTTTATAGAAAATAATTTTTTTTTTTTTAAAGCAAAAAATAAATTTTACAGTTTGAACAAATTTATTTATCATTTTTCTCTTTATTGTTTTTTTTTTTTTTTTTTTTTTTTGACAAACATCGAAACAACACGAAAGAAACACGTCGCTCAGTTCTTCTATGGTTATTTTGTGGTGTTACAGAACAGAACAGCAATAACTTTTTTGATTTGTTTATTGGATTATTTTGCTTGGATTGTGGTTCGCATTTATTTTAGCCTCTCTTATCACTACCAATAATCTCTATAATAAGTCCAAGACAACAACAATAATATTAATAAAAATACTTGAGAACAACCAATAAGGTGTATCTTTTTTTCCACTCATTCTTTGACCTTAGAACAGTTTCCTTTTTTTCTGAATGGAAATTTACCAAAATGAAAACTATTTTACCAGTTTTTAACAAAAAATTCTTGTTGTTTATTTAATTGTTTATTAATTTTTTTCTAGCTTTGTGAAAAATAAACGAATCAAAACCGATCAATAGAATTGATCAAATTTTCAAATCATCATTTTTGCTGAGACAAAACCCACTTACTCGTAGTGAATGAAACTCATCCTTGTTTACTTTGAATCTCATATAATCATTTTTCATTAAAGAAAAAACTTGAAAATTATCTTTGATTAATATTCTAATCCTTTGAAGAAGAAATGAACTAAAAGCTCTATTTTTCAACTGATATTTGTTTTCTTTTTTTTTTTAATATTGGATTTAAATCTCTTCTGTTGGTGGCTGCTACATCAATTAAACAAGTCAATAAAACAAATTTTATCACAAAGAAGATTTTTATAAAAGATTTAAAAAAATAAAAACCAAAAAATTGAAAGAAATTTATTATCAATAAAAAAACAAAACTGGTGATATAAGCTGGAACCTCCAAAAAAAAAACACGTTTTTCAATCAAATTGAAAAAAAATCATCTATTTCAAAATTTTCTGGTTTGAGGAATGAACCATTTATTCTAGTCTTTTTGATCTCAACGTTTATAATATAAATATTTACATTCAAAATACATATAAATAGTTTATTTTTTTTATATTTTTAATAAAACAATTAAATTCACCGCCTATTGGCTTATGCAATCGGAACAAAATTCTGGGCCAAGTTTAAGCAAAAAATATCGATATGATTCAGAAAACGATATTTCAACGAAACGTTCCAAACAGTTTAACGAATTTTACCATACCTTAGGTAATTTTTCGATGGATCAACAGTGTTTCCCTGCCAATCCAGAAATAACCGAATGGCTTCGTTTTCAACCGCTTTCCATTTTACAACTTGACCCACCTGATCGAATCGTTCTTTTTATTGCTGGTAAGTTTAAATTTAATTTTTTTTATATAGTCATGAGTTTGATTGCACTGAAAAACATTATTTAAATTTGATTCTAATTGATTTATCAAATTTTAAATTTATCTTTATGATTATTTTCAAAACTTTTGCCACAATCAAATTTATCAGCCTCTATTTGTTACAGGTTTAGTTGGTTGCAAGGTTTTTTTTTGAGGTAATTTGAAAAAATTTGTTTTTGCTATGAGATCGTTGTGTATTTCAAGCGCCAGAGATTGTTCAAACAAAGTTTCATGTAAAAAATATTTACCTCACTCACAAAATCCATTGACAAACAATTGTTGTTGTGGTTGGTTGTTTTTTTTATATATATTTAACTGCTAAAACTTGTATTTGCCTGTTGCTTGTCTGTTTGCTTACAATTTTTTATTTCTGATAGGAATTTTTCATAAGATCATTTTTTTGTTTGCTTGTTAATATTTATCAAGCTTAAACACACCATTCTCTCCACTATTGATGGTGATTTGACATGCGAGAGAATCAGGAATTATTTAAAATTTAGTTATGTTGAGATGACACAACTACAACAACAAAACCAATTTTCAAAAAAATTATGACGATGGTGATGATGATGATATTGTCGCCGTAGAGTTTTATTTGTTTTAACACGTTATACATTATTTAAGTTGATGGCAATCAACAACGCTTGAAAAAAAGAAGAATGGCAATAATAAAAAATAAAAATATAATATCAATATATAAATGGTAATTCGAAAATACACTCTCTGCAAAGAAAAAGGACCAGTGTATATGATATATGTAAAATGCTGAAAATGAACCAATATCAGTATACTGTTACACCTGTTGTTGTTTGATATCTTTATGATTATTATTGTAATTGTAAATTAACTATATCAATTATGTATAATGGTGTGGATGCTGTGAACAATAATGGCCAACGATTGATGTCAGAAAAGATTATCCTTGCATTGGCTTTTGTTGTGTTGTGTCGTGTAATGTGGAAATTTTTAAAACGTGTCGATCCTTCGATCACCATCAAAAATGATGGCCAGGTTGATAATGAATGTGAAGTATCCAAAGAAGAAGAAGTTTCGATTATCACTGATGATAAAGACAATTGTTCTGTTTATCAAAACAATGAACCACTTGAATCAGTCGATAATTCGAAATTATCGAATAATCGATCATTGATATCAATTCCTGAAAATATTACAAATTCTCCTCGAGGCATCGTTAAATTGAAAAAACTGTCTTATATAAACGGTAATTGTTTTTTTTCTTCCTCAAACCTTAACACAACACGAATTTTAATTTAAATTTTTCAGTTCAAATGTTCAAGGTCTTAATTCATCAATTGATAATTATTTTAATAAAAGACTGGCCAAAATTAAATTTTTTTCCATTCTTCATTCACAGATGGCGAGTAGAACTAATTTCTCTAATTTAGAAATGTCAGTTTTTTTTAAATATAAAATTAATCAAAAAAAAAAAATATTGGATAGGATGTTAACAAGATTAGTTGCCATTTTCGATTTCCTTAAATCAAACCAATGAAACCATTTAACAGTTCATTAATGGCCTTCAATTATTTCTTTATAAATATGAATAAATATTGTTTTACTGTGGAAATAATTATTAAATAATTTCTTTAATTTAACAATAATTCAAATAGTTTGGGTATTTGAAAGTTGTGGTTGTCAATCTGTTTTTGTTTTATTATTAATTAATATCATCCTTATTTCAGTTTAATGAATTTGACATTGAATATTCTGATTCGTTTTTGTTGCTTCTCTGGCTTATTTGATTATTAAAGCTTTGAATCTGTGAAAACTTGCAAATTTTTTTTCATTAATTGTTCCATTTTGTTGTGTTTTCATTCTTCAACTGATCAATCTCAACCAATATTCGAACTGTATTTGAAAACAAAAAATCTAAATTGAACTAGAAGCAATAGGAAAATCTTGTTTTTTTAGCCAGAAAATTGAGGATGACCGACAATAAAAGAATGACTATTCACGGTAACAAAGGAGTTATTAGATATTCAATGTGTTAATTTTGACTTTTCCTCATCAAGTTAAATTAAAACCATTGAATTTTGTATAATTATTTTAAAAAAAAATGAAATTAATCAAAAGAAAAAATCCCAATAAAGAAGAAGCTTTTCCTAGGTTTGAAATGAGTTTTCTATATATAATTTAAAAATTTAAAGCCTTATTTTTAAAGTTCTCGAGAAACATGAGTTTAAACAAAGAGTAATTTTGAATATGTAGTTTAATTTTCTGAGAATCTCAAGTTGAATTCAAAAACAATAATCAAATAACATTTGATGCAGAAGAAACATCCTGTACTATTGTAAAAAGTTTTCTCTTGTTTTGTTGTTGATAATTCAAGTGAAACTTTGTTCATTACAGGATTTTTTAAACAGAAAGAAATCATTCAAGTTCTTTAAAAAAAAAGGTGTCTATTGTTAAAATTTAATTTTTCTTTCTTTTAATCATTGTAAACACGCGATTCAATATTTTCCATTTTAATTTTTAAAACAATAGATTTTTTTTTTTAAATTTAAAGTTTTAATAAAAGAAAAAAAGCGCATTTTTTTCAAATTAATTTTATGAATTGCGTTTTTTTTCCTAATTTAATCAACTTCTACCCTACTATATAAGGACATTTAATTTGAAATTACCATACAGTGAAAACATTCATATGTTCAAAAAATATAAAAACTATAAACTTTTTCATCATGAAAAATTCCCAAATTCTCTTGAATAGAAACCGATGAAATAGAAAAAAGAATTCTGAACAGAGGTTTGTTAGTTTACCCAAAGTTTTTACAATACGATAAAAAACATTTATTAGAGAAATACCATTGAAAATTATAATCATTTGATATCATATTATTCATTTCTCTTGTTTCTAAAGGATATTATCTTGAAACATCGTGTTTATCGTGTAACCAATATGTGTGTGTCACTGAATAGCTCAATGTTTATACATTATTAAGTTTAATATTTGTCTTTTATCAGTTTAGTTGTTTTTTTTTCTTGCTTGCAAGAATAAGTAATCTTATTAATAAATGTTTTACATTTTAAAAACCATAATAATTTTTTTACAAAAACATATTTAAAGCTTGAATATGTTGATCGAAGATCTCTTTGAAGTTCTTTTTTTCAATGAAATCACTTTTTCAATTAAAGCGGCAGTTTTTTTTATTTGACATAGAAAAATCATCCAAAATCAGTTTTTCTGTTTCATTGGATGGGATCAAAAAACAACAAAAACAAGAAAAAACGCGTAGACACATCACACAACCACCACATCCCACATCAGACGGATGTTGCCTCTAATACTAATAATTGAAAATTATTATTATATTTTGAATTTTTTTCTTATTATATTTCTTTCAATAAAAATTCTAAGAATATAGTTTTCTTTCAAAAAAAAAACTCTAGTGTGAAAACAAAACGAAGGCATTCTCAGTGTGCTAACGCAACAGGTTGGTGTTGAAAAAAATTCAAATGATAAAAGACTAGTGTTTTTAACCACAACTAGAAAAAAAGTGTCTATATATATTTTACATTATTTGCCTAAATGATTTATCAAAAGAAAGGTGTCTTTTTGTGTTCATTGGTCGATGTCGAATGTGATGCATTTTTAATTATTGATCAAACAACGTCAACGAAAAAACTCGAAAATTCCTTTTTATGGTAACAATAACATTGGGCATCATAGACACACACACACACACACATTCAAAAACAAACGCATCAATTGCAACAAGCAGTTTCGAATTTTTTAGTTTGGTTTTTGGTATTATACTTTCTCCTCAAAATGATTGCCAATTTATTTATGTTGACCGTAAATGGAAAATGAGCGTTTTGTGTTCTTTCATTGTTGTTGTTGTTGTTTGATTACCCTGAGAATGTCAACTATTATGCTTCTCGAAATGAAATAAAATGAGAAAAAAAAAGTAAAACTAGCACGTTAAAAACATCCGAACATACGAACACCAAAAACGACTGGCTTTTTGGTTTCAATGATAATTCGATATTGTCGCACCTGTATGTGTATACCTAAAACATTTTTGTTGTGTTTTTGCCTTTGAATACCGTGGTTTAGTTACGCATAGATAGCTAACTTGTTTGGAGAGAAAGATGATGAGAATGAAGGCTATTTCGTAAGTCACTAGTTTGTTAATTTCAATAACAAAATTTGATTTTCTCAATTTTATCTCATTGATCATCAATGTTTTTTTTTTTTTTTGAGGAGCTTCTGAAAAAAATAGAGAGAAAAAAAGAAAGTGAGAGTTTCGAACGTATGTTTCCAAAATTATTTCTTTTTTGGAAGAAAAAATAGAAAGAGAGAGAGAAATTATTTTGATTTGATAGAATTGGCTTTTTTTTTATTGATGCTCGCCCACACTTACACGCACGGCTGATGATGGTGATGGATGGCGATAACACACATCGGCAACAACAACCATCACAACAGCAGCATCAAACATCAGCTTGTACACAACCATTCAACATTCACAATCACATAACAATAATATTTTTGAATATTATTAATGATAATAAATGAATTGTTGTTTTGAAACATCGTTTCTATCTACCAGATAGTAACCGACAAAAATTGTGTCCAAAACAAAACAACGTTCGTTTCACAGTAACTGGTCATCCTAAAAAAAAAATGAGAGAATGAATGGAATTGAATTCAAAACAAGAAAAAAAATGAAGAATCTCTGTCTCAAAGTTGCAACCCTTTTTTCTGTTTTGTTTTATTTTTGAACAACAGCAAAAAAAAAAAACCAGCAATGCCGAATGATGAGAATGATGATGATGGTGATCTTGAATATTCGCCCGCGCTCGCAATGTCTCGCTAATGAAAAAATTGTTTCACGCTTTTTAACGTTTTTAACATTTTTTTTTTTCTCACACTCATTACAGCACACACGCAAAATCACCAAATATAAACATTTAAAATATTATTGAAGCCATCAAATGATTTTTTTTTTAATAGCATTTAGAGGTCTTTTGATTTGGCCAAAAAAAACTAGACAAATGCATTCACAAATTTACACTTGAAGCGGAACAAGCTTTTCATAAAATAATTTTTTCAAAGAATTCTCCCCGATTCAATTTGAATCATTCGATTTGTCAGAAGTGTTGCTCTTGTTGTTGTCGATTACTTTCTAGTAATATAATTTTGTTTTTAAAATTGTTTCAATTTTTTTTTAAAAATTAATTTGGCTCTTTTTTTTTATTGTCGCTGCTTTTTGTTTTATTTTGAGAAAAATCTTCAATTATTTTCATTGACTAACATATTTGGTTGAGTTGTTGTAATAGAATATCTAAGTTATCGAAAAATCCATCATAATTAATCCAATTGTTGTTGATAATAAAATTGGAAAAATAAATTTTTACATCGGAAAAAACATTGTTCAAACATTTTAAAAAGTTTTGTTGATGTTTTAGAAATTCTATTACGAATGACCGAATATTTGTTTTGTTCAATAAAAAAATCAAAATTATCATGGAGTGCTATGATTATTATCATGAAAATTTTGATCACGAAGAAGCTACCCAACAATATGAATCCAGTGTGAAAGAGTACAAAGGTGTGCGCGTTTTGATGATTTTCTACTTTTATTAATAACTCATCAATTTGTCAAGCTATATATCTTTGAGAAAAAAAATTTGTGCACTAAAAATTTCTTCTTTTTTTTCTACTTCCTCAGATGAACGAGATGCCATCCAAAAGAAAACATTTACAAAATGGGTTAACAAGCATCTAATCAAAGTAAGTTGAATGTTTTTTTCTTTTTTTTCTATTAGTAATATGATAATTTGAAATTTAATATTTCACATTGAATTTAAAAGACAAATTTATCTAAAACTGTTTTCAAGTTATTTTCTCTGTTTTTGTCAATTGAATTATCATTGTTTCAAATTAAAAAATTTGAATTGCTGATTTAATCAATTTTTATAATAAGCTTTTTATTTATAGAAATAATTAAAAAAATCTGCTTTTTATAGTTTTTGTGATAATTTGATAAAAAGATTTATATCGATTTTTATTTAAAATTTTTTAATCAATGATTTAGGTTACCAAAGGAGTTGTCGATCTGTTTGAAGATCTCCGCGATGGAAACAACTTGATTTCATTGTTAGAGATACTTTCTGGCAAAAATTTAGTAATTATTTTAATAATTTTGATACTATTTAAAATTTTTTCTCGTCAAAAAAAAAGCCTCGTGAAAAGGGTAAAATGCGGGTTCATTGTCTTCAAAATGTTCAAATAGCTTTGAATTTTTTAAAAAACCGAAGGGTAAAAAACTAGAATATCAATGCAACCTAAATGATTTATTTTTTTAAAAACTAAGATTAAACTTGTAAATATTCGCCCAGATGATATTGTCGACGGAAATCCTAAATTGACTCTCGGATTAATTTGGACAATTATATTACATTTTCAAGTATTTTTCGTATATCATTTGTATTGTTTTAAAATTAATTTTTTTAAGCTGTCGGATATTATTCTTCATGATGATACAATTTCATTCAAAGAAGCATTGCTGAAATGGGCTAGAAAAACAACTGAAGGTTATCCAGATGTTAGAATTAAAGATTTTACACATAGTTGGAAAGATGGCTTAGCTTTCAATGCAATTATTCATCGCAATAGGTGAAATTAATTGAAAAATCGATTAAATATTTAATTCATTAGTTTTATTTTAGACCTGATCTGCTAGATTATCGTTCATGCCGATCACGAAGCGCTTTTGAAAATTTAGAGAATGCTTTCAACATTGCTGAAAGAGATTTGGGTGTCACTAAATTGCTTGATCCTGAAGATGTTGATTGTTCAAGTCCTGATGAAAAATCTTTAATAACTTATATTTCATCTCTATACGAGCTTTTCCCTGAACCACCAGAAAACAATCCACTGCTTGATAATGAAAGAATCAAACGAATCGAAGAATATAAAAAATCTGCTCAAGAACTTGTTAAATGGATCAAAAATAGTTGTGATCGTTTGAGTGAGCGGCAATTTCCTCTTTCTCTAGAAGATATGAAAAAAGTTCAAGAAGAAACTTATAATTTCAAAGCTATAGAAATTCCACCTCGTTTCCTTGCCAAACAAAAATTGGTCAGTTCTTACCAAGAAGTTTTAAAAATGGCTTTGGCATTGCCTGTTCGCATTGAAGATGATTTGAAAGCAGAAAATATTGAAAGTCATTGGAAAAAGTTATTACAAACTTACCAAGAAAGAGATCGTGATATTAAAGAACAGATTTCGAAATTAGAAGATCTTGAACACATTGCCGAAAAGTTGAAAAAGAATATTAAAGAATGTAATGCGAAATTAACGGATATTGAATACAGAGTTGTCGAACTTCAAAAACAAATTCAAAAATCGAGTGGTGAAATTGATACTTTAGCAATTGATCAAATTAAAAAAGAACTCAAGTTTGAAGAAAATCGAATTAATAGCATGATGAATGATGCTAATTATTTGATTGATCAGCATCATCCAAAAGCTAAAGATCTTTATAACCAAGTCAAAGTATTATATGAACGTTTTTCGAAAGTATGCATCGAGTTTGAAAACAGAGTTTTGGGTGCCTTAGAAGATAAATCTATTCAAAAAATTCATCAGATTTTTGGTGATTATGTTGCAGCTTTATTAGAAAAACTTCGAGAGAAAGAAAAACAAATCAATAAAAAACTTCATGAAAACATTCCTCGCAATATTGATGATATTGCTTCATTGGTTTTAGAACAAAAAGAATTTGAAATTGATACTAAAAAATATGAAGGAGACGTGGAAAAAGTAAAAAAAGAGTTTTTAAATTTACCTACTAAAAATACGGCTTCTCAGTCAAAATTTGAAACTCTTATTGATACTTGGAACAGAATATGGGATTGTTCAAAAATGTACCTTGAACGATTGAAAGCGTTGGAGATTGTATTAGCTGACATCAGCAACGCCACACGTTTGATAAGTGAATTTGAAATTATTTTGTCAAAATCACAAGATATGCCAGCAGAAATTGAACAGAGCAGAGCAATTTTTGAACAATTAAAAAACATTCACTCTCAAGTTCTTAAAAATGATGGCAGCTTTGAAAAATTATTATCGAATATTTCAAAAGTAAGAAAGATTGTAGAACGTAGTCGAGTACATCAATCAAATCATCCGGATTTGGATCGACTTGAAGAAGATGTGAGAACTTTGACCAAGAGATGGGAAGATGTATTGAATAATGTTCTTGAAAGGTAGATTTTTTCATAAAAATTGAAAAACATTGTTAAAGTTTTTTCTTAGAATTCAATCATTAGAAGGCTGTATTGGATTATTAAAAGCTTATCGCGGAAAAATGAATACGGAAGTTAGTTGGATGAACAAAATGATTAATTCTGTAAACGATGTGATCAAACGCAAAGACTTGAAAAACATTAAGGTTTCTAATTTTTTATGTTTTGAAATTTAAAATTTTTCTCTTTTAGCAACTCTATGAAGAAGCATCTTTACGAAAATCATCAATAGAAGAAACCAACACTTGCGGCACTCGATTTGTCAAAGAAGCAAAGATTTATAATTTGAAACTCAAAAATTATCGAGAAAAAATTGAAGAATTTCATCCATCTATCGATGCTTCGGCTAAACGTTCCAAGATTTCTAGTGGTATTGATATTGTTGAACAAGAAATGAAAAATTTAAATGAAAAATATGCGGCTCTTTTAAATCAAATATTAGCGTTGCTAAATCAACTTCAGGATGATGATTCAAAACTCAAAGAGTTTGTAAGTAATTTTTATTTTCATTTAATTTTCAATATTTGAGTTTTTATTAAACTTTGAGTCGGGTTTTTATTTTTTTAATTTTCATTATTTTTCTTTCTTTATTTATTTTCTACGATAACGCTCAAAAATTTTAAACAAACAACAAACATTAAATACTTGATAAATTTTTTCAAGATTCACGAAAGCTTTCCTGGAATTACTTGTTTAACAAAAATTGAGAAAAAAATTTCAACATCTTGTTCTTTGAATAATAATATTAATAATGAAACTACCATGCTAAATAACAAAATGATTTCTATAAACTCTTCTACTAATAATGATCATTCGAATCGATTTGCAAGCACGATTATGCCACAGATCACAGTCAGTAATCAATGCGAGTTGAGAAGCAACAAAGGTCAAAAGTTTCATCAAAAAATTACTACCGCTACTGTTCAAAATGTTCCACTTAATGAATCAAGTGAAGTTCAGTGTCTCAATGTTTCCACTGTTGATTTGACTCAAGATATCAAAGCTAAAAAAAAGAAAATTTTACTGAAATAACCATCAACCGAGTTTACGAAACAAACGTGAAAAATAATACTTTAGTATTAAAAAAACGAATTTGTGAAAAAACCGATCATAAGGCTCGAAAAATTCTAGATGATAGATTAGTGGAGAGAGAAGAATATGAAACATTGACAACAAAGTCTCTGATATAAAATCAAGTCTTTTCTCCGATTCTTTGAATGCTCAAGCTTTAAAATCAATCATGAAAAAACAATCAGCTTCTATCGGTTCTTGCATTGACTCGTATGTGGTTATTCCTGCTGTTAGTCAACCGAATACAACTGTAGATTCAATTGAAAACAGTTGTGAGCCTGATTTTTTGGCACAAAGTCCAAATTTAGTTTTATCTCATAAAAGCAATATCATTCCGATAAATTCACATTCTTATCTAAATTTATCTGAAAACAAATATTATAATATTGAAGCTGAACAAATTTTTTCGATACCAGAAAGTATTCAAAGGAATTTGATCGATTTTATTGTATATGAAGAAGAAAAACAAATTTTATTAAGTCAATGTATC
Organism: Octodonta nipae; assembly: GCA_034190945.1. NCBI lineage: Eukaryota > Metazoa > Arthropoda > Insecta > Coleoptera > Chrysomelidae > Octodonta > Octodonta nipae. The sequence goes on along the minus strand of JAVLUE010000065.1, from coordinate 73,401 downwards.
GATGAAGATGGCTTTATCAGGCTTCCAAATTCTGAGAAAAAACTGCTTAAATTAGAGCAATTGTTTCATAATAATGACTGTGATCAATCTACACATTTCGTATGTCTGTTAGACAAGATCAAAAGCAACCGAGTTTTGATTCAATGCACTTCAGATAATGAAGTTGATAGTTTAACTAACACTTTTTCAAACTCTTCAAATAACAATCAACAACCACTTGCTATATGCGATTCTATTCCGTTAAATGATAATATTTCTGTTTTTTTAACCAATATCAATGAAGAACCTTCAAAAATTTTTGATACAACTGAGGTGAGATAAAAACATTTTTTCTGGTTTGGTTTTTTGGCTTTAGTGTTTGCTTGGTGATTGGCTTTTTAGAATTCTTCAAGTTTGAGTTATATTAAGATTTTGTGTTTGTTAAAATGTTTTGTATGCGGGGGTTTTTTGTTGAAATAAATCGCTTTTATGTTTACTATTTGTACTTTATATTAACATTTAAATTTAGTTTAACAAACATATATGTTGTTGTTTTTTTAAAAATTGAAAATTGATTTTTTTATTTGAATGATTTATAGAATGAAATATGCGACCAATTTTTAGACTGGTTGAAATATAAAGAGAAAAACATAGCTGACTTGGAACCAATATGCTCAGAACCGCAAGTTTTAGTTCAACAGCTGCAACAAGCTCAAAAATTGAAAGAAGAGTTCTTGTCACAAGATCCAATATTGAACAAAATCAATAAACTTGGTGATTCATTGCTTGAAAAATTGGAACGCTCTCATCCTGAATACAGAGGAATTCAAGATAAAAAAGATAAAATCAATGATAAATGGAATAAGCTGCAAAAGATTCTGCAAGATAGAGAACGGGACTTGTTAGCAATGAAAGAAGCTGCAGGCGATTTTGAAAATAAATTTCAAAAAGTCAAAGCAGTTTTACACAAAATTGCAGATGATTTTGACGAAATTTCAAATTCACCATTGGATAATAACGAAAAATTACTTAAATTAGCTAATCTAGAAGAGTCTCTAGATAATCAACGTCCAAATATTGCTGATTGTGATCGAGCTTGTGAAAAACTTTGCGATCTTTTGACAGATGATCGATCAAAAAATGAAGTCAAAAACCGTGCCGGATCATTGAGAAAACTTTACGATGATCTCAGTAAAAAAATAAGCGATGAAAAAACAGCTTTACAATCAGCTTTAAATGAAGATAAAAACTTTTTTTTCAATTGTGAAACTCTGCAAGATTGGCTTCATAATATGCAAAACAAGTTTTCTCATGATTTCAAAATTTCAGCAATTCATGAGAAAATATTGAAACAAATCAAGCAGTACGAACCCTATTATCGTGAAATTATTGACAAAGAACATGAAGTTCATATAATGCTTAATAAAGGAAATCAGTTGCTTCAAAGACTAACATCATCGAAAGATATAAACCAAGTAAAAAATAAAATTGAAACAATAAAAGATCATTACGATAATTTGAAAAAAGAAGCTACCAACCAGCATACAAGACTTCAAAAATGTTTGGAAATCAGCAAAAATTACAATAATGCACTTGACGAATTTATGCCTTGGTTCAATCATATTGAGAAAAAGATGAAAGCTATTGTCGATCTTATACTGGACAAACAATCTGTAGAGAAATCTCTTCGAGAATTCCAAGTATTTTTGAAATTGTTTTAGAATTTTTTTAAATTTTTTTTTTTAATCTCAGCAATCTAAAAGCGAAATGTCTCGCCATAAATCAGATTTTGAAAAAATTCTCAAGTTAGGCGAAGATTTGATTTCGAGCGCAGATATTGACACTGAAGTTATCCGTGATCAATTAAATAATTTAAAACAGAGATGGAATGATTTACAGAAAAATATTGATGAAAATATCGATAAATTTGAAAAGTTGAAACAGAAATTAGGCACTTATGATGATAAAGCTAGTGACTTGAATAATGACCTCAATCGTCTTGATGATCAATTAGGCAATTTAGATGGGAAAGATTTGAAGCAACAAGAAAAACTTCAAAAAATGCTTGAAGATTCTAAAAACTTGTCTAAAGATTTGAACGATCTTGAGAAACTTGGACATAGTATTATTGACGATGCGGGACCTGACGCAGACTCGAAACCAATAAAAAATCAACTTGAAGGCTTCAACGACAGATATCAAAACTTGGTTCAAAAACTTGACGATGCCAATTCTGGTTTCAAAAAAGCTTCAAGTGCTATGAAAAAATTTAATGAAGATCTTTCTTCAATTCAAAAAGAATTAAGTTTATTGGAAGAAAAATTGGACAAGATGTCTCCTGCTGGTCGAATCATCAAAATTGTGCAATCACAAATTGAAGAAATGAATAGTTTCAAAGAAAAACTTTCAAAAGTTGGAAAAGATATTAAAGATGCCGAACGTCAGTGCAATGATATGATTTCTAAAAATCTGGTTTCGGATGCTAAACATATTCGTAATCAAATTGAAGCTTTGTCTAATAAGCATGCCAAACTTGAAGAAAGAAGCAAAGAAAGATTGCAAAAACTCAATGCTGCTTTAAATCAACTAGAAAACTTTTACAATATTTTAAATCAAAATTTGAAAAATATTTCTGAAGCTCTTAAGGAAGTCGAAGGTTTCAAACCTATCAGTCGAGATGTAGAAATCATTCGTTCACAGCAAAAAGATTTCAATTCTTTTACTCAACGTTTTATTGAGCCTTTGAAACATCAAGTTGATGAAGTGAACAAAAACGGCAATGAATTAGTTCAATCTGCTTCACATGGAGTAGATACTAGAACTTTGGAAAAAGATATAGAAATGCACAATGATAAATGGAATATGCTTAAAAACAAATTGAATGAAAGAGAACAGAAATTAGATCATGCTTTGCTTCAAGCTGGTCGATTCAAAGATGCCTTGAGTAATGTTGAAAAATGGCTCACAGAAACTGAAGATATGGTTTCAAAGCAAAAACCTCCATCTTCAGATTTTGTTGCTCTGAAAGCTCAAATTCAAGAACAAAAATATTTCAAGAAAAGTTTACAAGATCGACAAGAAAACATTGATTCATTACAAGAATTGGGAAAAGAATTGATGAACAATTTGGACAAAACGGAAAAAAATCAAGTCGAAAAACAGTTGTCCGACATTAACAAAAGATTCAACAAGCTCAGCGATAATTGTGATAAAAGGTTGAAAGCCTTAGAAGATCTTCTACCTCTGGCCAAAGAGTTTTCTGAAAAAATTGTCTCCCTACAAGAATGGCTTGAATCCAAAGCAAGAAAGTTCAACACTTTGCAATCGTTCTCTATTGAGCCAGAAAAGCTTAAACAAAGAATAAACGAACACTTTGATTTTCATCAAGAATTAATTGATCGTCGCAAAGATTTTAATGATTTATCTGAATTAGGTCAACGATTGATTCGTTTGCTTAAAAATGAAAGTGAAGGAAAATTAATTTCAGACCGACTGGCAGAAATCATTAAAAAATATACAAATTTAGTTGAGAACAGTGAAGCGTTACGAAAATCATTAAATGAATCATCAAAAAATGTTTCATCTTTTTTGAAAAAATTTGAAGAATTATCCAAATGGATTGCTGAAAATGATTCAAAATTAGAAAACAACAAAATATCTAGTGTCAGTTATGATAAACTTCAAAGTCAATACTCGGATATTCAAAAAATTAACAAAAACATTAGCTCTCATAAAAATGAAATTAAAGAATTTGTCGACATTGGACAGAATTTACTTAAAGAATATTCAGCCAACGATTCTCGATTTATTCGACAGAAAACAGATACTATTCAAAACAGTTTTAACGATCTTCAAAAGAAAGCTGATGAAAAACTCAAAAACATTCAATCTGCTTTGGAAGTTGCTCAAAAGTTTTATTCTACTCTAGATCAACTGAACGAATGGATGGATCGTACTGAAAAAACTCTTCAACAAATCGACTCTTTATCTCTTCGAGAACAAAACAGTATTATCGACAAAATTGAATCTGAAGTTCCAAGCAAACGCAAAGTTCTAGAAACCTTCAATGATTTGGGTACTCAATTAGCTCGATTCAGTCCTGGACAAGGCACATCTTCGATTAATAGTATTGTTTCTAAATGTAACAAACGATTTGACTCTATTGTTGATCAATTACAACGCAAAAGTGAAAAATTGCAATTTATTATAAAGCAAAATGAAATAATTTGCAATGAAGTCGATGAGTTACTGGAATGGTTTAAAGAAGCTGAAAAAAGATTGTTGGAAGCCAAGCCAATAACTCCAAACTATGAAGAACTTTTGTTTTTATTAAAAGAAACAAAATCTTGGAATGACGAAATAACTTCTCGTAAAAACCGAGTTCGCGAAGTTGTGGCAAATGTGAAAAAAGCAATGCGTGATTCAATGAACGATGAGATTATAGCAATCAATAACAAAACTGATGATTTGAAGGAGATAGCAAATCATGTGTCTCAACTTTGCCAAGATCGATTGAATTCCATTGAACATGCTTTGCCATTAGTTGAACATTTTTTCGACACTCACAATGAAATTTCACAGTTTTTGGATGAAATTGAAGCAGAAGTTCAAATGTTGGCACAACCATCTATATACGTCGAACAAATTCGCAAGCAACAAGAAGCCACTAAGAGGTTGATGCAAACTTTGAAATCAAACAAACCACTTCTAGATCGTTTGAACAAAACCGGAGCAGAATTGATCAATTTGTTGCCTCACAAATCTGATGCCAATCAAATTCAAAAAATTATGGATTCGGACAATGAGAGATATAATCGATTCAAAAATATGCTGAGGGAACATGAAAACAAACTCGAACAAGCTCTTCAAGCAACTTCAAAGTTCTCAGATAAATTAGATGGTCTTCTTAATGCTCTCAACAACACGGCTGATCAATTGAAAAATGCCGAACAGATTTCAGCTCATGTACCTAAAATTGAAGAACAAATCGTCGACAATAATGCAATATTAGATGATTTGAAAAATCGAGAAGATACTTTTAATGCTGTTAAAAACAAATGCTAAAGAAGTGATTAGTAAAGCTGGTAAATCTGATGAACCAGCTATTCGAGACATCAAAAACAAATTGGATGAGTTGAACGATCTTTGGAACAACATTAAGCGAATGGCAGACGAACGAGATCATTCTTTAGATGAAGCATTGAAATTGGCTAAAAAATTCTGGGATGATCTTGATAAAGTAATGAGAGCTATCAAAGATCTAGAAGATGCTCTAAATTCACAAGAAGCTCCTGCTGTTGAACCAAGTCAGTTACAAAAACAAAAAAATGCTTTATTGGAAATCAAGCAAGATTTAAAGGAAACCAAACCAAAAGTAGAAAAATGTAAAAAAACAGGCAAAGATTTGATGCAAGTTGTGGGTGATGCTGAGAAACCTGAAGTTCGCAAACATATTGATGACTTGAATAATGTTTGGGAAAATGTCACCTCATTATATGCAAAGCGAGAACAAAATTTGATTGATGCTATGGAGAAAGCGATGAGTTTCCATGAAAAAATGCGAAAACTTCGTGACTTTTTGAATAATGCTGAAAATCAATTTTCAAAACTTGGCCCGATAGCATCAGATATTGATGAAGTAAAAAAACAAATCTCCGAACTCAAAAACTTTAAAGATTTTGTTGATCCTTACATGGTTGAGATTGAAGCTCTTAACCGTATGGCTCATGAATTGTTGGATCGTGTTCCTAGCTACCAAGCTAATCCGATTCGAGAAGATGTGAACAATATAAACAAGCGTTGGGAAGATCTTATTGAAGCAATTTCGGGTCGTCAAGGAAAATTAGACAATGCTCTTTTAAAACTAGGCCAATTTCAACATGCCCTCAATGATTTGTTAAATTGGATCGCTAAAATGGAAAAAATTCTTGAGAACGCCGAATTCATTTATGGAGATCCTCAAGTGATTGAGGTTGAACTGGCTAAGCATAAAGTTCTAATGAATGACATAAATGCTCATCAACCTAACGTCAACCAATTGAACAGTGTTGGGAAACAATTGATTGATTCGGAAATTGACTCGGAAAATGCTCGCAACACTAAAAACAAGCTGATGAATTTAAACAAACGTTGGGACCAATTGATTGATAAAGCAAACCATCGAGCGGCAGAACTCGAAGATTGTTTAAGAAAATCTCAAAACTTGGCTCAAGAATTCAAGATATGTTAGCTTGGTTGAACGAGATGGATAATTTGATAAGCACTTCAAAACCAGTAGGTGGACTACCAGAAACAGCTAAAGAACAACTGAGTAGATTTCTTGAAATTTACAACGAACTCGATATGAACCGGCATCAAGTGGAAACACTTTTGCAAAACGGTGAAAATTATGTTCAAAAGGCAAAAGAAGGAACTGCTCCTCATTTATTTAATAATCTTAAAACCTTGCGCAACAAATGGGAGAATATTTTAAGCCGAGCTAACGACCGAAAAATTAAACTTGAAATTGCCTTGAAAGAAGCTACAGAGTTTCATGAAGCCCTTCAGGAGTTTGTTGATTGGTTAACTTCAGCAGAAAAATATCTCAACAACTTACAACCAGCAAGTCGAGTTTTAGATAATGTTCTTAAACAAATTGAAGAACATAAACAATTTCAAAAAGATATTGGTTTACATCGAGAAACGATGCTCAATTTAGACAAAAAGGGCACTCATTTGAAATATTTTAGCCAAAAGCAAGATGTTGTTTTAATCAAAAATCTATTGTCAAGTGTTCAACACCGGTGGGAAAAAGTTTTGACAAAAACTGCTGAAAGAGCTAGAAACTTGGATCATGGTTTCAAAGAAGCAAAAGAATTTTATGATTCATGGTCAGACTTGATTAATTGGCTAGATGACGCTGAAAGAACTTTAGATACAATCGAACCAATGGGAAATAATCCCGACTTGATCAAACAAACTTTACATCGCCACAAAGAATTTCAAAGACAACTTGGAGCTAGACAATCTACTTACGACTCGACAGTTCGTTTTGGCAAAAGCTTGAAAGATCGAGCACCAAAAGATGATGGACCAATTTTGCAAGAAATGTTAGATGAACTTAAAAACAAATGGAATGCTGTTTGTCAAAAATCTGTTGATAAACAACGTAAACTAGAAGAAGCTTTACTATTCTCTGGCCAATTGAAAGATGCTATTCAAGCTTTGATCGAATGGCTTGAAAAAGCTAAAAAATTATTGGCCTTTGATCAGCCTGTTCATGGAGATTTAGACACGGTCAATTCTTTGATTGAAGAGCATAAAAAATTTTATAGAAGATTTCAAATCTCGCGAAAACAATATGCATTTTGTTCGCAAAACTGCCAATGATTTGATGAAATCAGCAAATCCTGAAGATTCAAAACAAATTCGACAACAAATCGAAACTTTGGAAGAAAAATGGACTGAAATTCAACATATGATGAAAGAAAAGCAAATTCGAATGGACGATGCTTTGAAACAAGCTAATAAACTACATGAATCGGTTCACAAGCTTTTAGAATGGCTATCAGAAGCCGAAATGAAACTCAGGTTTACTGGACCATTGCCTGAAGAAGAATCGGCTACCCAAGCATTGATTCGAGAACATGAAAACTTCCTCGATGAAATGAAACAACAAGAAAGCTCTAAAAACTTTACTCTCACTTTGGCTAATGATGTTTTGAAAAAAAAGTCATCCAAACGCTTTGCCAGTAATCAAACATTGGATCGTTATTATTCAATCTCGTTGGGATGAAGTTGAATCTTGGGGTAGACAACGCGAAAAACGTTTAAACGATAATTTGAAATCATTGAAAGATGCTTCTGAGTTACTTGATGAACTTTCAGAATATCTGTCTAAAACCGAATACGAGTTGATGGAGCTGGATTCTCAACCGTTGCCCGATGAAGTTATTGAATTAGAAAAACTGACCGACAATCATCAGAAATTGATAGACGAGTTGAATGACAAAAAAGTAGATGTTGAACATGTGATTAAGCAATATTCAACCAAAAAACCTTATCAATCAACCAAAGATCGTTCTCTCAAAAGAATATATGGAAAAACTTCCGCAAAAACTCAATTCGAACCAGAAATTCGTAATGCCAAAGCTAGAAACATGTTAGACAAATGGCAATCTGTTTGTAAACTCACCTCGGAACGACTGAAAAAACTCAAAACTGGTCTCCATCATAATCGGGAAGTTGAAAAAATGAAAAACTTTGATTTTGAAGATTGGCGAAAACGATTTTTATTTTTTATGGACCACAAAAAAAGCAAAATGATAGATTTTTTCAAAAAAATAGACAAAAACAATGACTCTCGTGTTAGCAAAAGCGATTTCATCAATGGAGTTTTAGATTCTCGATTTTCCACAAACAGATTAGAAATGGAGCATGTGGCCGATATTTTTGATTTAGATGGTGATCGTTACATTGATCAAAAAGAATACATGGATACATTGAAACCAGATAAAGAAAATCAACCAAAAACAGAATCAGAAATTATTCAAGATGAAGTTCAGAGATTGGTTGGAAAATGTACTTGTTTAGAGAGGTACAAAGTTTTCCAAGTTGGTGAAGGCAAATATCGGGTAAGAAAAAAATTTTACAAAATAATATGAGATAACTCAATTTTTTGAAAATGTATTTATAGTTTGGTGATTCACAAAAACTTCGTCTAGTTCGTATTTTAAGAAGTACGGTCATGGTTCGTGTCGGAGGTGGTTGGGTATCATTAGACGATTTTCTACGTAAAAATGATCCATGTCGAGGTAATTATAAACATTTTTTGAGTTTTAATTTTTATTTTCGATCGTTTTTTGCATGATTTTTATTTTTACATTGCTTGGCGCTTTGTTTGAATAAAAACAATGAAATTTAGCTAAAGGTCGAACAAATGTAGAATTAAGAGAACAATTTGTTTTAGCTGATGGTGTATCTCAATCGATGACCCCATTCAAATCCAAATCCCCTTTCCAACCTGATGGTTCTATTTCATTAACCGGTCCAATTTCGAAGGTTTGTATTGAATATTGAAACATATCTGAATCAAAGCTTCTACTTTATTACAAACCTTTCCTGACCTATATATATTCAGTTCATAATTGATTCTTATTACTTTAAAAATAATTTTCTATGATTGACTAATTTTAAAACTGCTTTTTAACTGCTTTTGCTAATAAAAAAAAAGACTGCTTCTTTGAATATTGTGGCTGTTTACCAGTGCAAACTATTCTTCCCTACGGTTTCATCTATCCTCCGCTAAACTTTGATACAAATTCGAAAATTCCTGTGCCTTCATATTTGCTGGTAATCAGTTTTTTTCTATAGAAGCTACATTCTCAATTCTTTTCACATTTGAATCTCTTTCTTAAACTTGATTTGATTTATAGATCCGAGAAAAAACCGAGCGGAGTATTCCTATGTCCCAAGGTTATCGCTTTGGAAATTCGGGCAATGACAGTAGTGATCAAGAAGAGATGTACAGATCACGTTCAAGAACGCGATTCACTCGTAAGTGTTTGATTTTTTAGTTATTGATTTTCTTTAATGAACTGCTTTTGGATGAATAGCTACAAATAGCAGACCAAGTAGCCGGTCTGGAAGTCAACATTCCGGAAGTCAACCTCCCAGTAGAGCGGCTAGTGATTTATCAACTGGAAGCCTTGAAGGGTTTAGAAAAACAACAAAAACAAAAGTCAATGGAAAAACTAATGGAACTTCATTTGTAAAATCGCCATCGTTTACTAAAGCAGGATCGTCTTCATCAATAGGTCCCCGGTGGAAATGAAATGATCGATAAAATAAAACATAAACTGCTTGATTTTGAAACCAATTTTTACGACAACAAATAAAAAAAAAAGAGCCAAATTAATAATAAATTTTTTACCATAACTAGTCCAAAATGTATTATTAACAGAAATAAATTATTTATTATTGAGTATAATAATTTTGATTTGTAAATTTATATCAAATGAGCTTGGTCGGGATAGCACTTTTTATAGGCTTCAATTAGCTGAGGATCTACAAGTTTCACACCGCTCAATTGATTGCCCAAAGTGACCCAGTTAGGTTGTGTGTTGTGCTGCCGGCCAAATAATTCAATTTTTCTAGTACCAGGAGATAATCGTTCAATGATTCCATATATTTCGTCAGGTTTGTGACTAGTGGCTCGAACTTCAGCTACAATCACGTCACAATCCAAACTACGATTAATATTTTTCATTTTTCCTTTAACTCCAACTAAGCAATGTTCTTTGCCATGATTAATCCAATGCCCTGTTCGTCCGGTTCGAATTATTCTTTGTAGTTGATTGGTTTTAACCCAAATTAGTTCATCACACCGCTCGTAGCCCCATAATTTTAAACATTCACGACCAAGTTCCATGGCTCGACCAGTGACCCACAAAAATATTAAACCTTCATCTTGCAAACAAGGTATGTTTAAGTTGCGCATTTCATCATCGGACATTGTTCCATAAGGAAGCTCCATGTGAATATCCCATGGTGGATCAGCCATTACCACAGCAAATTTACCTATTATTAAAATTAATTTGTGAGTAATTTTAAAATTTTCAATCTTTACAAACCTAAAATACTCATATCGAAAAAACGGAGATCACATCTTATCCACTGTGGAGGAAATAATACTCGTTTAAAAGGCTGCTCAGTGGCATTAGCAAGCGTTTTAACAAGAATATTATTATTTGTCGAATTATTTAAAAAAATACTATCATCTTTGTACATTTTCGATTGAGGATTTCGAATTTCAACTTTGTAATGCACATATTTACAAGAATCCATATGAAAGCAGGTGTTTAAAAACGAACAATCTCCTAGTGATTCGTCTGTATGTTTTTGAATAATTTTCAAAAAATGCAACTTTGAGCACGACTCATTACGATTACGAACACACTCCTCTTTAGTTCCATGAGGACAGAACTCTTGAACTTGGCCGTTAGCTGATCGAAATTGTTCGTTCAACGACAATTCTTTAGCTGTTGGTTTTGAGAGTAATTTTAATATTTCTTCTGAAATTTTTTTGTTTTCTTTTTCTTTGATTGATTGTAAAGACAATATTCCTTCAACAGAATCCTTTGCACTAGAATCGTTTTTTCGCAGTTTTTTATGATTAGACTTTTCTATTGAACTATTATTATCGTCAGAATATCTTGATATATCAGCAGTGGATTCTTTTGTTTCATTTTTACATGAAGGTTGTAACTGATTTTCTTCTTCAATTATATCGAAACTCTCTTTGCTAAGAGCATCATAATTGATAGACAATATGAAAAAAGTTTTTTCACTATCACCAGGAAAATATTCGTTTAGTTCGATTAATTTTCGCAACGAAAACTCAAGCAGTATTTCTTTAATCGATTGTTTATCAGCAAAACTTGAAGTCAATTCGACAATTTTTTTGAAATCAATCGGAAAACTAGAGGATTTTTCTGTGAGAATTTTGGCTAGTTTTTTTTTCAGTTCCACAGTATTATCCGAAGAAGTAACACTCAAAATGTTTTCTCTTTGCTTTTTCCATTGTTGAATTTTTTCTTTGATTAATATTTGCCGTTTGTTTATTTCTTGAAAATCGTTCCATTTATTATTACTCATTTTTAAAGAACAAATTTTCAAAAACTATCAATTCCCATTTGGAAAGTTGTCATTTATTTGTGATCGATCAAAAAGGTCTATTTACATCTCACTCTTATTTACTATTTCAACTTGATACTGTTTATTGTATTTCACAATTTAGATTACAGACAAGTTGAGCTTTTATTTCAAAAACAAAATATTGCATTTTGGTATGAAATTCAGATTTTTGTTGAACAAATATTTTAAATTTTTTGTGTAAAACAAAATTGAATTTTAAAAAAATATTTTTTTAGTTTTAGTTATTTTGAATTGAAATTGAAAATCTTTATAAACAGGGTTGTTCTGTATTAATATTTAAACAATGATGAGTTATTTTATAGTGGCATGAGACCATGCAAATCTAAACCGCTTAGATTTTAAATTTTCAAGATTTTGGTTCACCTAAAATTTGATTTCTTTTTTTTTCACAATATTAGATAAATGACTATGAGTTGGAACCCATTTACATCATCCACACATGGACATCCAAATTTCAATCCAACCAAAGTTTATGGAAAAGTTTTTCAATTTGTAAGTTTTTTTTTTCAAACACTAATCACTTATTAATTTTTAATTTAATTAAAAGGATGCTATTAAACATTCAAAACAGCCAAAACCTCCGGATAAACCATTGACACCGTACATGAGATTCAGCAAAAAGGTGATTCTTATTGTTGAAATGTTTTTTGTTGAAAAGTATTTTGTTTTAGATTTGGGATGAAATACAAGTTAAATATCCAGAACTCAAAATTTGGCAAATTGGTAAAATTGTTGGCCAAAAGTGGCGAGACTTGAACGAGACAGAAAAACGAAAATATGCTGAAGAATTTGAGTTGGAAAAAAATGTTTACAATGAAGCCTTGAAACAATATCATCAATCACCAGCTTATCAGTCTTGGATTTTATCTTTTAAAAACAAAGGTATTTCAAATTGACCAATTTTTTAATTCTAATTTTGTTTTTTTTACAAGAAAACGAAGAGCGTGATAATCATAAAAGAAAAGATCGAAAATTGAATAGTCAAGTCAGTTTTTTTTTGATAATTTTTCTAGTGTTAATTATTGTTTTTCTAGTATAATTCACCTCAAAAATCTGAAGGACGTTTCAGTTTGCAGCCTTTAGATTCGTTTGATGAAAATGATGATTATTTTTCATTTAAACATTTGGCTGCTGCTCGATATTATAGAAATAATAAGCTTGTAAATGATATTTTTAGTGAGGTAATTGTTCCTGATACTCGCCACAACGTTTCTGAATCACGTGTCAATCAACTTCGAAATCAAACACAGCAACTAGAACAACATCATCAGCGGCTGAACTTTGAAATCAAAGAACTTGAAGAAAAATTTCAACAAAAGAAACGAAATATAATAGAATCTAGTGAACAGTTTTATAATGAACTTAATAAACGCTTTGCTTCAAATGATTTGGATCAAACTTTGAAGGATCATTATCGGAAAACTTTTTTAAAAACCATCGAACAGTTGAAAAATGAACATGATCAAAATTCACCCAACAGTCAAGATATTTCATCAAATGAAATAAATGGACTTGATAATAAAAAAATTAAACACGAGGTTATTGAAAGTCAGCCTATTGGCTTGCTTTCTTTGTCTGAAGAAGAGAATAACTTGAAAAATTCAAAATTTTAAATAAATTTCTTGAATTGAAAACATTTTTAAAAAAATCAATTTTTATTTTAATAATACGTTTCTAGTTCGACAAAACCTCCAGGAAATCTGCGAAGAAGAAATCTTCGACATTCATCATATATCCATAGATAGCATCCGAATGGAACTCCATAAGCCCACCATGAAGGCCTTGAATATTCATTTTTATTTTCATTGAGAAAAAGATAAAATAATACATACAACAATGGTTGAATTTTTAAAACGTATTTCACTCCAGGAGTATAGCACAAAAACAAAGTAACGGCTGTTTCAAAAATTAATGCAAAATTCAAAACTTCGTTACTGGAAGAAAACAAAATAGATATACAATTATAATCATCCATGAAATAATGCACCTGAATCCTTGGTGAATAATCGAGTTTCGTCGAGTTTTGCAAATAAACAAATCGAACCATTGTGTAACAACAATAGCCACAAAAAAAGCAGATTGGCAAGTGTACTCGAGTTGTTTTCGAGCATCGTAACTCTAATTAAAAAATAATTCAAATTTCTTAAATTTGTTTCAAAGTTGTTTTTATAATTTTTTTGTACCCATTCTTGTCCGTAATGATCTTCAATCACAGTACATTTAGAATTCCATCTTTCGCGTATATTGTACAACATTTTCATATGAAAACCATGATGAGCCATGATGATATAATATGCTAAAAATCCAGCTCCTGATTGAATTCCTCCAATTTGGCCTAGCGCCATGCCGAGCAATCTATCATTGACTAGTTGATCTCTTGCCGTTCTTGGTTTTCTTTGCATGATATCACTTTCCGCCTAAACGTTTTATCATCAATACATTGTTAATTTAATGAAAAGATATATACCGGTTCGTATCCTAATGAAATTGCTGGCAATATATCTGTTCCCATATCGATACATAAAATTGTTATAACACCCAACGGTAATGGAATTCCAATTATAATGTACAATAAAAAAGGCATTATTTCAGGTGTGTTTGATGTCAAACAATAAGCAATCGATTTTTTCAAATTGTCAAATATGATACGGCCTTCTTCAACTCCAACCACAATGGAAGAAAAGTTATCGTCTAGCAAAATCATATCAGCAGCTTGCTTTGAAACATCCGATCCTGATATACCCATAGCAATTCCGATGTCTCCTTTTTTTAATGCTGGCGAATCATTGACCCCGTCTCCTGTTACAGCAACCACTTCACCTTTTCTTTGAAATGCTTCGACAATGCTCAATTTTTGTTGCGGTGATGTTCGAGCAAAAACGATTTCATCAAACTTGCTAATCATTTTATCTAATCCATCATCACCTAAATCTTTTATTTGAGATCCAGTAATAACTGTGGCGTTTATTTGACCAGTTAAATTATCAAGTGAAATCTTATTTATATTTTCCGATTCATTGATTTCAAAAATATGACTTCCTAAAAAAAAAATTTAAAACAATATTAATAAACTTGAAAGCATTTATCCTAACTTTTGGTGATTATATTGACAGATTTAGCAATAGCTTGGGCTGTAATTGGGTGATCTCCTGTGACCATGACTACTTGTATGCCAGCCTCTTGACATTTTTTGACAGCATTCAATACTCCGGGTTTTGGAGGATCGATCATCGATATCAAACCAATAAAAGTCAATCCGTCCATTGGAACATTTTTATCTTTGGAACTGTCACTGAATACAAAATCTAGAGGAAACTTATCTTTTGGCAACGGCAGAAAACTTAGGCCTAAAACTCTTTCACCGAGACCTCCCAGAGCTTTGTAAGCATTATTGAAAGCTTTTTCAAAGCTTGGACTGGTTGGCCAAACTTTGTCATTCTGAATGAAAGAAGAACTTCGTTCCAAAATCCTTTCTGGAGCTCCTTTCATGAAAAGCAAGTAGTTTGAATTTTCAAGGTTGACTCGATGAATGGTCAAATGAAACTTATTAGATGAGTTAAATGGAATCTCAAACACTTTCGGATACAATTGACGAACACCGGCAACATTATTCTTGATTATAGTTTTTTCCATAAATTTTAAAATGGCTGACTCTGAAGCATCGCCAATAGTTAATCTTGAAAATAAAATTTTATAAAATATATTAAATTTTCATTTTTATAAAAAAGTTGAACCTTTTTTGAATTGGAATTCTTTCTTGGTGAGCTTTGAAAACGGCATTACAACAAAGACAACACACTAAAGCAGCTTTTTGAAAATCAGTCATATTTTTTATGTCATTTAAATCGGCTCTTCTCTTTTCAAACATATCGGCTTCATAAACTTTTTTTCCACCCAAAGATGAGATACAGTCATGCGATTTTGAGTCAATGTACCAGTTTTATCGCTACATATAGTGGATGTCGATCCAAGTGTTTCCACAGCTTCCAAGTGCTTAACAAGACAATTTTTTCTAGCCATTCTTTTAGCCGTTAATGTCAAACACACAGTGACAGTAGCCAAAAGACCTGTTTTATTTGAAAGTTTTTTTAAATAAAATTCTTCCAATTTTTATTACCTTCTGGAACGTTGGCCACAATCAAACTGATGAAGAAAACAACGGTTTCTACGAAATTGTTGCCCACTATCAAAGCCAAAACAGCCATGAAAGTGGCTACGCTAAAAGCAAATATAGTGATCAAAGAAATGAAATGATCGATCTCTTTTGAAAGTGGTGTCTGTCGATTTTCGATAAGAGCTGTCAAATTGGCAATTTTTCCCATTAAAGTATCATCACCACATCGAATAACGATTCCTTTACCGCGACCTTCAACACAATTTGTCGAAAAAAACGCTACATTCTTCGACTCAATGTATAAAGGACTGGATTCTTCAGGTAAACGCAATTGTGGCTCTGATTCACCAGTCAAAGATGAGTTATCAACCTTGCATCCTTTGGCTTTTTATATATTAATCATATTATTAAGAAAAAATCTATAAAAAAAACTTAATCAACCTTCTATGATCCGAACATCAGCAGGAATTTGATCTCCTCCTTTGATTTCGACAATATCTCCAATTACCAATTCCGTGGCATTGATTTCTAGTAGATGACCATTTCTGATAACCATAGCAAAATGAGGAACCATTTTTTGAAACGATTCCATTATAGATGAAGATTTAGCTTCTTGGAAATAAGTAAATCCGCCAGTGAACAAAACAACAAAAATCAAAACTAATGCCAAATAGATCTATTCAAAAAAAATTAATAAAACTATTTTGTCTAAAAACTTTATATTCTACAAACGTTATCACGGTTTTTGTCGATGGCAAAAGCAATCAAACACAAAATGGCTCCAAACCAAAGTAGAATTGCGAATCCACTAAAAAGTTGTTTTATAATTTTAATCCACTCTGGCACGGTAACGGGTGGTGTTAATTGATTTAGGCCGTTTATAGCTAAACGATCTCTGGCTTCTTCAGGAGTCAATCCATTTTTATAATCAGTTTTCAGTTTTACAGCCAACTGGTCCAGAGGAAGAGTATGCTCATCGCAAACTATTTCTTGTTTTAAATTTTTTGTATCTTTCTTTTTCTCATGAGCTTCCAAGTACCATTTTTCTACGAAACTGCAATCAAACGACATGATTCACTTGAAAGTTTGTTTTTCTGGTAAAAAAAACTGCTGAAATAGTTTGGTAAAATGCAAATTAAAACATAAAAGCTTTCAATTTATATTCTTGAGAAAATTCGAATAAAAAAATCGTGTAAATTATTAGAAATTACTAGAAATTATTAGAAAAAACTTAAAATATAGAATAAAAATTCAGCATTTTTTTGAGATTAAATTAGTTAAAAATTAAACATTTTTTTACAATCAAAAAAAAAACTTTAATTTCATTTTTTTGTTAAATTCGAATAGAAGTTTTTTTTAAAATAAAATATAGAATTTTTCAAGATTTAACCACGCTTGTTAATTGATTAATATAATTATCAGTAAACTATCTAAAAAAAATTAGAGTAAACATTATAATCATTACCGATAATTTAAAATCCATTTTATCCAATATTAAGTAGAAAAGCTTTTTTAGATTTAAATTTGCATTAAGAAAGTATCAAATAACTAGATGGCAGTCTCAACACGATTGCATTATTAAAATCTCTTTTCGATCACTACCGAAAGATGGACGACATGAGCCGTGTTTGGTTGTTCGGGCGAGGCAAATATTTACATACACTCGATATGAAGACTGATGACAAATGATATATATATAGTTTAATGCGAAACATTTTTTCAAGCATACCAACAGAAACAAAATTTATTTGTATGTTTTGTTGTTGTTGTTTTGTTTTTTATCAACTACTTATTTTTATTTAAATAAAAATTTAACATTTCAATTTTGTATCGTTTTATTTTTTGATTGATTTAATTATCTTTTGTCACAAATTATGTTGACATTTGTTCTGTGTCAATTCAGTTTCATTTTTCAGTTATTCACCGAGTGTTTGAAAGCAAAGGTTCAAAAAACGCACAAAAAAATTTATATCACTTTTGATTGTTGTCTTGGCGTTAATCGTTAATCAAAATGGAAATATTATTGATGATTCTTTTGAAATGATAATTATTATCATCTTATGATCTTTGATACTTATCATCACTTTTTTTTCATCATCATTACCTGATCGACATTAAATTCATATCGATTTTGGCTATTGATTTTTTTAATAAACTTCAATAAAATGTTCTATTTTTTTACCACATATTGAAGAATTGTAAGTTAATTTTTAAACGTAAATTTCTGAAAATAGAAAGCTCAAATTTGTCTCACAAATTTATTGTTTAAAATTAATATGAGTTTTATTATGTTTATTCCATACCAGGTGATACACTTACATAATCTCTATTTGAATAACTTAAAATTTTTTTGATAAATTGCCAATAAATGATAAATAATTTATTTATGATAATATCAGCTATTTATTCTTAGCATATGCCAAGAAATAATGTTAAACAAAGGTTTTCATCTATTTAATTAAAGTTTCTTGAAAAAAATCTCTCCAGAAACCAAAAAAAAAAAATTTTATCAAAATAATTGGCTTATAAAAATAGTTATAAAAAAAAAAGTGATTACTTAAATAACCGGAACATGTGTCAGATTCAGATTTATAAGTAAACTAATTGTATTAAATAATTTTTTCATTTCATTACTTTTTATGTCATTAAAAAAAATAATTTTCAAATTGATGATTTTCAGAAATTCTTCATTTTTTTTGAATAATGACATAATCTTGATATCGAGTCGAAAAGAAAACAAAAATGACGGACAAAGCAAACGCCCAAAAAACAGTTTGGTCGAACAAGCCAGTGAAGATGAAATTGTTTGGAGCTTGGGAAATCGACAAGACTCCTCCAGATTGCATTCCAAGGTTTTTTTCAATTATTATTAATGGATTTTTTACGGAAATATTTGTTGTAGACTTTGCTCACTCAACATCACTCGATTGACATTAAACAAATCATTTCGAAGCGATATTACCGCCTTAATAGTCGCAGTAAAAATGCAAAATTCAAAGCGAACGTTGAGATCAAATGAAATCAACATACCTTTGCATGAATCCGATCACTTGAACTCAACTCTTGATATTGAACTAGATTTAACATTTACTTTACAGTATCCACATTTTATCAAACGTAGCTGCAATTACCTGCAGATAATTCTTCATCGCAGAAAAAAATATAAAAACAAAGCAATACTCGGTAAGCAACTGAATTGATCTGGACTGTATATTAGAAATGAAATAAGTTGAACTATATATAGCAAATATAGCTGAATGGTGAAATCAATATAAAAAATTAAAATATAACATGATTTATTTTTAATTTAAAAGTAATCTCGAATAGTTTCAATCAAAAAAAATTTTTCTATTAATTCAGTTTTTATTTTAAATAACTCATTTATTGGTGCTTTCAAACTGAAATTAATGTATATGTACAAAAATTTAATTTTAGGCTATAAAACACTGGCTTGTGGTCTCATTGATATGGCAGAAGTTTTACAAAGATCAACTATTGTTGAAAAAAATCTTGATCTAATGAATCACGATAAAGAATCGAGCAAAACTGGAACGGTTGCTCGAATAACAATTTCTTCATTGAAAAGTCAACCAGTTGATCAAGATGGCAACTTACGACGAGGAAAATTTTCAATTGATCGACCTGATGTTTACAGTGATGAAGATGAGTTTACCTCCGCCGAAGATGGTAGCGATAGTGAAACAATTGAAGAAGGAAATGTTGTTCGTTTAAGGCGAAAATTGATGAGTTCGAAATCTCGAAAATTATTTTCTAACAATGAGAAGTTTCACACTGGTGTTCCAGCCAACGTTCAACAACGAAATTTAAAACAAAAATTTATTTCATTATTGAAAAAATTTCGTATGCCCGATTCAGAAGCGTATGATTCGGAGGAAAAATTTCAAGCCGCTTTAGAAAAAGAATTGATGTCATCCACGCAAGAACCGGCAGATATCGATGAATTTTTTGATGATGAAGAAATTGATGATTTGGACGATTTAAGTGATAGTGGTCAAGAGTTCGATGACAATGTCAGTATTTCTTCAACTCCTAAACCAAGCTTGAGACCATTTTTTTCATCATCAACATTGATCGGACAAGATAAAAGCGACGATGTAAGTTGAAAGAAATGAAATCTTAAAAATTGAGTATTTTTATTAAGTTTCCAAGCATCGAAAGCAAGAGAGATAGTCAAGAAAACTCTGGAACCGAAAACAATTTTGATGTTAGCAATGATTTGGTTATTCAATCTAAATATATTAATGTAGAAGAATCAAAGAAAAAAGCTGCTAACAAAGAAACAAAACGAGCTAGATTTTTTCCAAAAGAAAAAGATAAAAAAAAAGCATTGAGCAACGTTCTATCACTCAATAGTTCGACAGCTCATTCCAAAGAAGATACAGTGGTTAGTTTTTTATTTAAAAATTTTATCAACTTGAAACTATTTTTAAAATTTTCTAGCCAAAAGAATTTTTGCACGAGCAATTGAACAAAGTTTTTTCAACGGACGAACAAACAATGCCTGATGAGATTATATTCATAAACTTGTCAGAATCTAATTCTCACCTGTTACAATTATTTGAACGTACTCATCATATTATTGGCACTACTACATTAGCAGACATCAAATTTGCTTTTATATTTCTCTGCAATCGAATTCAAAGGCTTTGCAATAGCAATCTCAAAACAGTGTTTCCTATAAAAATTGCATTGATCGGATCAGATTCATATGTGAATTTGTTTTTGCGTTTTTACGTGGAAACCTTGTCTACTAAACCACCGGATTGGCAAAATTTTTTACGTTTCTATGTGATACCATGGGCAAATGTTTCATCGATGTTTCACAAATATTTAGCTAGTATTGATGCTACTTATTCGAATTATTTTTGTACTGTCAACAAAGATCTTGAGTCAGGTCGAGGAGAAACGAATATTGTTGAACAAGACTTTTACAACAAAATTGTGAATTTTCTCAAAAACGCACAAACTTTAATACAAGTTCCAATCGCCGAAGCAATGGTCACTTATAAAGATAAAAACGTGGATGATGAATCTATTCAAGTTTTCATTCCCTTTATTTGTAATGTCAAAATAGGTAAAATAATTGAATTTTTCTTTTGTAAATCAATGACTTGACATGATTTTTTAAGGCCTTGCTGATATGCTTAACCACTCAGCAGATGATGAGTATGCTCACACTGTTTCAAGCCCTTCTGCTTCTTCGGTATTGATCCAAGGATCTTCAGCAGTTTCATCAAATGAGAAAAACATTAAAGGCAATGATAAAGATCATGCTACAACCCCACCAAATTCTCCAAATATCACCTCAAATCAATCTTTCAGTCAAATTAATAAAGACTTTGCCAATCAAAACGAAGCGTTTGATTTACAAATTGACTATTGGACAGTTCAACCTAAATTTGCAGATACTTCTCAAAAGAAAAACGATAATTGCAAGTTTACTTTGAAAAATTCGTTTCGTAATATGCAAATTTCTCGGCTGCCTATTCACGGCGAGATAAGCTCTTCATTAGCGATTCTTTATGTCACCAAAGAAAAAAAACAAAAAAGTAAGTATACTTGAATGAAAAACTGTGGAACTCTATTTTTTTATTGCTTTCTGATAGTCATGAGATTAGGGAAAAAGAAAGAAAAAGACATGGAAAGTAAATGTCAAGTGTTGGAAGGTATAAGCCGTCTGGTGTGCTCATACAAAGCTTCACAATCTCCGATTAAAGGTAGAAAAATACTATCGAATAAATTACGATTCCAATTTTTTTTCTGTTTCAAGTGACCATTGATGGAGTGGAATTGTCTGGAGTGAAGTTCTTCCAATTAACTCCTCATTGGCAAACGCAGATCAAGTTTTTTCCGGTCGTTGTTTTTTCGAGCCAAGATAATTTGGTCGGTGTCAATCAGTTGTCTTCATCATCCACAAATAATTTCAAAAAATGATGTCAAGTTTTTAATTTGATGAACAAGTTGGTAGATATAGATACCTTTACTACCGACAGCTAAATTTTTAAAAATTAGAAAAGGCAAAACAGAGTTTCGAAAAAAGTTATTAGGATTTTTGTTTATCTTAAAAAAAAATGTAATATTTCTAGAAAGAAATGACCTAGTCTTTATATCATGTGATTCATTCGATAAATTTTAATCGTATTCTTCATTTTATATGAGAAACACTTGAAAGCAAATATTTGTTGCTTCAAGAAAATGCAAAAAATAGAAATTTTCGTCAAACAACATTGAAGCTGAAGAAAAACTTTCTCATAATATATATGGTTCATATATGAACTTCGACACTCAGCAAAAATTTTGCTCATCTTTGATAAAAAAAAATTGTATTAAATAGTAAAAAAAGCATTCATTAAAAGAGCTTTATTATCTGGATTCTTGTTACAAATTTTTTTTCCACTTGCAACAATTCTTTTGAACTTCCAAAATGGGAGTTTTTTTTTTTAAACCTTTGCGGCCTCTTGTGTTGCATTTACAGAATTATAAGCTAAGAGTGTTGGTCAAGTAGAAATAGTGTTTCATGTTAGTCACATGCTTCTAAATTGAATTGATAATTTCAAAAAAATAAATTTTTTTATAATGTCTCATTGTGAAAAATTTGAAAAGGACAAAGTAGTTTTCTTAACTCGAGATGATTTCAATGTTCCATCCAAACTACAATTGCCAGAGCTACCTGAAGAGTATAGTAGTCGAGGATTGATAATGCCAAACGGTGAGATAAACTTCAACTGTCCCTGTTTAGGTGGTATGGCTTCGGGACCCTGTGGGTTCGAATTTCGTGAAGCGTTCTCTTGTTTTCATTATTCCAGCAACGAAGTCAAAGGCTCAGAGTGTGTTGAGAAGTTTGTTGAGATGCAAAACTGCATGACTAAATATCCAAACCTGTATTCAAATGAAAATGCTGCCATGGACTCGAAGTTCGATGAAAAAAATGAACTGGAAGTTTCCCTCGACAAAATCGACTATCCAACTAAAACCGAAAACTAAAGTTTTTATGTTTTTTTTTATGTTAATGTAGTTTGTATAGTTTGTAATAATTTAATTCTTTAATTTTGATTTGGGTTCGATTTTTCAATTTAGTGTTTTTTTTTTTTGTTGTAAAACATTTTTTTTCAAATTAGAATTGAAATTTTGTTTAATAAAAATTAATTTTGTAAATAATTTAAAAATTTTAATAAAAGAAAGAGTTTTCTGAAAAAAAAACTCATCAGTTTCCAAAAGCTTTTCTATCACTTTTCACCGTCAGATGGCGATAAAATTCAATTTCTTTTGAGAAGTTGCGAATTTTTGAAACACAACGTTTGAACTGAATGAAATTTCAATTCAATTTTTCCAAGACATTTTAAAATAATTTAGTTAATTAAATAATCAATTCAATTTTTTAAATTTTGATTTTAAACAATTTTGATTGCTTGATTCTATATCTCCCAGTGTTTGTTTAGGAATAGTTCAGAGTTGACAGAAAATTTCAATTTTTCTCATTTTATTAATTTATTCCATGAATTGTAATTTCGATTGAATGTGTTGTGTGTGTGTGTGTGTTGGAGTGCTCGATTGTTTTCAAATAAATAGATTTTTCTTTATTTCGGGCTGTTTTTTTTTTTTTTTTGGTTGGTATCTGTTTTCCCATTATTAACATAATAATTAAATCCCGAAAAGAATTCTTCATTGTGCATTTGAAAGTTTTTATTTATTTATTTTTTTAATTGAAAAAAAAAATACACACAAAATGTTTTCCTTTCTTTGAGCGGGAGTCATATTGAAATTGGAATGGATAAAAATATGGAAACTCATTGAATAGTACGCACCTGTGTGTGTGTGTGTGTGTGCGTTTCTATCATAAACATTTCATTTGTGAAATTTTCCTTTGAGATATCCACCAAAAAAACTACGAATGGGCGAAGCGCAATATTTACGACGAGTTCGTTCTCGTTCGAATCCTTCGTTTGATGGTGCCAAAAAAAATACAACCAGAATATATTTTTATTCAAAACACATAGACCACACTACCAACGACTTCGTGGAGTTTAAAAAAAACCAGAGAAAGCAAAAAAAAAAAAGTGAAAACTTGGGAAACATTTTTTTTGTTGTTGTTATTGAGAAACCAGCCCATCTGGGCGTGACGCTAACACTCGAAACGCTCCCAAAAGCAGGTGTCTTCTTTAATTTATAGGACGGACGGAAAGTTTTAAAAGGCGTAGTTTTTTTTTTTTGTTTGTTGGTTCGTTTATTGAGAAACGATAAACGCGACAGTTTCTCTCTGTGTGAATCAGTTTGCTTGTTTGTTTGTGCGTTTCGTTCGTTCGTTGATGTGTGTGCCTGTTTGTCTGCCTATGTTTGTTGTTGTGCATTCTCATTCAATGAAAACATTTGACAGCACACACCACCAACCATTGCAAAGGTTTTTTTTCCTTTTTTCGGGAAGCTATGCTTCGTACTTCATATGCTTAGTACTTGTTCAGAGATCATTCGTTCGTGATCATCATCAATTCATTTTCATTTATTTGTGACTAGTGTTATACAAATCTCTTCTTGCTTTCTTATTGATCCTTTCGTTTGATTATTGATGATGATGATAATAATTGTCTTTAGTTTCTGTGCTGCCTCCTCAAAACTCCACAACTGTTCAACAATAATGTATTGTTGAAATTGTCCGATAAATGATTATTTATTTTGGGTGAATTTTGGTGCGTTTGTTTTGGGTGTTTGTGTGTGTGTCAGTGTGCGTGTTTTTGCATCAAATCCAGTGATAAGTGTTTCTTCCTCTGATTGGGTTTGGTTTTTTTTTTTTTTTAAATCCTAATCCAAACAATTGAATAGAAATTCAGCACGGTACACTTTTTTCAATCACATAGCCTATTGACTATTCAATGCCGCCTTCGATCATCATCAGTTTGACGAGAACTTGGTAGAGAAACATCTTGTTGTTTTCGATGCTCAAATCCAAGCGATTACAACGATCCATAAAGAATCAAGATCAGTAAAAAATCTGATCAAAATTCCAGTCAATTTTTAAAGTGTCGGTTAAAGTGGGTGTGTGTGTTTTCTAGTGTTAAATTTTGTGCAATAATTTTCAAGTGTCTTGTGTGTTTCATTTTGGTTCGTTTTTTTTTTTTTTTTTTTTTGTTGTTATTGGCAGTGTCATTGCATTTGTGAATTTCCATTCATATTTTGTTTCTTTCATTTTATTTTATTTTTAAAAGAAAAATCAGCCAAAAAATCGGCTGATAATCAAAGCGGTTCTTTTTTTTTTTTTAATCTCGTCCAGTTTTTTCAATTTCAAAAATTTTCAATAAATTCGAAAAGTTCACCATGAGCCACAGGGTAAGAGAGAAAAAAAAAATTTCCATCAATGCGAGATTCGTCGTTTTTTCATTTTCCCAATTATCTTCAAACATGTTTTTGCAGTACGATGATTCGTTGTACGGATCGATGGAGAATCCGTACTCGACAATGTCGTTGGGCTCTGGTCACGGACATTTGAATCATGGTGCACCACCATCATCGATTCACAATTCGTATCATGGTAACAATCATGTTATGTCCAACAATGTCATGGGCCAAATGCCGGACGTCCACAAACGAGACAAGGATGCTATCTATGGGTAAGAAAAACATTTTTGGAATTTTTTTTTTTGACCGATTCAATCGGTTTTGGTCAATTTTGAACCATTCATAAACATGGTTCAAAAAATCAAACACCGTTGTTTATTAATTTTTTGTTTCCAAAAAAAAACAAACAAACTTTAGACATCCATTGTTTCCATTGTTGGCATTGATATTTGAGAAATGCGAACTGGCTACTTGTACACCTCGTGAACCCGGTGTCACGGGCGGTGATGTCTGTTCATCAGAATCTTTCAACGAAGACATTGCCGTCTTTGCCAAACAAGTGAGTAAAACTTTAATTTATTTATTTATTTATTTTTTTTGTATTTATTTTAAAAACTTTTTAAATATTAGATTCGACAAGAGAAACCGTACTACGTTCCCAATCCCGAACTGGATAGTTTGGTAAATATAAATTTTTTAGCTTGTAAAAAATAAAAAACTTCTTACTATCAAAAATTTTTTTTTTTTTTTTCTTCAGATGGTACAAGCAATTCAAGTTTTGAGGTTTCATTTGTTGGAGCTTGAAAAGGTATGTTAGTCATATGGATGATGAAAAATGAACTCGAAACTATCACTAAAATTTTTTGGTTAATTCAAACTCAGAAAAAACCAAAACGAAACAGCCAAAACTTAAAAATTTCTTGTAAATTATAATTTGTTCCGATCAATGTTCAATCAAAGAATCTTGTTAAAGATTTTTGGCTGTCACACACACACACACACACACGCAGACCAACACACAAACACCATCATCCTCTATCATTTTTTAATCAATGGCATTGTGGCAAGAAAAGTATAGCTTACGATCCGAATGCGCTTGTAAGAAAGATTGAGAAAAATGAAATTTCCTTATCATTGTTATTATTTCAAAGAGAATGAAAAAAAAAAAAATTATAAGGCAAACGATAAACTCCCAACTCGTCACACTAAACACAAGAGACACTAGTGCGCGATGTTTGATTCCAAGTTTTGTGTTTATTCGCTGTTTTTGTTTCGCTTGTTGCCCTCAAACTGTTCATTACAAACATTGGTTGGTTTGTTTGGTTGGTTGGATGGATAGTTGTTTTCTTGGTTTGGTTTGGCATCAAAGAAATGACTTTGAATTGCACTGTAATTAGCTGCGAGTTGTCACAATCAAAAAAAAAAAACGAAAGAACCTTCTTTCTCAGTGAATATAATTGGAAGATTTAAAATTTTCTCTCTTCCAGCCGATAACCGTCTATTTTCTTGTCAATCACTTTTTAATACAAGAGATTTTTATTATTATTTAAAAGAAAAATCATTGAAGCTTTTCAATCATGTGGAATCAGTTTTTGCAGAAGAAGAAAATTACCATGATTGTATATCACAATAATTTTGATCTATTTTGAATAATATTCAAAAATTTTTCATATTTTATTTCAAGGTGTAGACAATTTGATGAGATGTTTCAGGGTTTCTAGTTCGAATGATAAAGCAAACTAGCTTGTTATCGTTTATAAGTCCATTCAAATATGCTTATGAATGATATATTTGTTGCTTTTGTTGTTGTTGTTATGTGTTACCTGTCGCCAATTATATAACTATCCGATAATTTCATAGTAGAATTTTTTTTTTCTCAGCATCAAGATTTAACACTATTTTAACAATGAGAGTGCTGTCGAATTTCTCAAATTTAACCATCTATTGAATTCATTATTTAAAATAATTTTTATAAAAAAAAAATTAAATTTTGTTTCCTTTTGTTTTTGATTAGGTTCACGAGCTGTGCGACAACTTTTGTCAACGATACATCAGTTGTTTGAAGGGCAAGATGCCAATCGATCTCGTCATTGATGAACGTGACACCAAACCAGATCTTGGAGATAACAACAACAGTTCAAGCAACGGAAGCGGTGGCCCAGGTGCCGGTATGGGTGGTGCAAGTAATGGTGGTAGAGGCTGTGGCTCCGATCCTGGTCATCATTCTGATAGCGCCTCGACGCCCGACCACCAGGTTAGTTTTTTCTTTTTATCCCTTTTTGATCATCACCAATAACAACAAAACCAAACAAACAAAAAAATCTTTCAATATCACTGTTTTTGGGCTTTTTTTCGTCGTCGTCGTCGTCGTATTTTTTTTTCCATATCATCTTCAGACATCATTAAAGTGTCATAAATAAATTTAACACCCTTTACAAAATAAAAAATAAATAAATAGAGACATGCATTTAATCAGAGAGAAAAAAAATAAACCAGCAACACTACAGGTTTAGTGAAAGCATTAAATTATTTTTTTGGCTGCTGTTGTCGCCTGTGTGTGTGTTTTGTTTCCAACAATATTCAACAGTAAGCGAATGATTTACTCATAAACACCGACAAAGCTAGTGTCAGTTGTTCTACGATGCTCTATTTCTCTCTACATCTATTGTATTTCAAAAAAATTGTTTGGTGACAAAGTTCTCTGTTTATCAGAGAATTTTCTCTAGAGGTGAGATTATTACTATTATTATTGTTTGAATCATTGAAATCAATTTGAAAAAACAATGGCAAAAGAACCGTCTTTGAAAAAACCTCAATCAATGTTCATTGTTTATTGAAATTCTTTGAATGAATGATTTTTTTTTTTGTTTATTCGAATAATATAAACACGCCGTTGAAGTAAAAATAGAATGCGAAATAGTTCCTCCATCATCATCATCATCAACATGATCATAAACACATCATCATAATAATCATTGAAATGGTTGTACGTGCGGGCACATATAGTACCAGCACAGTAGCCTTATTATTATCATTATTAGGAACCAACAACGACAACCATGATTACGGCTATTATTACACAATCTATCTATTCTTATTATCTGCGAAGCCTCTTATCTTTCATTCTTTTTCTTTTGGTGTTGTTCATTTGATTATTGGCAAACAAAAACTGGCCACTGGTTGCCTACTATTTTATTCTCCCATTGAAACATTTTTTCAATAAGGCGCAATAAAATTTGGAAAGGAAAGAAACGTTTAGGTTTATTGTTATATGATTGTTACGTTAACCCCAAGTTGCTCGCTTGTTTGTTTGTTCTTCATTTATATTAGAGATAAAAATTTTTCTGTTTTATTATTATTATTAAAAATATTTATTTGGCTGTTGTAGCCATGTTGCTTTTGCTTTTATTTTTATTATGTGATTAATAAAATAAAACAAAAACAAACAAGTGAGCAAACAAACATTATTATTGTTTGCTTGCTTGTTGCACAACAAAAAGTTCTTGGGAAAAGTTTCAAGTTTTTTGTTTTGTTGGATGTTTGTAGAAAAACAATCTGAAAATCACTCTGTGTGTGTTTTGAGCTGAATTGAGAAAATTGATTGATGTGAATGGAAGCTCACTCAGGTCAAAAATTTGATTGTCAATTTTGTGTGTGTGTTGCAAGTTTATGATGTTTTTATTTATTTAAAGCAAAACTTTGAATATTATAATTGAATAAAATAACGTAGAAATAATTTAATTAAATTATTTTTATTAATTGCTAAACATTATTAAATGTAAATTTTAAAAAAAAAATTCTAGTAACAACAAAAAACTTGTATATGATATCTGATGTTTGAATATTTCGACACATTTACACTTTAAATGTTTTATCAAAATGATAAAACGAAAAGAAGAAGGTTTTGTTTTTCTAAGAAAAACAAAACAAATGGTGATGATTTTGGCTTCAAGGCATCTTCAACAGAATTTTTCAGGTGAGTTGAAAAAACCCCTGACGATCGATCTGACTGATTCGATGAACGCCAGTTTGTCTGTGTTGACTAGCTGGCTGGCTGGCTGGCTGGCTGGTTGGTTAGTTGGTTGGTTGGTTAGTTGGCTTGGTTTATGTTGTGGGTCATCATCATCTTTTCTTTTCTAAAACAATTTTTTGATTGAAATTTGTGTGTGTGTTGGTTGGTTTCAAGCTAGAACAAAAATTTTTTTGGCAAGAAAAAAAAACATTTTTTACCAAATCATAAATTTTGGCTGGTACCCCCCTACAGCGAGAGAATTCTCTTATTGCTACCTACCTGCAGTTAGTTACCTGTGTTTGTGTGTTTGTCTCTTATTATTTGCCCTCCAGTCAGTGCTTTATTTTTTCCAACACAACCAAGAACAAAAAATTGGTTTTCTCCAATGTTTTTTTCAACTAATAATCACTTTTCTTTAGTATCAAAAAACTTTTGCTAACTAGTTTGTTACTTGTTCAGTTGACTTCTTGGTTTATCTGTGCGAGTGCGAGTGTGTGCGAATGTGTGTTCTTCGTCTTGTTTGTTGGTTTGGTCTCTCACATACACACACACATACATCTCTGATACAAAAAGAAAACTACTCCCTTGCAAAGTTGTTGTTGTTGTTGTCGAATTTCTTAAATGTATTTGGTGGTAGTGTGTGTTGGTCTTCTTCGTCTTCGTCGTCGTTGTCGTCGTTTTTTCTTTCCATAATTTGATCAAATGAAAGAAAAACAAGTTGCTTGCTTTCTTTTCTAAAACACCACCACCACCACACACATACCAGACAAAAAGCCAAAAACTAAACTAAACAGATGAGCTCGAAAGCCAAAACCATGGAAAGAAAGTTGGTGTTTTTCTTAAGAAAACAAAGCCCAAAGAAAGAAAATGGCTTTGCGAAAAAAAAGAAGAAGAAGAAGAAACCCAAGCAAAACGAATTGAATTTTGTAAAAAATGTTTTTTGTTGATTTGGTCTTCTTCTTCTTCTTCTTCTTCTTTTGGCTTTGCTCTCTTGTCGCTGAAGCTTTCGGGAAGAAAATAAATTGACATACCAAGACCCATGGACATAGCGAGAAAATCCACTAACACCGTCACACCGTTTCTTTTTTACATTGGTTATCTTTTTTCTTGTTCTTTATTCACTTCTTCTTGTGCCTGCAGTTTAATTGTAATTTTCATTTTTAAAGCTAACAAATTTTATTATTGAATTGGCAGAAAAAATTTTTTCTCATTTTTTCACATTGTTCTCTTCCTCAAAAGGTTTTTTTTCAAATGGAAAAAAAAAGATTTAAATAGCTAAATTTCAGAAAAAAATATTTCAGATACTTTCTTTTGGAAAAAAAATTTGTTCCAAATGGAATTGTAAAAAAAAAAAACAAAAAATTTAATTTTTAATTAGGAGAAAAACTTTGAAATGTCTTCATCCATAAAGAAATCTAGAATCTAAGCTTGATTTCAATTGATAATCATAGTTTGATTTTTTTTTTTTTTTGTTCTCGAACATCGATTCATTCAATTATCGATCATCAATCAATTATTATTATTTAAGTATCGATAGTACTTGTTTTCTGAAGAGAAACGAGCTAAAAAAAAAAAAAACTCAAATGGATTTATTGTCTTAGTTTAGTTTTGTGGCCATTTATAATGATCATGATTACGATGATCGTAATGTTAGTATGTAGTTTCTCGATTTCTTCCCAAGGTTTGTGTAAGTGTGTGTGTTTGTGTCTTCTCTCCTCTTCATCTCAAACATAACAAAACACTGACCTTCTTGAACATTGAATTGGCTTCTTCTTCACCACCACCAATCTCTTTATGGCTCTTCCATTCGATTTTTCTCGTTCATTTGTTCGATAATAAAATGAAATCGAAAAAAAAACCCCCATAGAAAGAGAATAATTTCTCCGCAAGTTTTAACCAAAATTCGACAAACTAAACTAATTTAGTTTATTTGCTTGCCCATTTAACATAACGAGCTCTCTCTTCAACAACAACTGGGAAACAAAAAAATCGAATTCGTCGATTTCGAATAAACACGTTATTACCAACAACACTAACCAGAAAGAGAGAGAGAGAGAGAGAGAGAAATGGTATTTAGATTTCAATAATCAAACACGATCATAAAATTCTCGATTTTTTGGTCAAAACTTTTTTGTAAAATAACCATTTTGGTCATTATAAAAATTTGATTTTTTTTTCTCCTGTTCTACTAGACCACCACCTAACAGAATTATTTGAAATATTATTTAAAATCTTCTTACCGGTTGAATGAATAGTGAAGAACAATGTTTGAAGATTAAGAAATTTTTCCGGTTCCACGTGTTTGTAATTTTTTTTCTGGTTTATTATATTGTTACCTATGCAACAGCCCAATTGAACACCTGAATTTTTTGTTTTGTTTAATGATTTTGAAAAAAATGGTCGCATAATCACGTGAAAAACACATACACACAAGAATTGCCAGAATTCTTAATTCACTAAACCCTGAAACAGCAGCAGCAGCAGCAAGAAAAAAAAAACCAATCAATACTAAGCTTTGATTTTTCTTATGATCGTTTTCTTCTTCTTCTTTTCTACCTATCTCGTTCCCATGAGAGCTGCTGGGTTCTCAACTCAACACAGTTTCTTTCATTCTAGTTCCACTTCTAGGTCCCTAGAAGGTTTGCTAGAGAAAAAACAATAATAAAATGAATGGAAAGTTTGTTGGAAAAAAAAAAAATGTGAAACAAAAGCCATTTATTTATTTAATTTGAAAAAAAATTTATTTCTTTGTTTGAAAATGAGCTTCTTCGATTATTGATCAAAGAAGTTTTTGTTTGGTAATTGTTTGTAGTGGTTGTTTCTACTATTAAATACATATTAATGCAACTTAAGTCGATTAATACCCGATGATGATGATGATGATGATGATGATGATGATCGTCATACTAGTTGTTGTCATCATTTTGTTATGCTTTTATTATTGTTTGGTCGGATCTTGTTCTAAGAGAAAAACGTTTTATTTAACAAATCTTATTGCGTGTGCTAGTGTTTCGTTCGTTGTTTTGTTTCCCATTCAAAATCATAATAATAATAATCTTCTTGAATGTCGTTGTTGTTGTTGTTCTCTGTTCCAAAGAGTCCCAAAGAAAAAATCGGGTCGATTCATAAGCTCCACTGGAAGAAAAAAAAAAATACAATCGATCCCGTTGAGGAAAGATTTTTCGGGTTTTCTTTGCTCGTTGGTGTCGCCAAAATTTTTTTTTTGGTCTTGTGCATTGTGGATTGTGTGCGCGTTACGTGTGTGTGTGTGTGTGTG
Source organism: Octodonta nipae (assembly GCA_034190945.1). Lineage (NCBI taxonomy): Eukaryota > Metazoa > Arthropoda > Insecta > Coleoptera > Chrysomelidae > Octodonta > Octodonta nipae. The sequence continues at coordinate 40,974 of JAVLUE010000065.1, read as the reverse complement.
TGTGTTTGTTGTTACGTTCTCCCAATATATCAAGAAAATAATCTTGCAATCGTGTTCTTGTCATTCAGTCAGTCAGTCAGTCAGCCAGGCATTCGGTTTTGCTTCGTTTCAAACGTTTTAGTTTCTTGGTTTTGAGATTTCTTTATAAATAAAAGTATCTCTGCCCTATGTTTTGATGTTTGAGATTCCCCAAAAACGATTTTTTTGCTTAGTTGTGTATGTGTGGGACTCCTCTGCGGCTTGACTGTGTCTAACACATGTTTGACCTTAGTTCCTTTTTTTTTCTCGTTCACACAAACACCAACTGGTATAACTTGGTACCCACACACACCACCACCACCACCACCACCACACCACACTCTTAGTTATGGGATTAGCTTATATTTGTGGAAACAAAACAACGACTATTGACGTTGACGTTTTCCTCCCAAACGTTTAGCGTTTTCTTCTTTTTTTCTTTTCTATTCACAATTATTTTTAAATGGTTTTCAATAGGAAGAAGAAGAAGAAGAATAAAAAGTTTAAAATATTAAAACAAAATTCGTTCTTTTTTCGTTTTGTTTGTTTGATCGTATCAAACATAAAGAAAGAAGAAATACAAATAATAGGAAAAAAACGAACGAACGAACGAACGAACAAACAAACTCGACTCATAAAAAAAACGGGATTTTTTCTTCTTAGTTTTTAGTTGGTGAATGCTTTGTGTGTGTGTGTGTGTGTGTGTGTTTCGTGTCACAAAATAACGATCCAGTTTAGAAAAATTTTTAGCTGCAGTGTAGCAGTGCTATGCCAACACTCACCTTGAAACAGCAAAAAAAAAAATAAAATCGTTCTTGTTGTTTTTTTGTTCGAAAATTGAATTGAATTGAAATTGAGTTCGACCTTTTCAGCTTGGCATTTTTCCAATCATAAATAATTGATTTGGGTTAAACTTTCAAATCAATAAATTATGAATCAAACAAATTTTTTTATATTGGATGTTCGCCAACAAAAAAAAAATGGTCATTCTTTTAAGACAAGAAATATTTTGAAAAAATAAATTTGTGACAGTATCGATGGTTTCACCCTTTTCTTCTAATAATCACATTCAGCTAATAAATTTGTATGAATGGTCAATCAATCAGATAAATGTTCTGTTTTTCTCTGAAAATGAAACAAATTTTTATTTTTTTTCTGAAACTGACCAGTAGTGATCCTCTGTGACACTCTGTCCTCTGATCTTGAAATTTAATTTCATTATACCCATTATTATATCAATCAAGAAAAAAAATCCAATTAATGGATAACCATTGTGTTTGTGTGTGTGTGTGTTGTTATTGATGTCCGATGTTGATGTTTTCAACTCATGTGGCATCATTGAGAGAACGAATCAATGAATGAACCGCACACATGCATCCATTCTCATCACCATTAACGATTAGTTTAATTTTTTTTTCTAGCAAAAAGTTGGTTTCTCCATTCCAAAATTTGGCAGTTGTGTGCGTTTCATCAAATGCTGTGCCGTGTTTCATTCGATTCATCTGTGTGTGTATGGTGTGTGTGTGTGTGCTCGCGTATTAGCAGAGTAATAATTTGAAATTGAATGAAATGAAAAATGTTCAGAGATTCATTGAATCGAGAAAAGTCGATCACCCAAATTTATGAAAATAAAAGAATAGAATGAAAGCCATGTTTGTAGAGCAAAAAAAAAAAACCGTCAAAAGTTATAGTGTGGAAAGAGAAGAGGGGATCCCGTCCACGCACCAAACAAAACAAAACAAACCAACAAAATGAGCAGCTCGTTTTTTTTTTCTTCCTTTGGTGCGGTTATTTTTCGAATATAATAGGGTCGCGATAACGAATGACAGCCGGGCACACTAAAATTCTTTGTGTTCCTTCAAGTCATCTTCCTTTCGTACATAACTTTCACTTATGGTGATGTTAGGGCTTTGGGCTTCTAGCCACACTGTACCATTGGTATTGTCTTTTGTGTGTGTGTGTGTGTTTGTTCCCTTGCTGTGTGTGCTCGCTTGTGTGTGTTGTTCAATTCACGTTGAGTTATCAGATTCAGCAAACACTATTATGAATAATCAATGAATGCTTACTTGCTGCTTGCTTGGTTGAATATTAACGTACACGTCCTTAACTAGGAAAAAACGCAGCTCACACCAAACACCATTATATACTTATATAGTGAGCATTATTAAGCATTTGGTCCCAGTACTTTATTGAAATAATCAGAAAAAAAAACTTACGTGAATATAATCTAATGATGATAACAGAGCAACAACAACAACAAAGGGCCCAACAATTGTCCTACTTTGACTTTTGTCACTTTTTACGTGGCCTAATCGATCGAACTTTTTTTTGTGTATATCAGGTCTTTTTTTTTTTACAATAATGGTGATTGGAACTAGCTTAACATTGACTTTTGAAAAAGTTATGAAAAACCGAAATATTTTTGCACTATATTCGAACAAAGCTTCGATTCGACTGGTTTTCTTCTTTTGGATGAAATCGAGAACCTTGAGCACAAAAACTCAAATAATTTTTTTTTTTTGGCACTAATTTCTTGAAAAACAACAAAATTTTGTTGTCAAGTAAATTTCCTTTCACATAGATGATGAAACCTGATTCCTTTCGTTCGTTTTTGCGTTTGGCCACATTTATTTATATATTCTCTGACATGTGTAAATTTTTTTCTCTCTCTCTCTCTCTCTCTCTCTCTCTCTTTGGTCAATTTTAAGAATTTAAAGGCAATTTTCTATGAAACAAACTCATCGTATTGTGGGGTAAATTTCTTCTTTTGATTTAAAGAACTTCAAATAAAAACCATTGCTAAAAACAAAAAAGAAACCATGAACTGATGAACCTTGTGTGTGAAGTTTGATGAGAAACAAAAAAACAAAAAAACCTAAACTTTATGGGAAAAACCAAACCACTGACATATTATTGTGTTTGGTGTGTGTGTGAACTGAAATACCTTTGACCTTAGCTCGTGTCTTGTTCCAAAACCCCAAGAAAAATTCACAAAGTTTGTTGGTTGTTTTTTTTTTCACTTGACCAAAACTGTTGTTTCTTCGAACAATTAAAAAAAAAAAAAATGTCTTGCTGTTTCTCAAAGTTGTTTGACCACCAGAAAGTTTAAAAAAACAATCACGGCCTTGGGTTTCAATCGTTATTTTTTTTTTCTTCTTCTTCGTCTTCTCTTGTTATTGTTTTTGGTCCATTCAAATCGAAAATTTTTTCCAATAAGACCGAGAATGGAGTTTGTTTTTTTTCTGTTCAAGCTTTTTTTGAATAATTTTCTTAGAAAATATTTAAACAAAAAACAAAGATGATGATGATAGAGATAAAATTCTTTTTTTTTTTCAAAGCTCTTTGCTGTTTTTTTTCTGTATAATTTAACTATTAAAATTTCAAGTTATTGGTAAAAACAGAGTTTGCGTGCTTCAATCAAATATTCAGCGTTTGGTTTTTGTTCTATCTTCCATTCGTCCAATGTGTTAGTGTTAGTGTGGGTAGGAATTTTCTGTCTTCAAAGAATCTTTTGTTTCTTTGATTGAAACTTTTTTTTTTTGCTTTGTTTTTCTAGTGTTCAGAAAAAAAAGTTTAGTTTCTTCGAGTTCTTTTGAAAGATTGAAGAAATATACGGCATTGTGCAGACTAAGCAGCAAAAGCTCTCGATTTTTTTTTTAAGATAAACAATTTTTTTTTAGAGGAGAACTTTGTGTTTTCTACCATTTTAAACGTAGACATACTTAAGTTAAGAACTTCACTGATCAATTCTGGTTGTTTGTTTTGGTGTTTTTTTGAAGTGTTTCGTTGTGTGTTTGGTTTGAAACGCCTTTTAGTGTTTAACCGATGTGTAGCACTATTTTTTCTATTTATATTTTATGCGGCTATAATTTTGGTTTTTTGAAGAACGTTGCATTGAAATAGTTTTTTTTGTTGAGAAGATACATTTCAATGTCAGAAAATCAGCACACGGTGGACACACACAAATGAATCACTTGGGTTGGTTTTTTTTTTTCCTCTTTTCAAAACTCACCAAAACCAAGAACCATTGAAAAAATTCTCTTGAATCAAAAAAAAAAGCGTAGAGTTTCATTTACTTTTGGATCCAAGATATTTTAATTTGATTTTTCTCTCGACTTTCAAGCATTAGGCTTCATGTCTACTGTTTCATTGTGTTTCTCCCATGTGTGCCTGTCAGTCAAATGAAAGAAATGTTTTTAAAAACTCACAAGAAAAGTGGTGCACACTCTCTCTCTCTCTCTCTCTCTCTCTCACAGCAACACTACAGCACTCTTTTTTTTTCTTCATTCTTGTTTCTCTCTCAGACTCATTCAAATGATGAAAGAATTTGAATTACAATCTGTTGTTGTTGTTGGTAGAATCGTATCAAGCACGCGGAATTTAATTAAAATCATATCAAACTCCAATATATATATAACACAATAAAGCAACAACAACAATCAAGCAAACAAGAAGCAAGCAAGAAATGAAAAACGAGATTCAATCTTTTAAAATAAAAAATTTTTGCTCTAGTTTTCCAGCTAACACAAAAAACTGTATTGTGGAAACTTTCAAATAACGAGCGGAGAGTGTAATGAACTTTAAAATTTTAAATGACTTTTTTTTTTTTGGATTTTTTTCTTTCTTCCTATGATTTCGAAACATTAGAGTTGTCTTAAGTTGTTGTTTTTCCTAGAAACAACTAGAGTAACTGGAGTAACAATCTTCTTCTTGAATCGAATAACAAAAGGCAATTTTAAAGTTTCTTTTGGTTGAAATTTATCATAGAATAGTTTCTGGGGTTTTGTGTGTTTCTAGTGTTTAATGATTTGAAAATTATTAAACTCAAGTTTATTATTGAAAAAAATTTGTTTTCATTCACTTCAATGAATTCGGAATGGCTAAATTTTTGTTGTTGTTGTTTGAGCCTAGCAAAAAATGCATCCAAAGATTCTATGATGATGAAGATGATCATCTCAATCATCAGAATTTATTGCTCTGTTAGATTTGGGATGAGTTTAATAAATAAAACAAAAAAAATTTAATGCTCTAAAATTTTACATTCAGAATTTTGTTTTTTTTTTCTCAAATAATTCAAAATTATTTCTAACAAAGTTTCAGAAACAAAGTTGACTCTTTGATTTTTAATGGAAAAATAGGAGAAAACTTGACGATTCACAAAACTCAATTTACTTTTGCCAAGAAATTTTCAGTACAAATTTTGTTAGTTTTTAAAAAAAAAAATAAAATAAAATCCAATTTCGATTATCAATGTTTGTGCAGGTCTTCTTGTTTCCTAGTGTATTTGTGTGTGTCCTCATATTTTCAAACACAATACTTATTGTTTGTTGTTCCAAATCTTTTTAATACCATTTTTCCGAATGGCTCCCACTTCATCTGAAACTCAACATTTTTATTTTTAAATCTAATAAAACAAAAAATAGTTCAACATAGAAATGGTATTGCAATGATTCAATGATTTTCCAAAAAAATAAAAAATAATAATATTAAATTTTTTTTAAAAAAATAAATTGTTAAAAATTCTGTTTGGCGTTTTGTTGTTTTGGTCATTTATTACTTTACAAGAGAAAACAACTGGGCAAAATCCCACAGGCGCATCCCACAACCAACCAACATCGATTTATTCGATGATATCGATTTCTAGTGGACATTGGAAATATTGAATCATCATTAATGATCATCATCACCAGAATTGTTTCTGAGGTTGTTGTTTCATTTCTTAGATGTTTGAGGTCTCTTGTCTGTTCAAACCGATGATATTTGGTGCCATTGAAATTCAATGATGACATTGAAAATTTGTGTTTTTTCTTTTTTGACTACCAAAACCAATAGTAAAGAAAATTTTTCATCAAAAAACACGACTTTTCAATAAAACACACAGAGCCATAAGCTCTCTTGTAACACAACCATTTTGTCAATTTAGATTTTAATTCAATTTGTTTTTGTTGTTTAGTTAGATTGAATATATACATACATTGTATAGAACAAGGACCCATTCACATACTTTAGAATTCCATTTATATCACTAACATGGAACATGGTGAAAGTGGGAGAGAGAGAGAGAGAGAGAGAGAGAGAAAAAGCGAGTGTCAAAGTCACTTCAATCTAATCATCTAAGCAATCCTTGACTTGATGTTGAATTACTGATGGAGAGAGAGAGAGCGGGAGAGAGAGAGAAACTCAATACCCAATAACATTGGAAACATCTAAAACATTTCATGTTTTTCCTGTTGTTTTTTTTCTCTCTGGTACGTTTCCTTTACGTGTGTCGGCATCAATTAAACTTCCTCCATTCATTCTTTTGTCTTGATGATGGAACCGTCTTCTTTTCTCTCATTAGCTTAGCGTTTTTGTTTAGTTGATGAAGTTTGAATCGTTTTTTTTTTTCCCCCTTTAAAACGAATTCAATTTCAATGATTTCTGATTGTGTATGAGATACACTAAAATGGCATTTTCTTACATAAATTAATCAGAACTATTGTTATTATGGTTTTCAAAAGTTTACATTTTCTGTTAGAATAAAGTCAAAAACTGTCAAAATTAAAAGAAAGAAAAAGTTTATCCAGTTTATTATGATGTTGTTGAATCAATACATCAATACATTTATTCATTTATTGATATATTTAGATTTGTCATCGAATTGATCATCGTGTTCATCATCATCGTGTTTCCCGTTGTTGATGTTTTTTAGAGGTATAATGTGTGTTAGGGCGTTGATGTCATGTCATGTAATATTTTTTTGCAAATGTTTGTCTCTCGCTGTGCCTTGCACCAAAAAACAAGGTTTCTTTTTGTGTGTGTTTGTGTCAATTATTATTTTTTTTTTGATAGTCAATAATCAACATTGGATCGTGCATCGTGTTGTTGTTTCGAAGGTATTTGGTCCATAATTTGAGTTCAATTATTCTCGATCAACAGCAGAAAAGAAAAAAAAAATTTGATCTTGTTGTGTGGTGAAGAAGCAAGAACAATCGAATGTTTTTTTTTTTCTGTGTAAGTTTGTTGGTTGATTGCGTGTGAGTGTGTGTGTGTGTTAAATTCATTGGTGGCAATGCAATTTTCTATGATTGCCATCTATTATCTGGCGACCATTGGCACATTATTTGAAAGACTTAGAGCTAAGATCTAATCTGAATCTCTCTCTCTCTCTCTCTTTCTTTCTTGCCATCATTATGATTATTATGATTGGTATGGTTTTTCTTTGGTATGATTTTCCTAATCATCATTTCATTTCATTTCATTCTTCTACGTTGAAAATTGATGCGTACAATTTTTTTTAGATTGTCGTTGCTCAGTTTTTGTGTGTTTGTGTGTGTGTTATCTTTCCTTTTGGTATTGTTTCATACCAACAGCAAAACAGAGACAGTGTGTGTGTGTGTGTGTGTTAAAGATATTCACCGATGTACTTACCCCATAAACATGTCAAACACTAAGCTCTAACCAACTAGTTTTCACTTGCCTTCATCATCATTGTCGATTGTGAAAAACATTGCATTAAAAGAAAAGAACTTGGATTCTTCTTTTTTATTAACAAACGCAGCACACAAGGCTATTGCTATCTCAACATTTCATATATACAGGCTAAACGCGTCATTATAATTGTTATTACCGGTTATTCTGGCTTGTAAAATAACGAACACACACACACACACTGAACTGAACTAAACGCATACACACACATATTGGTTTTTTAAAAAAAATCTGAAAAATTCTCATCTCAAGTTTTCATATAATACGCTTTTCTCTAATCAATCAGTAAAATCAGTTTCGAAATCAATGAATGTTCCAATGAAATATTCTCTCGATTAAAAAGAATGAACCTAGAATATTTTTTTATTTATTTAATAAGGAACAGTTTCCAGAAATTGTGTGTCGGATCATCAGAATAATTTCTCTGTCTTGAATGTTCAACTTATTAGACAACTTAGATCAACTTCTATGTCAAAGAGAGAAAGTAATACAACAAACTATACTCTTAAACGTTCGATGACGTAGCCTCGTAGAATCGTTCGTTCGTTCATTTTGTTTGTTCATTTCGAACGAAGGAAATTTTAAAAATAAAAATTCTGCTTCGGTGCTGCCTCAATAACCAAAGCTCACGCGCGCGCGTGCTCTCAAGCGTGCCTTTATCCATTCATCACACACCGAGAAAACACACACACACACACATTCATTCGATGTTACATTGAGAAGCGTAAGAAAACGAGAAAAAAAATAGAATAGAACGTCGCGTCGTGTGTATATGATACTGTCACTGTGAATGACAGGCACACACATCGACAACCAAAAAAAATACACCAGAATAAAACAGCACCAATGACCGAATCTTGTTAGTTGCTTGTCGGTTATATACATACACACATACTGTATATATGAAATTTTTTTTTTATATTTTCTCTTATATAGGGTCAAAAATCTTTGTTTCATTTTATTTTGTTCGTTGTGTATATATCGCACACACACACACACACACAGAAACCACTCCACTACACTAAAAATTTCCCATTTTACGAAATTCTTGGCCAAGTATATAAGTATATGTGAGAATAGATGCCATCAAAGCAAAAAAAACAACAGTGACTATTTCAACTGTTGTTGCTGTTGATGGATAAAAAGTTTGATAATATAAAGTTTATAACCGAATACAAAAAAAAAAAAATTCATCCAAAGAGACAATCGGGTAGCCAAACTACGTGAGATGATGATGGCGGTTGTTGGTCCGAGATGAAGATGGTCTATGCTTTGCCGGTTGCTTGCCCGCCAACACCACTAGTCGCCCTAGATGGATGCATGACTAGTAAATGCATTTTGTTTTTTAATTTTTGGTGGTGGTGGTGGTGGTTTTTTATGGTGTTGTGTTGTTTTCTAGGCGAACTCCAAGCAAATCAACGAATATACATATTCATTCATTTGAGCAGTTTGATTGTCAGGCTAGAAAACAAAGCAAACTCGGTTGACGAGTCATTCAATATACCAAAGAGAAACTCAAAAATAGTGAAATATTCTTTCTGAGTTTGACTTTCATTTATTATCGTCTTTCTTTCTTTTGTTCGTTTACATTATATCTCGTGTTTTTGTTGGTATTTTCGAGTTATATTTCTACTATCCTAAACTCAAATTAAACAAAATTTCAATTTAGCAGCTCAGGTATACCTAAAACAACTCTAAAAGTATTCTATTGTTGGAAATAGTACCTGGTCTTGTGCTGTCCCAAATCCGAACCAAAAAATTTAATAGAAAATTTTTCTTCTCAAATAGTTTGATAGTAGATTGGGGCAGCTCAGAAAAATCTCGTTTTTTCTTTGCTAAATTAACAAGATTAGCGCGAAAAAAAAAATTCGCAGACAGTATATGCCTAAAGCTATTCAGGTTGAAGATTCGAAAAAAAAAAAAAATTCACGCCAATCCAAAATGATGAAAATTTTTTAACATCTAAAATAACACAAAAAAAAAATTTGCAATAGACTAAACGAATCGATTATTATTTTCGATGCTAATTTTATCATATGCTTTTTTCTCTATTTGGCTCTAAATCTTTTAATTTTTTTGTTTCAAAATACCAATCTAAATGTTGATTAAATTTTTTAATATGTTTGATATGCATCCGTCGTCATTGACCAAAAATTAAGTAATTAAAAACCAGAAAGAAAGAAAAATAATTTTTTTTTTCTGATAAATAGACGATTTTTTTACGATGTTTTTAACATCGTGTGTGTTGTTGTTTGATGTGGCCTACATTTTATCATATCAATTTTTTTTTTACTTTAAACCAAATGTAATGCGTGTTTGGTGGATTTGCGGCTTTAATTTTCTCAGCTTTTTTTTTTTTTTAAACAGATAATAAAATTTGATAGAGGGCAAAGATATGATTTAAACGATGCTTTGTTTTTGAATTTCATTGAAAGATTAGAGAAAAAAAAAACTAGAAAATTCGCCGAATCAACAACTTCTCAAGTTTTTTTTTTTTATCTAGTGGAGCCAAATTTTTACAAATCGATCGATTTTAAGAAGAGCGGTTTCAATGTTTGTTATTGAATGTCAATGTTGTTCTGGTAAACCAATGATGAAACGATGGTTTCAATTTTTTTCTTTTTGTTATAAAATAATCACACGCGTGACTCACCAGATTTTGTTTTTTCTCCTTGAAAAAAAATTTAAAATCAAGTCACATTATCAGGAAAAAAAAATAAAACTGACTAAGAGTATAGAATAAAATTTAAATAATGTAATTTTCTAGAAAATAATTCAAGCATTAAATTCATGAATTTCATAACCGAAATAAAAAAAATAAAACCAACCACTACTACCACCACCAATTGTACTGTAACATAGCGATTTGATGGTTGTTTCGAAATGAAAAAAAAACTTGAACTTGTCAACATTTATTTTTTTTTTAAGAAAATAAATTTTTTAAACGAACTAGAATAATAAAAAGAATAGACAGGCACACACACGCACGCACACCAGTTTATTTGCTTCGTTAATATCGTTCTTGTTTCCATTTTGGTAGAGTAAGATGATGAGGTGGTGGTGGTAAGTCTTATCTTTATGACTATGTGAACATCTTGTTCATTCGTCGTTTTCAATGTGAAAAAAGATGGTATCTTTTGAAGAAGAAGAATAAGAAGCTTCTTCACCAAAAGCATCACCACTTGAGGTAGTTTTTTTCTTCTTCAAAAGATGATCAAAATCATGATGATTGAGATGATCACCTTTGTTTTTATTCAAAATAAAATTGGTTTAGGTAGTTTTGAAGGAGAAGAAAAATTGAAATTTTTCTACCTGGAAGCTGCTGCTTTCTGCAGCAATTTTTCCTAAACAGATGTTCAAAATAATAAGATGAAATAATCTTAAATCTTCCTAGAAGAAGAAGAAGAAGAAGAATAAGAAAAGAACATTTTTTATAATTTTTTTTCGTTTAAAAAAAAAATGGCAAAGGGGTGCCTAGAACAAAAAACACTTTTAAGACAAGACAATTTATTTTGCTTAGTAGAAACACACACAAAGAGAGAATGACCACAATCGAACAACACACTGACAGCATTCCACAAACGAAACAATTAATTCGTTTCGCAAAATTTTTTCGTTTCGTTTCTTGAACCTGTTATATATGTGAAGTTATTTTTCAAATTTTTTTCCATCATTTCATCTTGTTTGTTGTTAGCCATGGTAAGAAACGTTTTTGGCAGGTATTTAAGAAAAGAAAACCACTCACCACTTACCTACCACCAATTCACCAAATGGTTTGACAGCTGCTGCTGCGGCGGCTGCGGTCTAGTTTTTTTTCTTCTTCTTCTTCTTACCTCTCGTTAGATTATTATCTTTGTTTCGAGTATGAAGAAATTTTTTTGTTCTTCAAATTTCAAATTTTTAAGAAGAAGAGGGCCTCGAGTTTTTCTATCTTTCTCCACCATTTATCTCGTTCAATGTCAATTAAATAGATTGAGAGGAGAAAAATGTTTCGTTAATTTCTAGGTTCTAGAGTTTTTTTTTCAAACGATTCGATTTTTTAGAAAGGTAGAAAATAATTTTTTAAACTTTTCTTGGCTTCAATCTTTTGGAAAAAAATTGTTCGTGCAATGATTAAACTTTTGGTATTTCATTGTGATTTAAGCGAAAACATTATCTTCTTCAGTCTTAGCCTTTAATCTGCCAATAATTACTTTATTTTGATTTACATAAATTTAAAATCAAAAGAATTGGATTTTAAAATGTAGCTCAGTTTACTCTTGACCAGAGGCGAGCTGGCGATAATATTCTAATAATTTATTTTTTTAAAACACACACACACAACAGGATCGAAAACTATAGTTGCCAATATTTTTTCACAAGTCATTTTCTTTAAAAATGAAAATCAATAAGCGTGAGGATGATGATGGCAATGTTGAGCCTCGCCCAAAACACGTTCGAGCAATTTGCTAAATAATAAAACTTTTAGGTGTGTTTATGTTGGACGGTGTTTGTCCAGTTGTCCATTTGTGTAAAACGTGTGCCCAACCCTTCTTAAATCAATTGATTATGATTGTTTTTGATCCATTTAGTCAAAGCTTTGTATTCCAATTGTGGAGGGGTATGTGTGATCATGATGATGATGATGATCCTTGAAAACCTTCAAATTAAAAAAATGAAAAAATTTTTTTAACATTTATACAATCAAACTAATCACATGAAAACAACAAGAAAATTTTTCCCTTAAAAAAACTCTATTTCAATTAAATTATTTTGCTTTTCTTTTTTGAATGAATCCAGCGTCCACCATCTCAATCGATTAATTCTTATGGTCACAGCGTGCATGACGATGTTCGATCACCAACCGGTTCAACAGGAACACCTGGACCATTGTCTCAACAACCCAGCTCTCAACAAAGCACCGACAATAACAGTGAAGCCGGTAAGTTGTTATTCCATTATTTGTTTTTGGCTCTTTGAGCTCAAAAAGCAAAAAAATAATGGTGATTGACTTGATAGAGAAAAAAGTCATTCATTTATTCAAAAAAAAAATCAGTAGTAGTTCAAATATCAAGGGATATAATTTTGGAGAAATCAGTTTTTTACAAAAAAAAAAAACTAGACCAATGCTTGTGACGCGTGTTCTATCATTATCAAAAGCCCAAAGAAATTTGCCAAGAAAACCAAATGAAATTAAACTGAATTTGATTGATGCATTCTCCATTTGTATTGTCCATTCTATTTCATTCACTATTTAGTTCACTTTCGTTTCTTTTCTATTTTTTTCCTCTTAGTTAGAATTGATCGCGGTGAATGGCCATTTAGGGAAACACTCTCGCTTAAATGGCTAATGATAGGGTTATGTCATCTACATACATACATGTTTGTCTGTATTATAATGTGTATGTTTGTGTGTGTAATAACTGTGTAATTGCTACTTGTTACCTTTCAATGTGATTGGTCTCAAAAATTATCCGTTTGCGTTGACGACGATGATGATAATGATAATCTTCAACTGAGAAAATAGTAGCCAGCCAGTGAAGAGAAAGAGAGATGAGTGGTCGCTGCTCTTCTCACACTTAACACAATAACAATCTACCATTCATTCATTGATTCGTTCACTCAATGACCATTTGGTCAGTCAGCTATTTTGTCAATTTAGTTTTAAAACGATTTTTAAAGTTTCAAGTTTTGAAACGTTTTTTGCTTTCGCCTCTTCACCAAATTCAACAGATTAAGATAGAATCGGGAAAAAGTATATACAATGTTTTTATGAAGAAATTTGGCGGTTTTATCATAAGAACCAATAGAATAAAGATTACCTCTAAAATAGCTTTAAAATCTTTATCATCTAAAACTAATTCATTTTTGGATACCTACATGCCTTCTGAGAAGAAACCATTTTCTTGTTAGAGATTCGTTCGTATTCTTTTGAATGAGGTCAATTACACAACAACAACAACAAAAAAATCGACAACTAATTAAACGGAAATAGGATGATTGGTAAACCATTCGATTCGGTGATGAAGAAGAAGTCATCATAAGCAAACAGTGTGACAGGATAGAAACAACAACCTTTCAACTTTCCATTCAAAATGAAAAATATTCCTTGAATAAATGGGAAAAAACCACATTGATAGTTTTTTTTTTTCTTTGCTAATTTTAGGCTTGAACTTTGAATCAAAACAAACTTGAGAATTTTTATTAAGGTAAATTTTTTTTTATGCATGCTGTTGTTAGATAAAATAATTTGACAACAACCAGGAGAAAATACCTGAGAATGCCAAATACAAGAAGCAAAGTAAAGTAATATCAATACAATCTGTTTATGTTTTGTGGCCATTATCTTTATTGCCATTTTCAAGTGTGTGTCAAGATGCTGATAATGGTTTCTTTTTGGTGTGTGTGTGTGTTAGATTAGTTGGCTAGTTGTTTCTTTCTTTACTTTCTTGTTGCTTTGTTTTGTTTTTTTTTGTTGATCTTCCTGACTTTATGGCTTGTCGTTTGTCACAGTGTGCCAATTTGACGACATTTTCTCCACATTTTTTCCATCTATATTCGAAAAAAAGAAATTTTTTCTTATATTTAACTTTTACCTGTTGTTTTCTCCCATTCCCATACGTTTGTTTTTTTTTTTTGACAGGTACGCACAGGTATATCTTATCTTGTTTTTCCTCTCTCTCTCTCTCTTTCTCTGTTTTTTTTTTAGTGTAATAATGTTTGTGGTTGAGATGTTGAAGATCATTTCGTTAATCAAAATCGTTTTTGTGGTTTAAATTTTTCTCTTTGATCAAAATCATCTTGGAACTCATAACACATAGACTTGGAATATCAGTTGTTTTTTTTAAGAAAAGAATTTTCAATTCAATATCATTACCGTATTGTGTGAATTAGGTGAGCCGCCATACAGATAAAACTAATGAAACAGAAACCATTACAAAAACACACACCTTTGCATTAGAAATTTTGTTTTATCAAGAAAAAGAAAAGAAAGAGAGATTAATTTTTGAGAAGCTTTTTTTTTAGGTTGTAGAAGACTTTTGAAATTTTCTGTCACGTCAATTGAATCATTGAATTGTTTGAATTTAAAAAAAAAAAAAAAATACAACAACACGATCGTTCTACGTATTTTGTTGTTCTTTTTTTTTATGATCACCTATGAGCACCTAATTTTAAGCTAAGGGTACTTCAATTTTCGAAATTAGTAATGCTGTGCTTGAGTTTGTCTGTGGTGGTGGTGGTGTTTATGATGATGGTGGTTGTTTTGTTGGTTGGTGTTGGGTAATGCTCATTTCGATTGAAGTCGAGAGTTGTTATATTATTTGGTTGGTGTTGTGTCACGCAAGTTTTCAAGTTTTCCTTTTCATAGCAAAACTAGAGGACAAATTATAAATGCTTGATTGAAAAAAAAAACATATAAATAGTTTAGATTCAAGCTGTTTTAAAAATTTTCTAGTCAAACTATGGTTATAACGAAAAACAAAAGTATTTTATTCGTTTTTTAAATAGATGACATTCATTAAGAGAGAATATTCTAAAAATCGCGTTTCAACCATTGTTCTCTCGTTTAGAAAGTTCTGCGATTTGTTTGTTTTTTGGAAAGCTGGCTCTCTGAGTGGTTGGTCTGATATTTGGCACTTGGTGGAATCAGATTGCTGTTTTTAATTTTTTTTTTTCTGGTTCTGTTTGTATATTCAATGAATGAACGAACGAAACAAAAGGCTAAAAAACACCATTTGGTGATATGGTGTCAATGAATAGTACTGGTTGACTGGTATTTGGCATTAATCCTTTAATCCAAATGTACTACTTTGAGCCTCATAGTATTTTTTTTTCGGCTGTTCGATTAGGCTTTTACACTTGTTTTACTTTTTGTTTTGTTTCTGCTCACCACCATTTCAGATGCTTCATTCAAAAAAAAAACGAACAAAATGGAACGAAACCAGGGAACAAACGAGAAAAAAAAAAAAAAATCTTCCTCACCCCGAATGAAAAACAACCCACAAAGAGAGAGAGAGAAAATAATCGAATACTCTAATCTTGATAATAGCATCATATTGCTTCTAATTGTCATTTGCTACAAATTCCCGATGCAGGATTCAATAGTGAAGTGTTTGTTCCATTTGGGTAAAATTTTGCCCGAAAGCGATTATCAATGAAAAAAATATATCACCCAATATGACGGGTACATACACACCATTGAAGAAATGATCCTATCTATGTATTTATACACACACAAACACCAAGGTCCGAGGTTTTTTTCTTCTCTCGTTCTCTCGTTTTGTTTAAAACTCGATTATATTCACATTCAATTTTTTGTTTTGTTTTGTTGCATTCAAAAACTATTATCATCAAATCTCACGGGCATTATCATTGTACCCAAATAATAATAACGTGCACACACACACACACACACGCGCGCGCGCGCTCTGTGTTAAGTTTTATTTTCTACCCAAAATATCTGTCCGTTCTTTTTGTTCCAAGACCGAAGGATCATTCATTGACAAACGGATGAATGTGTGTGTGTGTGTGTATTGTTAAATAAAACCTATTAGATTTCAATTGAGCTGCTTTTTGGCTGATTTTTCGTTGTTGTTTTTTTGTCGTTGTTGTTGTTGTTGTTGTTCTTGTCAAAAAAGAAATCTAAAGTGTCGATAAGTAGATTTACAGCGACTTGTGCACTCTAGCACAAATGATTCTATTAAATAGGCAGCCAATAGGTTTTTTTTCCACACACACACACCAACCCTCCTGTGATATTGGGAAAATTTTTTTTTTTCTCTTGGCACTACGTTAATTTGAGTATTCCAAGTTTGTTTTGTTTTTTTTTAAATTTAATTATTCGACTCAAACGACGAAATTGTATTCATGAAAAAATATTTGAAAAAAAAACTTTGTTTTTTGAGTAAATTTTTTGCTAACCAAAAACTAGATGGAACGTAAAGTTGAGGTAAACATCAAGAGATAGAGAGAGAGAGCAGAAAAACAAGATAAAATTGGAGACAGAAATTTGAAACCTTTATAATGAATGGCAAGGTCCAAAGAATAAACAAACAATTTTCACAACAACAAAAAAATCTTGTGTTTGTGGTCTTTTTTTTTTTGATATTGTTTTTGGTTATTGTAAATTTTTGAGTTTTTTTTTTTTATCTAAAACCAGATTTTTATTAAGCTTTAGAATTAAAATAATAATAATCTTGATTTTTTTTAATATGAATAATTTATCAGTAAAAATTTATCAATAAAAAAAATCATCTGGCTTGTTATTTATTTCAGTATTTTTATTATTATTATTATTATTGTTTAGCTTTGCTAAGCATAAATTTCTGAAAATAAAGATAAAGATTTGCCATAAAATTATATTTTATTGGCTCTGATTATTAGCAGATAATTAATATGGTATTTTTTTTTGAGTTTTGAAACATTTTAAAAAAAACCGGTCAATAGAAATCAATGAAATAAACGAATATAAAGCAATAATTGAACTCATTATTTTTTTAAAAGTTTCTGATTATTTTCATTAGTCATAAAAAGTCGTTTTATGGTGTAAATAATTCCAAAAAAAACCGGATCAACAATTTTTTGAGGCCTTAGAATTTTTTTCCAAGACCAAATTTTGTCTAAAGTGGAAGGAGTGTAACAACAGAAAATTTAGTTTAAGCTTCTTTTGTTCCAACAAGCAGCTTGGAGTTTGAAAAATTCAAAGAACCTCAAAGACAGCAATTTATTTAATTTTAAAAAAAAATTTATTTATATGTTTTTTATGCAAATCAATTTATTATTTTCTATTCAACCAACATTCAACCAAAACAACAACAACAACAACTAGGTTCCAGGTTTTCTGTTGTTGCTAATTTTTTTGTTTTTTTTTTTTTTTGGTTGCTTGTTAAGTGTTTGGGCAATCCCAGCAAATAATCAGTTTGATTCAAGCTTTTTCTTTTCTAAACATCATAAAACGTTTTTTTTTTTTTCATCAATGGCCTCTAATCAATGGCTTTTGTTTTGTTTTAAATATTTTTTCATTCCAATTTTCCAAAATTAGACAGCTTGTCAAATGGGAAAAAAAACGACAAAACGTTTAGAAACATCATCACTATTACCCGAGCAACCAAGAACATTTTTGGTTCTTTAATGAAACAAATGACAACAGCACTAGTCATTTAAAATTAATAATAATATGTTTTTTTTTTTTAGTTTAGATTTAGGCTTAGACAAACACCAGCACACACAGGTAAACTTGGCAATAATAATAGTAGCAAATTAGTACCCTGTAAGAAAATTCCATAGCCGATGGCCACTGTGAACAACAACCACAACCTCCTTATCAATGAAATAAAAAATAAATAAAATGTTTTGGTGATTTTTTTTTTTTTTTTGCAAGCAGTAAACAAATGGATTATCTTTAATTACGTTAAATAATGATTATCTATAATACAACAACGCACAATTACACATTAAAACAGCGAAAAATGAAACGAATGACTTGCAAAGTTTTTTTTTTTTTTTGACAAATTCGAATGGTACGAAGCTTAAAATGTTTAATTATCTGATTTGTTTTTTTGCTTTTGAAAATTTGTTATATTCTCTTTCTTCTTTTTGTTGTTGTTGTTGTTTAGTGATGCAATACTTTTCTGATATGAAATGATGGCCAATAAAATTCTCTCCCTTGTAATCTTTAAAGATCAATAAAAAAAAAAAATAAAAAGAACGATGAACAAGTTGAACAACCAACCAACCAAAAAAAGTGTTAACAAATATTTTATTTTTTCGTTTTATCTTTGGTTTAAATAAACGTTCTCGTAAAAAAAAAATAGAAGCATCTCAAAATCCGATTCTTTCTATTAAATGTTCGAAACTAACGCAGAAAAAAAAACCCAAGAAAAAAACAGAAAAGACATTAATTTGTTGAAGTAATTCTTCTTGGTTAATGACCAAAGAAAAAGTTTTTTCTCTTAAAATGTCATCAAAAAAAAAAAAACAAACCAACAAACCAAACCAAGATTTTTATTACAATTTTCGAGAACTTTTTTTCTCGTTTTAATGTCAAGAAAAAAATCTATCTCTCTCTGCGTGTCTATGGTCGAATATAATTAAACTGACTGACTGAATTTTTCTACTATTTTTTTTTTTTTTATGATACAACAACATGAAAGTTTAGTTTATATTTTTTTTGGGGGGCTATATTTTATCAATAAGAAAAATAAAAAATACTTTCAGAACTTGAGAAGCCAAATGAGACTTGGGGAAAAATTTTATTATTTATAAAGAACAAATAAAATTATAATAATATTTGATTCAATCATCATATTATTTATAGTTGTTAAACGCTTTATTTATTTTTATTAACACTAATCACGTTCGTTCGCTTGTTTTGGTGAAAGATGCATTCCAAACAACCAACCAATAGAAAACTATTCGATCAATTCATTGGTCAAACCAATGGATGCTTCTAGTTTTAATTCTTTTGATGGATTTTTTTTTCTAGAAGAAAAAAAAATATTCAAACTTATTGGTCATTCTGATCACATTGGGTAGAGAGAGAATATATTTAGTTTTTTTTCAAGCTATTCTCTCAAATCAATCGATCGTCTTTGATCGTGTCAATTAATATTAACAAATAATAATAATAATGAAATAAATTATATCATCATATTAGTTGTTTGTTTCAATAGAAGAAGAAAAAAATTAATCACCATGTTGAATTGTGTGTGTGTGTGTGATGTGTGTGTGATGTTTTTTGAACACTTGTTTTGTATTTCTTGCACATCTTAGTGTAATCAATTGTTTGTTTTTTTTGACATTATAGAACTTCATAGAACTTTGTCACATCAGGATTATTAATAATAACAATATTATTTAATTTAAAAATTACTTTTTGAATTAAAGTGTTCTGTGTGTGTGTGTGTGCATGTTTTAATCGGCATGTTTTCTGTGTTGTTTGTGTTGGTTGTCCCAAATACGTCGTGACAAATTCGTTTGTCAAAACGTATTTGATGTTTCATATGGAGAAACGTTCGATTGAAATAATAATATTAACAATAGCGACAACAACAAAAATTATCAATTGATGTATCAACTATGATTTATTGTTATTTATTCTTTTTTTCATTATTGTTTTTTCTTTTCTGTTTCACTGTTTTGTTTTTTCTTGTTTATTTGAAAATGGCCATATTTGTTGTTGTGTATTCTATCGTTTGCTCGCTATAGCTCATTGAAATGAATGCTGACAGACACAAACATTGTGTTGTCAAATGAATGAATGTCCATGTGTGTCAATCATAATTTTGATTGCTCAGTTAGTGTGTGTGTGTGTATGTTTTTTTCTTTGTATGTTGATGCCTATATAAAATGCATTTTCAATGCACGGCAACATCCAAACAACAACGACAACAAATAAATTTTAGTTAAATGGATGTACAGAAGAAAAAAAAACTTTAATGTTCTATTCATGCCAACTGCTAACGAACTAAACAACAAACGAATCAACCAACCAATCAACCAACTAGGCAAACGAGTGTGTTCTAGCAAGCATTGTGAATGCTCACTATCAGTCTGAATTGATCTCGAAACGAAACGAAATGAATGAATGAACCAACAAGCAAACGAACGAATGAATGAAACACAGGAAATGCCAAATACATCAGAAAAACAAAACAAGATTTTTTACGTAAACAGTTTCAACAGTGTTATGTAAATCATTTTTGTCGTTTCTTTCATTCGTCATCGTAGACATCGTTTTTTTTTTTTGACTTGGTCACTCGACACCAGAAAAAAAAACTCAGATTGATGATTCAAAGGATGAATTCTTTGAAGTTTTTGTTCTGAATAACAATAATGAAAAAAAAAACTATTAAAAGATGTGTTTACCTTTATGATTTACCTCTGACCATATGCTGACCATTTGAAACCGAAAAAAATTCATGTGACCAATCTTTTTTTTTTTTTTTTGTTTGAACAATTTCAAACAAAACAATCAATATTTCATTTATTTATTGTATTACTCAACTCTTTCAAAGCGCTTTTAGTATTTTTAATTAAAAAAAAAAAATCAGAATCATTCTTGTGTGAATGTAAACAACGATTTCGAAATTGTGCAACTGTGTATTTGTATACACAAAAAAAAAACACGAATTTTTGTGTGTTGGCTAGCATTGTGAAATTTGATTGAATCTGACACACAGACAAAAAAAAAAAAAACGTCCGGAACACACACACACACCGACACAGACAAAGCATGTCATATAATAAATTCAACTGACCGGATAAGAAATTATTTTACCCATCCATTTTATTATTATGACTTATCATTTAAAAGAATTACATTACATTATTAAATTGTAACCAACATCAGAGAAGAGCATTTGATATTTTATTAATGTTTTCAGCTGTGTTCCAATTCTTTCGTAAACCCAAATAAATTTGAAAAAAAAAATGAAAGAAACTTGGAATAATTCTTCTTATATGGAGCTGTTGGGATGATGATAGTATTGAGAGATGAGTCAAATACTGGTTCAAATAATATTGGTGTCTGGTACTATCTCTCTCTCTCTCTCTCTCTATCCATCTATGGTTTACTTTGTTGTTGCTTTAGAAGCAACCAAACCAAAGCAACGAGGTAACGTCAAATTGTGTCCATTTTTTGTGTTGTGTTGCTCTATTGATGAGAGCCAGAGCATAGGCAAAAACAAAAATTTCTCTCAGTGGTGGTGAACTTAATGCCATTTTTATATTTTCAACAAACAGAGAGGAACGTTCGTAGTGTGTCCATAATCCTGAGGCAATTTGTCACTGTCAAGTCAAATCCCAAAGTTTTTTTTTTTTTTTTTTTTGTTTAGCTGTTTTTGGGAGACTACCATTGGTGATGTGAAATATAAATATAATAATAATGGAAGAAGCACCAAAACGAGCAAACAAATGAATAAATGTCTAAAATAAAACTTTTTTTATATTTTCAAGTTAACGCCTGGAATGTTTGTAAGTTTTTCGGATTTTTATAATTTCGAATTATATCTTTTCCGTGTGTCAGTGTGCTTGTGTTTTTTGCCCAACTAGCACACACAAATACTGTTCACAAATTTTTTTTTTTTTCTCTCTTTGATCGTCTTGTGTTTGCATTCTTAATCTGGCCACCACCAACAAGGAGAAAAAAACCACCATTTCATTATTTATTATTATCACGAGCATTATCATTCATTCGTTCATGAATCATGGAATCATTTTTTTTTCTGAAAGAAGGATTAATGCTGTTTGTTATCTTGAAAGAAAAAACATTGGGGTTTCGTTTCGAGTTAAAACAAACCCAATAAATGATTAAACCAAACTGAGCATTATTTTTATATTCAAAGAATGATGAGATAAAATGAAGAATTGTTTTGTTTGTTCTTCCAGAAAACAAGTTTTAGTTTGCAATAAATCAAAAAAAGTTTTTTTATTAATTTAATTTAATTGTTTTGTTTGGTAATTTATTTGACATGTTCTATTCGTTTGGACCTGTTTTATTTATTCTAGTTTTGGCTTGAAACAATGATGATGATGATAAAAAAGTTAGGTAATTTATATTTCCAATACCAAAGTTTTTCCACGTCTCTCCATTGAATTGATGCTCATTAAAATTTAGCGGGAAAAAAAATCTTCTTCTCAAATTTTTGTTCGTAGTTTTTCTAGGGCTGTTGTTGTTGTTATTGTCTCACACACACTAGACACAATTTGGACCAGCCTAGTTTATTCATAGTCTAGTTATAATAATAGCAATAATGATGATCTGAGTAGTTTGGTAGAATCTTTTTATATTCAGTTGTGAATGCTGTGTGCAATGTTAAAACTTTCTTTGAGTTCTACAACGTTTTCTGAGAGTCATTGTACATCAATCGTGCATTTTTTTTTTAATAATAATAATAACAATGATAAAGAAGGAAACCATGTTGCGAGGCAGAAAGTAGAAAGAAAGATCGCATTAGTGTCACATTAATCACAATTAACGCGCAAGCCTCTTCGTGTTTTTTTCATTGGATTTTTTCATTGTCACCCCCTCCTCCTTCTCCTTCCTCCTCCCCCCCCAATGAAAGGATCAGAATGATGATGATGATGATGAGGACGATGACGAAAAAAACAACGAAAATGAAACATTCGAAAAAAACATTTGATGTGAAACACAAACCCAACGGCATTCTCAGTCTAGAATTTTTTTTTTCTTTCCTTTCTTCTTGTAACCAAAGTCTTTCGAAGACTCTCGTTCGACCATTCTGCTGCCTATTTCTGAGGGGGTCTAGCCCGTCGTCACCGAACTTCTATTAGAGTTTTTTCAGTCATTTCCAGTTTGCTTTCAGAGTTTTTTTTTCTCTCGTTGGTTTGTTTGTTCGAAAGCAATTTCTCTCTTCTCTTTGTTTGCTCGAAAAATACATAAATTTTGTGTGAGTCGTCGTGTGTGTGTGAGCGTTTCTACGAAAGGAAAAAAATGAATTTGTTCCATAACCAAATTAAGTCACACACACACAAACGAACGAACACCATTTTTTCGCAAGCTTTTGGCATTTGGCAGTTTCAATATTAGTTGTTGTTTTCTTTCTGAAAACATTGGATGTCAAATGAAAATGAAAATTTTAGTAATTGTCGTTGTTGTTCGTATTGACCCGTTCGAATGCGTTCATTTAATACAAAAATGTTGTAAAAAACAGTGATGTTTGATTGATTTCAGCTCAATTTCTTATTCTCGTTAACACGCCTATGAGCCTCTCAAATGCAATGATATTCGAATTTTCATTTTGTGTGTTGGTGGAAGTGATGGGGTGAGATGCGACATCAATAATGTTCCGCAGATGAAAACAAAGCCACAGGCAAACTAACATTCGTTCAGATTTAATTTTTGAAAATTTTAACATTATCATGTACAATGGCTATATGGCTACACTATAAACAATACACAATAGATTCATTTCATATGTAAAAAAAGGCTCAGCAATTTTGATCATTCAACGATTTAATAAAAACAAAATTCTAAGCATTTCAATTTACCTAGTTTTAATGAAGATTAACTTTTAATAAGATACAATACCTCCAAAAAGTCCTAGCAAATATACATTCTGGCTGTGTGTGTGTGTGTGTTTGGCAGTTAATAATGGTCTAAAAAGACGCATGCGTTTCATGTTTTTCTACTCCCTCCATATATATTATTATGCATGCTTATATTGCATTCAAAAGTTCCAAACAGTTTTTTTTTTTAAGAACAAAAATTGATGCTTTGTTGGGTGCTGTTTGAGCTCCCTGTTTTTTTCTGGTTAAGCTCAAGGGAAGTGAATTTTTATACATTGATGTGTAATATCCAGCATTCAGCACCAGTATTTTCTCTTCCCCGGTCTCTCTCTCTCTCTCTCTCTCTGTAGTTGAATGGTGGTATTATTAAA
Source organism: Octodonta nipae (assembly GCA_034190945.1). Classification (NCBI taxonomy): domain Eukaryota; kingdom Metazoa; phylum Arthropoda; class Insecta; order Coleoptera; family Chrysomelidae; genus Octodonta; species Octodonta nipae. Next base: position 17,107 of record JAVLUE010000065.1, on the reverse strand, counting down.
AGCAAGTTACCCAGGCCTTTACCGAAATTCCTGAACCACCAAACTCAAACTGTAATTGATGTGTTTTTTCCTTCTTCTTCTTTTGGTTGTTGGTTGGTTGTTGCTAAATAAAAAAAAGAGAAAATTCTGCATTTTTTTTTATTTTATTATTATTTGAAATTTCTTCCGATGTTATTGTGTGAAAAATTCCCTATGGTGCTATTGCTTTGGCCTATGCCAAAAATGCACCCAGAATGGTTTGGATTTAGGCACTTACATGCACAGACACACACTTACACACAGTTTTATACAAAGAATAAAAAATCTTACTAAAACCATGACACGAAAATTCAGTAGTTCAAAGTTCAAAACAGTTTTTTTTTTTTTGAGCTTGATAAATTTCGATTTTTGAAAATTCAATTAAACTTTTTTAAATTTGTTCAAGTTTTTTTTTCTATTCGAAACACTGTAAAGTTTGTAAATTTTGTTTTTTTGTTTCTTATTTTTCAAATAAAATTTTGTATTAATCAAATATTTTATACCATTTTTTGATTAGTTTCTTTTTGATAGATTTCTAGTGTTTTGAATTGTAACTAAAAATTTAATGTTATTGAAGGATTAAATTGACTGAGAAATAACAGAATTCTCTATGTAAATTGAATAATTGAATTTTCTAAATGCGAAAAAAACTTCTCGGTGGACAAACGTACATTTTTCAGTCTAATCAGTGATGGAATTCTATAAATACTTTTAATCAAAAATTTGGTCTAATTATTTTGTGAAACTGATTTCTTTGAAAAATTCCATTTTAATAATATTTATTAGGAAAATAATATTAATTAATTGATTAATTATTGATTTATTATTAAATTCATTATAAACTATTTTGATATATTTTTAAAATTATTTAAAAAAACTTTATTATAAGAAAACTAATTCTTTGTATACTAATACTAGGGTATTTCGATTTTTCAGGTTCTTTTCTTGGCGATGCAAGTATTGGCTCAGGTGATGGCACCGGTGATGATGACGACGATGACCGAAGTAAGAAACGACAAAAGAAACGAGGCATCTTCCCCAAAGTGGCTACCAACATTATGAGAGCATGGCTCTTTCAACATTTAACAGTAAGATTTTTTAGTAAAATATAATCAATTAATTTGTGAATCAATCCATTTTAGCATCCATATCCTTCAGAAGATCAAAAAAAACAGCTAGCTCAAGATACGGGTCTGACCATACTTCAAGTCAATAACTGGTAAGCTTGATTTATTTTCAGCCAGAAAAACCCTTTTTTCATTCGATTTGGTTTAGTCTTGCCAAATAATCTATTAATCTAGATTAGAATAGAAAGTTTTTTTGGAGAAACTCATCCAAAAAAGAAACCTCCTTTTTCAGATTCTTTCAGATTATTGGAGCTCAATTTAATTATCGAAGGAAAAACAAAGAAATGAGTTTCTTGTTTTCGGTGTTTTCTACACTGTTTGGTGTTCATTTTATTCAATTAAATTTTCCTAAGATAATAGAATTTCTCATTTTGATGTTTGAAAACCAACAAAAGTCAGTGTTCTGAGCAGAAAGAAAAAAACTTTTTTTATTAGTGAGAAAGGGTGCCTTCATAAATGAGCTGTTGTTGTTGTTGGCAGGTAATCCAGCAATTTGGATGTTTATTTTTTTTTCAGAAAATAAATGAAATTAGTTATTTAGTTTTTTTTTTTTTTTTGGAAAAAGAATCAACAATCAAACATTAACCACCAACACAAACAACGAAATCAAGCTTATTCGCACGTACACACAATCAGACACATTAAGTCAAGCACCAAAGGCAAACTATGGACCTTAAAATATGTTTTAGTGTTTGATTATCATTGATGGAGAATAATTAATATGCGCATCAGGATCCTATTATCATCATTTTCGATAAATTCTTCGTTTAAATGAATTTCGTTTTCAAACACATTCGCTGGTGCGCCTAACGAACACTTTATGATGATCAGTTTTTTTTTCTCTTCAACGACCTTTGAGTTTGAGTTAATGATTTTCTGTTTGCTGTTGTTGTTCTCATTTAAATTTGAATCGCAGAAATGGAGAGAAAAATGAGAGAAACCTAACTCAAAAAAAAAAACGAAAATTCTGATTATTATTATTATTAAATTTGCCAATGTTCTCTAAGTGTTCAGTATCTCGTTTGTATACTAGTGTTGTTTGATCCAAAGCTATTTCAATAATCAGTATTGTTTACCGTGAAGCATGCACGCGCAGACCCAAACTTCAATCACAGGTATTTTCAATTCACAGATCGATACAAAAATCGATACGTGACTTGGAAAGTAGGCAGCCTTTTTTTCCCATCTTTCAAGCAAGAAAGAAAAAAAATCATGATTTTGCTTTAAAAAAAAAGCTATAATCAATGGTTGAGGCAAACAGTTTAAAAAAAAAAACACTCACGTTGATGATGTGTGTTTTGACACATCATTCAGGCTTGTGTTGTTGCTTCTTCTTCTTAACCTGACATAAATTGAACAGAAAAAAAAACCTGAACATACGGCTAAAACTAATCAAAATTCATCATTGCCATTCTCATTCAAATAAATTACATTATTAGTTTTTTTTTTTTTAAACGAACAAAACTTTTAAAAGTTTTCAATCTAAAACTAAAAAATTGTTAGGTGGTTATTTTAATTCAACGTTGTTTTTCAAGTGTAAACATCACATTCCTTGTGTAGCAAAAAAAAACATTGAAAGCTGAATCATTGTTTTTGTTCCTCCGTTTTGTCTTAAGTTTTTCAGAAGAAATTCTTCTTTGTTATTTGATTGACACATGATGGAAACCTGAAAGCCAAAAAAAAAAAAATTTGATTGACTGACAAGCGCGGATAATCAATCGAATAAGCATCGACTGGATGCTTGCATCCATATTTTGTGTGTTGGCGGTCATGATAATTTTGATGTAGAATCGGTAGACTGAGCACGTTTATTATTATTTTTAGGTTATTTCCTTGCCAAACCTCAAATAGTTTTAACGTACGGATATTATTTTTTTTTCTCTGATAGCCAAAACTCACTCAAACCGACAGTTTTTCTTCATTAAATGATGATAAAAAAAAAACTATGGTATGCGAACTTAAATTTGTTTTGTAGATAAGTGATAAATGTAATTAAATAGAAATAATGGCAGTGGTGGTTGTTTTTAGATGATTGTCTCTTGTCAGTTTTGTACCTGGACAGTGTCCAACACTGAACAACACACACACCGAAACATGTGCTATTTGTATGGAGAAAAATTTGCTTTGTTCACATTCTGTTTTGATGTTTATTCAGCTTTGGGGTTTGATAATCATCTCTCGGGTTTTCGTTTCGACAAACAGATTGTAAGCGTGTGCGCTCTAGCCTCTTTCTCTCAATGTCTTTCTGATTGTACACTGGGGTTAAACTGGCTTAAAGAAATCACTGTAAATAACGGGATTTTAGATAAGTTCAAGATTAGCGTTGCGCTGTTCTTTGAGCTGTTTCTTTTGTTTGTGTTCCATCAAAAGTGTTGAATTCTATTGTCTGTCTGTGTGTGTGTGTGTGTGTGCGTTCCATCGATGATAAAAACCAATGTTTTTTTTTTTTATCAATAACACAATAAGAGGTAGATTTTTGCTAATGAACCGCACAAATTGCGTGTTTTTTTTTCACTAAAAAAAAAAAAGTATTTTTTTTATAAAGCAAAAGCATTAAAAACTTGAAACCAAGAGAAAAAAAATAATATTTTGTTTGTTTGTGTGAATTTTTAAAAACAGAGTTGTTTGGGCAAATTCAAACCAAACAACAACAACAACCCAGAGTTTTTTTGGGCCACGTGCAATTCGGTTCTAATCATCATCATCATTGTCAGTGTCGTTTGGGTATTTGAAATAGAATAATATACCAACACAAAATGATGGCATTGCAAACTTGTGGCACGTGATCTATCAACTACAGATCCCAATGCATACGCGCACTAAGCGCTGGTTTTGGGGCCGAGTTCTGGCACCAGATCTTTTCTTTTACTTTATTCCTTGTTGTTACTTCATTGTGTTCAAATCAATGATCAGAATTATAATAAAAACATACAATGAGAGAAAGAGAGAGTTTTAATTCTGTTTGTGAACTGTCTTTTTGTTCGAATTTTAATAACCTAGTTTTTAATCGTTTCTCATCATGACAAACAATGATAACAAAAAAAATATGCCATCGATCGATATCAAAAAAATGGAAAAAACCACTAATGCCAGTTGATTGGCAATTATTATTTTAAATGTTTCATTCAAAAAAAATCGAATTTTTTTTTTCTGCTTTAAATTCTATTCAATTATTCGAATTTTCCTAGCTTCGTTTGAATGTTTTTTTTTAAAATAGTTCCATTTAAATTATTGCCTTTTATAATATTGATAACTTAATTTTATGAATTCGAAATCTCTAGGATTTGGTTGAAGAAAACACACTCGAAAATTATTAATTATATGTTCCGAGAGAGGAGACAGTATATACTTGAAATTTTCTTCTTTTCCAAATTCTAGAAAAAAACTTTGAATGTGAACAAAATAAATAATCAAATAAATTTTCTTTTTTGAAAATTACTGTTTTCCTAGTTATTCCATTTAGTTTTGATATTTCATAATTTGTTGAAACTGTCATTTCATTCAAATCGTTTCAAAATTTTAATTGGTGTTCTGGTGTGGCTCGTAGGGCCATTGCACACTTGCACATTCACAAAAAACTGAAAACAGTGGAAATGAAAACAAGCAACTTGTCAATATGGCAAGAGGCAACATTCTACGTTGCTGTAGAAACGAGACATTAAAAATGAGAATTTTTTTAGAAACTGGATGGAAAAAAAAAATAAAAATACAAGCCAACTAACTAACTAACTAACGCTAATAATAACTTTTGAGTGCAAATGAAAATCCTCGAAATGAACAGACACTCCAGTCAGAGATTAGCCGTTTTTCTTCTCTGACTGGTGTGTGTGTGTGTGTGTGTCTGTGTCTGTGATTATTGATTTTTATTTTTTCATAAAATTTGTACAGAAAACCTTCTTTTTTCTTTAAAATGAGAATTGTTCGAATTTTAATTCTCTTTTTTTTCTTCTCAAAAAAAAAAAAACATATTGGCAGAAAAGCCAGAAATTGAATTGTTTAGTGGATTGGAGAAGGGAGATCGCTCTCTTCTTCTGTCCCTCAAAGCACATTGACATTACTACCCAGAATATTTGAAAAGAAGACGCCAGAATTTGCAAAATTAAAAAGCTGTCAAATATAAGAATTTTTTTCCTTGACAGACAAGTAAACAGAAAAAATATATATATACGATATAATCTTTTAATTATATCAATGAGACTAGTTTTTTTTTTGTTGTTGTTGTTGTTCCCTGGTCTAGGTTTTTTTGTTCAAACTAGTTCGAACTCAAATTTATTTATTATTACATTCTATTGGTTACATTATATATTGTTTGTTATTAAGAATTTAATTATACACCCCAAATACAGCAAACACCAACCAAACAACAAAAGTTCTATCGATGATTTTCTTTTTTTTTTCAATTACAATATCTGGCCAAAAACGAAAGTTTTTGAGAAGCAAAAAAAACAATCACTAAAAATCAGAGGAAAGTTTTTCTAAATTGACAATTAATATATTTGGGGAATTTAATCGTCAAAAATCCAACTGCAACTGCTGTTTGATGAGGGCTATATTATTTTTGTTGTTGTACTTGTTTGAGCTCTAAGGTTTGTTTAATCTTAAAGTCAATTGATTTTCGTTTTTGTTGTTTTTTTTTCATATCATTTTTTTTTCTGCTGTTAAAAAACAATGAGTCTAAACAACTGAGAATGGGCAGAGATTTTCCAATCCAATCAGAAAAGATGTTGTTCTCTAACAGAGTGTGCTTTTTCGTGAAATAAAACATCAAAAAAAAAAAATCTATTGACTTTTCGAATCTTAATTGGTCATTTGGCAGTGGAGAAAGTAATAGAAATAAGATCACTAAAAATGACAGCGGCTGCCACCGTCAAATAATAATAAAGTAAAACAGTCACCAGATGTTGTATTTTAAGGTTTCGACATTGACAATGTCAATTCAATGATTCGAAATGAATTGCTTTCTTATTGCGAAATGATTTAAATCTTACTGGTTTTCTCATTGAAGGAAACCAGTTCAAACAAAACAAAAATCCCATTTTCAAGTGATGTTTTTTTTCATAATATTAACAAATTTAATAATGATTCTTCCAGTTTTATTTAAAATATTTATATTCATTTAAAGCTGATGAGCATTGATAATAATGATAATCGATTTGATTATTTTTAATGATTATTCTCAAAATATCCTGAAAACATTGAAGCTTAACAAACAAATTTGTTTGGAATGTTTTCGGAATAATTTACTAAAAACTATTATTTTATAATAGAAACTACATCAATTTTGATGGTGTTTCTTTTTTTTTCATATCATTGTTAATAGTTAGGTGCGTGATTGTTAACAGTTATTTTGCTGTTCAGTTGTTTCATTTCTCATAAAAAAAAATTTTTTTCTTCATGTCATCAGCACGCTATTGGAAAATCTATTTGATTCAGAATCCGTGATAATCAAATTTTTCAAAAACAAAATTCTTTCATGTTTTTTTTTATATAAATATTCTTGCTGTTGTTGTTCCAACAGTTTTGGTCAACAGTTCATGAAAATCTCATGATTTCAGGATGATAAACTCAAAAAAAAAAACTACAAAATCGTACTCATCCGAATCAAAACTCAGTGCCCGTGACCATGAAACCAGTAGTTGTTTAGTTGTAGGCGTTTTTGCGCGTTCCAAGTTTTTTTTGTGGTTTTTTTTTCAATATTTTTTGGTTGTTTTCTGTCCATTATCGCTTATCACAGTGTCAGGTTGTGTTTGTTTGAAGCAACCAGGTAATGTTATGCCTCATTAATTAAAAAAATTCTTTGTTTGTTTGTTTTTTAAAGCTTGTGCTGCGTGCCAGTTAGTTTGTTGTTTTTTTTTTTGTTGGTGAATGTTTTTGTTTAGCATCTATTTGCTTTGTTGGTTGCTTGATGATGAGAATAATTGTTATGGTGGGTAATGATCATGGAAAAATACACATCAGTATTCAGCTCGTAAAATACGCATGTCGCATTTAATCATCCACAAAGAAATCATGATGATGATGATGATCGTTTTTTTTTTTGTTGGACGAAATAAATTTCATTTCTATTGCCACGAGCCACTAAACACATTAGTAGTCCAACTCATATTCATGGGAGACACATATTCTTGTTATTCATCATTATTATCTAGTTTCTATTGAAAACGTGAAAAAAGCATAACGTTTGTTATTATTACATACATTTTGTTAAAATTCGATGTGATGTTTTCCACCAGAGAGGTTGTTTCAAATTTATATCTAGGTGCAAAAGAAAGGTATTGAAAAAGTAATTTGCACCTTTTTTTTACTAGAATATCATCTTCAACAGTTGATATTATTGCTTTTGGGTTAAAAAAAAAACAATCATAATGATGATGATCACAGTTATTTGAAATTCCATTCAAATTTGATGCCAAACAAACTGTTTGTGTGTTTGATTGAATAAAGTTCAATGAATCGGTTGTTTAATTGAAAAGTACAATTATAAAAACGTGGTACCATTGATAAGTTTTCACAAAAATTTTCGTGTTATCCTTTAAATAAATAATACATTCAACATTGTTTCATTGAATATAAATTTTAATTAAAATCAAGAAAAATTAATAAAAATTTATTCAAGTCAGAAAATTTTTTTATTATCTTGTCCAGAAAAAAAAATTAATTAGATATTGTTTGAATAATGTAAAAAAAAATATTCGAATGGTTTTTATTAGATTCAAAAACATTTTTTCCAATAATTGTTTAATGAAACAAATTTGCTTCATGCTTGATAACTAGTTTAAATGAAGCTCATTTCTACTTTTAATGAAGTTATTTTCGTTTTTTTTTCTTGATAATTTATTTAGACTTCAATGACTTAGTTTTGATTCCCAAGCAACACTTAACAGGTTACATGAAACATTTTCTCATTATTTAGCAAAGAGAAAATTATTTATGTTTTTTTTTGAAAAAAATCACAATCAGAATAGAATGATATTTAACAAAGCATATAAAATTGTTAATTTGCTTAAAAACTTATTTATCATTTTCAAGATTAAAGTCAGTCGAATAAATAATTAGAAATCGACAGTTTCATTTATTTTACAACTATAGTTTTCGAACTACCTAAGTTAATTAAAAACTTCAATTTTTATTAGCTAATCACTTTTCCAAAAATGGGACTAGTTTCAAAAATTGAAAACAACTAGATCAACGTTTTATTTGTATCAATCATTATTTTTAAAAAAAGGATTTTTCTTAATAAAAACTTTATTTAAATTTTTTCTTTTTTAGGTTTATTAATGCTAGAAGACGAATAGTGCAACCTATGATTGATCAATCAAATCGAGCTGGTATGTTTTTTTTATTAGTTTAATGAAATCTTTATTAAAAATTTTTAATTTGTAGATCTTGGTGGTTCTTTGGGTTCAGCAGGCTCAGCATACAGTCCTGATCCGAATATGGGTTATTTGATGGACAGTAGCCAACAATTCAGGCCACCAGGTAATTTTTTATTTGTCTTAAATTTAAAAAAATTCAAGTTTTTTCTCAATTTAGGAATGCAAGGATGTACTGATGGCGCCATGGGAATGGCAGGTCATATGAGTGGCATGGGAGGATATTCTTCAATCAATCCTCAACTAAGATCACCAGTACACTCTCAGATGCTTTTACCTGGACATCCGCATGCGGCCATGATGATGGGTCATGCAATGGGACACCCGGGCTTACCTCAAGGTTCACCTTACGATAGTTCTGGACAGCACATCATGGACATACACGCTAGCTAAAATAAATCTGAAATAAGCTGAAATCATTTTTTCAATCAAACTAAATTGACTAAAGAGAAGAGCTCAAAAATCAATTGAAATTAAAGCTTGTTCAGTCAAAAAAAAAAGAAACAAAAGTTCAACACCAATAAATATATTCAATTAATTTATGCAATGTAATATCTACCAAGCCATAATAATTTTTTTTTCCAATCAAAACCAATGAAAATTACCTCGTTGAAATTTCCATCTTTTGACAAAATTATTACAATATATCTGATTTATTGAACAAAATCAATCTCAAAGATTGAATTAATGTGTGAACACGAAAAAAAACGTTTTATCCATTTCATATTTTTATTTTTTGTTCTCATTAACCTAACACCTAGAGTCGATTTTCTTTTTAAAATGATATTATGGCATAGACTTAATTGTTTTTTTCATTTAATGTAAATTATTTCAAACAAAAATATAAAAAAAATCAAACAATTCACAGAAACCCACACACACAGAGAGAGAAACACACAATCAATCAATCATTATGTACGATGAAATTATCATTTCATCAACATGATTAGTTTTTGTATATTAGGATTGTGTGTCGAAAATCCCGAGAAACCACAAATGATCATATATTTTATGATGGTTATTATTTATATTTATATATACAATGATGATATAAAAGATTAAAAAACACAATCATTCAAAAAAAAAATTCTTAGTATCATTACTAATAATTGTTCAATTTCTGTGTAAAATAAACAACATGAATAATAAATTAATTTTTCCAAATATTGATTGTACCAAGTTTTTAAAAATTTTCATCTTGCTTAATCCAAAAGTTGGGTTTGAACATGTTGGGAAAAACAGGTTAACAGCTTGAATCTCATAGAATCATTTTGATAATAATTAATCAGAAAAAAATTAAAAAGTAAACTCGTTAACTTTAATTAGTCAACTAAAAGTCAACTTGAATTTGTAAATAACTAAAATCGCGCGAATCTCTCCAATTCAAATTTGATTTCTACCATTAGAATGCTTTTAGAAAAAAAAATTCCAATAATTTTCTTTTAGAACCTTATAAATGAAAATTCATATTAAAAATTTGATAAAAAACTTAATTTAAACTGATTAAAAATCATTTTATATTAACTAGTTTTCAACTTGTATGAAATGATGAATATATGATATACGAATATATGGTTTACAATTTATTTTTAGTTCTATCACCAATCGTATATTTATCATAATTCTTGTTAGGATCATAAGGTTCCCATCTGCTTGCAGGAAAAATGTGTTTGTTCCGCTCATACCAACTGCGAAGCAGAACTTTTCCCGCATGAGATTCATCACGTTCAACAGATGCGTCAGAAACCAATCTAACATCTTCGTGAACATCGAAACTGAAAAGAGGCCCGCTTTTGCCTCTGGCTTTAGTAACGATAAAATCATAAAACGAATAATGATGTGGAATTATTAAATCTTCTTTGATGTACATCAGTTGATCAGTAGTGACGGTTCTTAACTCGTGAAAATCTTTACGCAATAATTCAAGAGCTTTCTGTAGAAATTGATAAATGCTGTTTCCTTTTTTCATCATAACTGACCTCCGATGACCAGAGCCATCCCAATAACTGAACGTCACCTCGATGTCTTCGTTTTTTAATTTTTCTTGCTTTTCAACCCATTTTTGTCGTAACTCTTCTCTTAAAACGTTTTCTTCTTCTTCACGTTCTCTGTCTGGAAGAAAACTTGTATCAACATCTGGATTTTTAGTCATTTTCATTTTTTTCCATTTTGTTTCCTTCTATAAATAAATCAATTGATAAATAATTGATGAATTGTGTAAATTAGCAAACCAAAACCGAAAAGTCTTGACTTATTTCATCAAAACTATTTCCTGATTTAGAATCTTCATCCTCTATTGAATCAATTGGTCGCTTCGCTTTAGGATCTTCTTCAGAATTTTCAGATTTTTCCTCATCATCTTCTTCTTCACCATCATTCAAACTAAAAGATAGTGCCTTTATCTGATTAAAATTATTTTTAAATTAGAAATATAAATTGAAAATAAATATTTGAACCTGTTTTTTTTGCCTTTCTTGTTGTTTAATCTTCAATTCAATTTCTTTTTTGATTAAAGATTCTTTTTTTAATGCTAATTGACGTTCACGTTCATTAACTAAATCTTTCTGCTTGGCGCGCATTTCATCCAAAGTAACAATCCCCACGGTTGATGATTTAATTTGCTGTTCGATAGCATCATAATGAGTTGCAAATTTATTTCCAATGTGTGAAAGCTTAAGTTCCTCTTCAATTTTCTTTTTTTGTAATTCCAAATTTTCCAAAGCTTTTTCTCTTTGTTTTTGAAGTTGGAAAGCTCTTCCACCTTCAGAAGCAGCACCTTTATAATGAGCCATTTTAAATATAAAATTTAACACAGAAAAACTAAAAATCTGATGATACGATGTTGAAAACAAAAAAATTGAAATTTTCACGTGAATCTAAAAAAAACAAAACATTGAAAACTATTTTAACTTAAAAGGTTAGTTTATGTTTAAATAAATTTGACGTGTTGTTTTTATTCCAATTATTCTAAAAGTATTTCTAGTATTAAAAAAATTAATCAGATTAACATGTCTAAACAATGTGATTATTTGCTTGATGAAAATGAATTAAACAAATTGATAGAAGATAGAAATCTTTGTATATTTATCATTGGCTCAGAAGATTGTCAAAACTTCTATCCAAAACACAAAAGGTTGGCTAATATTAATTGTCAAACATTCTAAAAGAATAATTTAAATTCATAGGATGAAATCAAAGACATTCAAAAAACGTTAGTAGATCAATTGATCAAACAGCTACAAGTTTCAAATGGACATCCAACTCGAAAATTGATAGCAAAATGTTTAGCAACTATTTTCATTATTGGGGATACATTTTTGCTTTTCGACACCATAAACAAGTGCATTGAAACTTTGAAAATGAAAGATGAAGGTCCATCAACGTTATCAGCCAAAATGTATCAATAAATAAGTTTAATCATAAAAAGTTTTCATAAATAAACTTATTTAATTTTGATTTTTAGCTCAGCAATAGTATGTATTGGCATTATGTATGAAAATCTTGGACGATTAATGGGTCGAACATATGAAGACACTGTGCAATTGCTTTTGAAGTTTTTGAAAACTTCAGATGTAAAATAACATTTTTAAAAATTATTATAAAAATATTATTTATTTTAAATTTGCAGTCCCAAGTTCGTTGTGAGATTTAACGTTGTTCTAAGAATGATTATTTCTGGCATGGGCTCAGCAGCTCATTCTATTCATCGTGACATTTACAAAAGTCTTAAACATGGATTGTTTGATCGGTCTATGTCAGTTCGAGTAGATGCTATTCGATGTCTACATAAAATGATTGAATTCGCTCCTTTTTTATACACCACTGAAATCGAAAATGTTTTTTCGTTATGTTTCCGTCTATTTGATGGATCAAATTACGAAGTCCGCTGTGCTACTTCTCAAGCTTTAGGTTATCTAATTGCGATCACTCAAAGTCCATCGATTAAACAGAATTTTAATATTAATCAAAATTCAACAAGTTCTAACAAAGTTCGATTAGTAACTTTAGAAGAGGCTCTGAATTTACTGTCATCTGGTTTTTTACGTGGAAGCATTGGTTTTTTGAAAGCTGGTGAAATGATCAAAGGAAGTGCTATTGCGAATCGTGAAATTCGGATTGGTGTCAGTCATGCCTATGTTTATTTTGCTATTCAAATGGGTTCTATTTGGATTGAAAAAAATGTTTCACTTTTGATTAATCATTTATTCGAAGTATTGACTAATCCAAAAGCGGTTTCTACTCATCTTGATTCGATTCATAGTAGAAGATGCATTATTTTTGTTCTTCGAATGATCTTTGGAAAATTGTCGGAAAAAGGCCAGTTTCTTGCTATCAAAGAACTGGTAAAAATTATTTTGCAATACTCTTCTGTGGGACATTCTGCTACACCTCGAGCTGCAAACTTTGGCTCATTTGATTTATCAATAAATAATGAAAATAATACTGTTTTTACCAACGACGTTCAAATGGCTCAACATGTTCTAGTCGTATGCTTACTCGAACTTGGAACCTTAATCAATCATTTGGGCGCTTCATGTCTTTCATTCTTGCATGATTCACAATTATCACTTATTGAAACTGTTTGTTTTGTTATTAATCACCCTGTACATATTGTACGATTATCATCTGCTTGGTGTTTGAGATGCGTTTGTTTAGCAGTCAACAGTCAAATAACTCCTTTGATTGAACGCTCGTTGGAAAGACTTGAAACACTTCGATCAAGTCCCGAATCTATTAACGGTAATTCATATGTATTATCTGCTCTGTTAGGCATCGTTCGGTTCTCTTCTTTGGGAATACCGCAAAACAAAGCAAAGCTAATTTTCAACATTGCCGAAGATTTACTTCGTACTGCTTCGCAAAACAGTCGTTTATCAATGCCAAGAACGCAAGCTGGTTGGCAACTAATGAGTGCCATCATGACACTTGGCGTTGGTTCTGTGAAAAATTTATTACCTCGGTTGTTGTTATTGTGGAAAAATTCGTTTCCTCGAAATACAAAAGAGTTGGAATTGGAAAAAGCTCGAGGAGACGCTTTTACTTGGCAAATAACTTTAGAAAATCGAACTGGCGCTCTAGCTTCTATATCAAGTTTTTTGAAATATTGCTCTAAATTATTGACGGATGACATTCGAAGACGATTATTGATACCTGTAGAATCAGCCATCATTATGTTAGTGACATTAAATAATCACTTTAAAACTTTAGGCCCGGCAATTAAAGGAAGTTACACAATGGTTCGTTTTAGACTTTACCAAGTTTTGTTACAATTACCGCCACAGTTATACGAAAATTGTTTCGCTAATTTGCTGCGTTTATTGGTTTCCGATTTGACTCTTGCAGAAAATGTAGCCAACACTACTAATTCGTTGATAAGAAGTTTAATTCAGCCTGACGCCAACATTATTCTAGGTTTTTGGATTCAAGAAACAGAACATAGTTTAATAGAAGATCAGGTATTTGAATCAAGATTATTTAGATTTCTTTCTTTTACCTTAACATTTACAATTACTTTTTTCAATGCTAACCAATTAAAATCTAGATGGAACCTAACAGAAAGCTTGATAAAGACTTAGTGAGATCTATCTTTTTCAATATTTTTTTTTTTAAACTTCTAAAAAATTTTTTTTTCAGATACAGAATTTTCTTTCATTCAGTCTTGGCTCGATAGAATACGATCCTTCCATATTGTATAAATCAACCAGCGATCTTTTCATCTATCCCTCATCCTTGCCTTTGGCAGTTACAGTTATCAGTAAAGCAGCTTCTGTTTTTGCTTTAGTTTTTCCTTACGTAGCCCAAAAACATCGTATTCAAATGTTAAATCATTTTCAAGAATGCATCAAACAGGTTAAAGCTTCACGTCAGGAAGCGATTCAAATCAACGTTCTTACAGCGCTTCTCAGCGCTTTGAGGGTAAATAATGTCAAAATTGATAAAGTTATTGAAAAATTTATTTTTTAACAGACATTGGCAGAAAACAAATTTAATTTAGGCACTGAAGAAGTTAGAAAATTGGTTGTAACTATTATTTTCAATACTTTGAATCATTCAAACCCTTTGATTCGTTATGCCTCAGCCGAAAGTTTAGGTCGTTGCGTTCAAACTATTAACGATGCAAAGTTTCTTTCTGATATAACTCATCAATGTTTTGAAAAACTGCGCACAGCCCGAGACGTTTTGACTAGAACTGGTTATTCATTAGCGATCGGATGTATACATCATTATGTTGTTGGCATGGGCTCAACACCTCAACTTAAAACTAACATCAGTTTGTTACTTGCTTTGGCAGAAGATCATTCTTCACCTTCAGTTCAAATTTGGGCTTTACATGCCTTGACTTTGATTGTTGAATCAGGAGGTCCGATGTTTCGGCCTTATGTTGAGGCAACATTACAACAATGTCTTAAAATATTGTTTTCTTTATCTCCATCATTAATTGATATCTATCAAAGTATTGGAAAATGTATATCAGCTATTATAACAACTGTTGGACCAGAGTTTCAAACTTCTTTACATTCCATTAATGAAATTCGGTCGCTTATTTTGACAGCTTGCTTCATCATGCAAGAGCATGGAGATTTTTTGGTCAAAAGCGAAACGATTGGCTGTCTACAACAGTTGCATCTATTCGATCATAATCGTTTTGATTTAGACGAACTTTTAATTATTCTTTGTGATAGTTTTTTAAGTGATAAATATTTATTGCGAAAAGCTTCGATTTCATGTTTGCATCAAATCGCTCAAAAAGATTCAAGATTTTTAATCGAGTTTGTCTCAAAATGGGTGACACAAAACAAAACAAATTTTCAAGTTGGAGTCATTAGCCATTTCAACAAAAGATCTAATCATAGTTTTCTCGGTGTTTTGGTTGCCTTATTAGATTATGAAACAGATCAGTTTAATTCTTCGAACATAACCAAAATATTAAATTGTTTGGTTCAAAATGTTGATGAAAAAAATTTGAAAATATGGCTTCTACTTTGCAAGAAGTGCTCAGTGCTTCGGATTCTTCTTCTGATGCACATGAAAATGATGCAGATGAAGCTGATTTGGAAGAAAGTGATTTTAAAGCTGTTGAAGATACTGTGAATATGAAATTGACATATCGATGGCAAACTCGAGTTTTCACTATGAGTCTATTAACAAAAATAGTCTCTATTTTTGATCAAAATTCAATCAGCTCTTCTGTTCATTTTGATTTGAATTTAGCTAGAGAGCAAAACTCTTCTACAAATGGCAACGAAGATTTTTTAATTCTCCATCTATCTGATTTAGTGAGAATGTCTTTCATTGGAGTAACTTCAGATTGTGATGAACTCCGAATGGAAGGTCTCAAAACTTTGCAACTCATTATTGAAAAATTTTCTCAAGTACCGGAACCTGAGTTTCCGAACCATGTGATTCTGGAACAATATCAAGCTCAAGTTGGAGCTGCTTTACGCCCGGCTTTCGCTGTGGATACTCCATCTCATGTTACTGCAATGGCTTGCCAGGTTTGCAGTGCTTGGATAGGAAGTAAAGTAGCTAGAGATTTGAACGATTTGAGACGTGTTCATCAACTTTTGGTTTCATCTTTGGATAAGCTTCATAAAAATTCAACATCCAGAATATACAATGAAAGCGCTTCTACTATGGAAAAACTTGCTATTTTAAAAGCTTGGGCCGAAGTTTATATTGTCGCTATGATTCAAAATAAAAATGAAACAAACAAAGAAAATTTATTACATTTGGTCCAGCCAGAATTATTGACATTGTCTAAATATTGGCTACTTTCGTTGAGAGATCACGCTTTATTGACATTGCCTAATGAGTACGTCAGTCAATTTCCTCCAGATGGAGGAGCTTTTTTCATTTCAGAAACAATTGATTCAGTTCGACAAATGTACCGTTCTTCTTGGCCATCTATTCTTAATGCCGTTGCTTTGTGGCTTGGTTCAGGAAACAGTTTTGAAATCTTTGAAAATGAAAAATCTTTTAATTTATCTGAGAATGAACAATTTTATTTGTTGTTTGGTATTTGTATCGAAGCGTTGAGCAACCCAAAATCAACTGAACAAATCTCAAATGTCTCAACTTATTTGGATTCCACTGAAGAACTAATATCTCACAATAAAAAAGCTCATTCAATTTTATGAAGATCGAAAATTAGTTTTGGAATTATGTCAAATATTACACCGACTTTTGTTGACTCATGAAATATCCGATTCTCAAATAGTCATTACTGAGATTGTTAAATCTTTGATTGATATACAAATTTCTGTTGCTCAAGAAGAATTCTCAAACGAACAAGAAACCACGATGATCATTTGAAAAATAAACTAGAAAATATTCATTTCAAGGGAAGGTTCTGATAGCGGAGAAAAAGATGACGAATATCATTTCTCCGCTATTGAACCTTCCCCTTAAATGAATATTTTTCTAGTTTATTTTTTCAATGATCATCGTTGTTCTTGTTCGTTTGAGAATTCTTCTTGAGCAACAGAATTTGTATATCACAAAGATTAACAAACTTATATGTGAATGACTATTTGCGAATCGGATATTTCATGAGTCCAACAAGTCGGTGTAATCGTTGACATAATTCCA